>JADRCH010000206.1:1062439-1141345 GCA_019843965.1 Rhynchomys soricoides | reverse complement strand
GACAGCCTTCAGGGCACAATGGATGTCTGACATGTAGAAGAGAGGGAAGGAAAGAGGCTTAAATTTGGGCTGTACTGTAGTTCCAAGAAAGATTTGGCCAAGCCAAGAAGTCTTTATGCCAAAGGAATCCCATATATTATCCCATGTGCCTGCATGAACACTGTGTTCAGTCATCGACAGGGGCAGTGACAGGAATCTTGGACTGTGTGCAAATGTGGTGATGGACCTAGATGGGCAAGGGCGAGGCTGTGAGCCAGTTCTGCTTCTGAAGAAGGGATCCGCCCCGAACACTTTCACTAAGAAAACTCAGTCTTTAAGGATGGAAAGAACAGCACACAGCCTTAGCCAATAAGGTGATCAAAACCGGTGGCCAATGAGTCAGCTCTTACCTGCTCTGCAAACTAAAGCAAAGAGCCCCATAGAGCAAACAAACGGTATGGAAAGCAGCAGAAGCTCTTTTCTCATCTCACACCCTATGTGACCGACTTGGTAGAGTGTTCATTCTTCTATCAAAAGACTGCACAAAAAGGAGAGGCTCTCTTTCTGTCCTTGGGCCAGGCGAGGCTCTTCAGAAGTCAATCTGGCCCAGAGAGCTCCGCCATCTTTGTCCTTTCAATTGAGACCTTTTCAGCCCTTGTCTTGGAGACAAGGACACCTCCCCTAACATGCAAACAATGGGAAAACAGTATCATGGGAGAGAAGAGGGAGGCAACCATGGGGAAGGGCCTATTCAAAAAGCTTGTGCCTTCCTACATCCAGCTAAACCACACCCTGGCATACAGCACAGGGCTATTTTTTTTTCATGATTCCTCAAAGTCAAAGGAAACGGGAGCTAATTTAGGTAATACTGAGTATGAAATGAGAGCCTGGGGAAAGGGGGTTGTGGTTTTGTTTGGGGTTTGGTTTGGCTTTTTTTTTTTTAAAAGCAATTGACTGTGATCTACATTTGAAAATTCTCCTAAGTGATCCTGTAATGTGGGGAAGCTGGAACTCCAGGGCTCAGAGCCTTTCAACAGAATTGCAGCATGAATCTAAATATCCTAAGGCCAGTGTTCTTTCCAGCTTGGGAAACCTAATCCAAGATCCAATCTACGTCTGAGCCTCAAAGGGCTTCACAGACAAATCTATGTGTGTACATTGTGTGAGTCTGTACATGTGTAAGAGAATACAGCCCGTAGGGTTTTGTTTTGTTGTTTTGTTTTTCAAGACAGGGTTTCTTTGTGTAGCCCTGGCAGTCCTGGAACTCACTCTATAGACCATACTGGCCTTGAACTCAGAGACCCACCTGCCTCTGCCTCCTGAGTGCTGGGATTAAAGGCCTGCCCTACCACTGCCCAGCAGGTTTTGGTTTTGGTTTGTTTTTAAAGCAGATTTTCAGTAAGGAATCATGGACATAATGGTTATATAAGATATTTGAAGAAGTGCTATGCTTGAACAGAATATATTTACAAATGCAGTGCTTTGTAGAAGTTACTGACAGATGCTGGGTTAAGATGACGACCAAACTAGTGAAGAATGTTTAAATGCTTATTCCATGATGCTGCAAACACAAAAGGGAATATTTGGGTTTTGTTTTTTACCTGCAGCAAATAAAACAGTAGATGGTTGTCTAAATGAAATGTTGGCGACAAATGATTTATTCCTAAGGATAGAGACATTAAAATAACACATCAGGCAGAGGCAGGTGGATCTCTGAGTTTGAGGACAGCCTGGTATATATAGAGTGAATTCCAGAACAGCCAAAGCTACACAGAGAATCCACGTCTTGAACAGAGAGATGGGGATATACACACACACACACACACACACACACACTAATTAAATGGATCTTTAAAAGGACAATAAATATAGAGTGAAGACGCAGCTCAGTGGTAGGGTGCTCGCCTAACATGTCTGAAGCACTAGCTCTAGGCTTAATCCCCAAGTGCCATGGAGGATGAGGGGAGTAACACAGGAGCAACAATAGTAATAATAAAGAATAATTCCCGGGCCAGAGGTGGTAGCATACATTTGTGATCCCAGTCCCGAGGAGGCTGAGTCAAAAGGATCGCACAGTTGAGGTCAGCCAGGACTACATGAGACCCTTCCTCCAAAACCCAAACAACAGCCATAGGTAGGGAAAAGAATAAAGACAATACTGTGGTAAGGATGAAGGGGTTAGTGCCACTGGTAGGTGAGGGGTTTCCCTGATCATGCAGGTTTGTGAGAATAAACTGGCAGAGGTTCATCCAAGATATCACGGAAATAGGGAAGCTGCTTAACAATATTTTGTCTAATATTTCCCTTTTTTAGTTTTTGGAAGACCATGAATAGCCTAGGGTGCACAGAAGTCTTTGAAGGCCAGCACTGTGGAGTCTCAGTGACTTTGGTAGAGACTTTATCTGCTAAAGCTAAATAATGCATCCTGACAACATCTGCTTATTTAGTCTTTGGAGCCAGTGGAGCTACCTCATGTGACAAGGACTTTGCAGATGCATTTACAGACTCTGACTCAGGGAGTCACAGATTATAGCAGTGGCACGGGGAGACAGAGGCATGGGGATCTCTAGGAGTTCCAGACTAGCCTGATCTATATTGAGTTTGAAGCTAGCAAGAGCTACACAGCTATACAGCTACAGCTACTACCTGTTTCAAAAATAAAAAATAAAAAGAAACAGCAACAAAACTGTGAGGGGGAGCTTGGAGTTGGCAAAACACAGAAGAGGAGACGTCTTAGAGGCAGATACTGGAGCAGTGTGGTCATGACCAGGGGCTCAGGAATGTTGCTGCCTCGAGAAGCTGGAGAAGGCAAAGGAGACTAGATTTTCTGGCAGGATCCTGCTAATACCAATTTGGCCCAGTGATACTGATGCTGGTGTTTGGCCCCCATTACTAGAAGAACACACACTATTTTGTTAGGGCTCACATAGTCCAGGTTGGCCTCAAAGTCGCCATGTAGCCAGGGATGGCCATGAATTCCATCTTCTACCTCTGTCTCTCAAGTGAGGATACAGATGTGTAGCACCACACCCACTTCATTTCTTTTGTCTTAAACAGCACAATTTATGATGCTTTGTTATGACAGCCACAAGAAATTAACAGAGAGTTCGATCCAATATTTTCAAAAATTATAAATGACCATACCAGCTTAGCTCCAGTGATATTTAGTCTATGATTGTACTGACAAAGAGTAGCTAATCAGAAAATATCATGTAAAATTCATTTATTCTTGGGCTAGAAAGATGGCTTACTGGTTTAAAACATTGCTGCTCTTCCAGAGGACCCAGGTTCAATTCCCAGCACCCACACAGTAGCTCAAAACCATCTGTAATTCTAGTCCCTGAGGATCCAACACCCTCTTCTACTATGCATGCAGGCAAAACACTCATAAGCAAAAACATTTAAAAATCAAGACAAGTACTATAATACCCATTTTGCAAAAAGTATACAACTTACGGAACAGACCAGGATAGAACTAATAATTCACTTGGCTCCAAGACAAGCCCTCTTTCATATTGTAGTATCTTGCTTTATTACACCATTAACCCTCACACATGCTCTAAAGCAGACTGGGTTCCATCAACATATAGATTAAATATGTGACTTGTTCACCACTGCATCTTGTGAGCAGTAAACACTTGTTAAATTAAAAAAAAAAAAAAAGGAACAGATAAAGCATAAAAAAGAGAAAGCAATATCGCCAAGATCACAGTGCCCCTGCATGACAGGGCCAGGTCCCTAATCAAAATCCTTTATACTGTGAGCTGAGTTGAGAATCAACAACAAGCCAGGTATGATGGCAAATGCTTGTAATCCCAACAGTTGGGAAGCTGAGGCAGGGGGAATCACCATAAATTTAAAAGCCTGAACTACCCGGTGAGTTCCATGCTAGCCTGGGCTATATACCAAGAGCTTTTCTCAAAAAACAAAACAAAACAAGAGCCAGCATAATAGTGTGTGTATGACTTTTGAGCAGGCATGGGTAGGGCAGTGGGGAGTGGGAACAAACCGACAGATGAGAGGACAACAGAAGAGAGAAGTGTGCATGCCTGTGCATGCGTGTGTGTGTGTGTGTGTGTGTGTGTGTGTGTGTGTGTGCTGGGACCCAAAGCCGGTGAAGATAAATCTAAAAAGTCAGTACTGGAAATGGTGAGCTTAGAGTCTTCAGGAAAAAGGTGAAGGATGTGAATTGAAGATGGCATGTAAGGTATCACCAAATGAAAGAGCGATCTGGACCAAGACCAAAGTAAATTGTATTCAGGGCAGCAGAGCCATCCCCTGAATATCTTGCCATCAGTCACAAGGGTACATGGGTATATGCCAAGGGCAGCTTTGCCTATTAATTGAAGCAGAGTAAGTGGTTCCATGTGGTGAGGGACTCTGAGCCAAATCAGCAGAGAGCCAAATTCTCCTACAGCACTGGCTGGACACCCAGACTGGGAATAAGAAACTCAAGAATAATAAGGCCGAGGGAGGAGGGGGGTGGAGACACTGAAGGGGGACGCACCACAGACTCTGAAGCCTGATTGTTCTCTGTCAGCCAAGCCCTTTGTTCTTTCGTACTTTCCTGGGAAAATAAAAGGGTTTTCCAGACTCCCACTGTAGAAGCCAGACCAGAGGCTCTTCAGGGCATAGAAACATGAGTGAGGAAAGAGACGTCTCTCCATCACTTTGGTAAGTGCCTGTAAGTTTCGAAGAGGAACTCTTCAGGCAGGGTAGCTACTTCTGGCTACTACTGCACCTGAGACAAAATGTTTCCCTCAGAACTGAGGTAAAAAGAGCTGGACTTATCTATTTCTGTACCTTTGTTGAACCTTGTTAATCCTAACCGACTGGAAAGTAACTCTGCTGACTCACTAGTTTCAGAAGTAAATCCACTTGTATCCCCGGCACCCTTCGAGCCTGGCTGGAATTGAAACTGGTTGGAGAGTGCAGGGAAGTTAGTAGTAAATGGGGCCACCAGATTGCAGCTGAGTGGATTTGAACATTCAACTTCACTGAAATCTTCCAGTTTATGAAGATACAGACATTTAAGAGTAGATACAAACATTAAGAAATGAAACGTGTTCTCAAGGAAAAGATGACCAGAAAATTGGGGCTGGCAATCATTTCAAGTGCCCACTCTGTGGTCAGTGGAAAAATCTTAATTAACCCAGAGCACAACCCTTGAAGAAACTGTTGCTCAGTGAAGTTATGAGTCCCTTTGACCAAAGGCAGAGCTGAGACTGACAGGCCTGGACGCCTGTCTGCTTGTTTCACTGAAGCTTCCAAAAGGAAGCAAAGAGTGGGGTGGAAGGAGGGCAGCAGTCTGGAAAGAAAAAAAGGGGGGGAGGGAGCCGTGCAACTTTTCTCCTATTAAAACAGAAAGGATGCAGTCGCTTTTAGACCCAGGAGGACCTGACCAAGGAAACAGAAGTGATGTGTTGGAAATTCCAGACTTAAAGTCTGAGTCACACACCCTTCACTGTGTGTTCCTTGTCTTTTAAACTATGAATTTGGAACCAGGATTCTGACAGGAAATTGGTTAACATTGCCTAAACAAAAACAACAAAGAAAATCCTCACATCCCTCTTCCCAGAAATTAGGCATCTTTAAGCTGGCAATTTCTAAGCAAAATAAGGTTGTTGCCTGGCTCGTTTCCACAGAATTTAGCATTGAGTGAGCCAGGGCCTGAGATTTATCCTCAGTTCCTGGGCAGGGGCCAGGAACACAGCGCCAGACAGACAGAGGCCCGAGTTATGAGGCTCCGAACTAAGACACTAAAGCAAGGCACCAAGTCACAGGAAGCTGGCACGGCCTCAATGGTGTGAGTCCAGATTCAAAGGAACAATTATTGTCAGTGACTTTTGAAAGCACTACCTAATTCTCCAGCAGATCTGAAGTCGTGATGGAAATTTCATGGGGGGGGGGAATGGGGTGGATAGGTATGTAAAGAACTAAAAAGTCGGGGTACAGAAGATGAAGTACAGGGGTTCAGGAGAAGGAGCACAGGAATTGCTGAGATCAGAGAGAGAAGACAGAGAAGGATAGGGATGAGAAATGCCCCGGGTCTGAGATAAAGGAGAGGATCCCACACAATAGGGGCCAGTTCTCAAAGGGAGAAGGACATTAAAACCTTAGGGGAGTTCTGCTGCTGAGAGAGAAAAAGTTGGGAGGAAAAGAAAATTGCATTTGAAAAAAAGGAGTCCCTGGAGAATGCATTAATAACTCTGTGTGTGTGTGTGTGTGTGTGTGTATACACGCGCGCGTGCACGCCTTTGTATATATGTGTGTGTGTGTGTCCAGAAGGAAACTCCCCAAAAGGAAATGCATGCGAGGGCTGGATGCCAAGCGGAGCCACTGTGAGGACGGTGGGAGCTGTGGGAGCCAGGCTCTTGCTTAGAGGGTGTCCCGCAGAAGGCCAGTCCCCAACACTTACCTCGACCGTAGCCCTGCGTGTGCTTGGCGAAGCTCCTAACCACCGCCTCCACCGCCTCCCGCAGCACCGCAGGGCTCCCCGAGGCGCCGGGGGGTAGGGGCAGCCCGGGGGCCCCAGCCAGAAGCAGCGGAGGCGGGGGCGGGGCGGGGGGCGGCGGGGCGGGCGGCGGGCCCGCGGGGGGTGTGGCGGCGCTAGTCGGGCCCCCGGTCACCCCCGGCCGCAGCGCTCGCAGAGTGCCTCTCCCGCCGACACCTACGCCGGGTTGCAGCCGCTGTGCTCGCATCGTCTCCATCCCGGCGGCCGGCGGAGCTGGGCCCCGGAGCCTGCCAGCCTGGCGAGCTAACGGTCCCAGCCACCCCTGTGAGCAAGAGCCGGGGGATTGAGGGCGGTGCCGGGATCCAGCTGTCAGTCAAGAGAGGGCGGGACGAGCCAGATGCCATGCCAATCACTGGTGGAGACTGAGGAAAGGGGTGGGTCCCTGAGCCACCTTAGGCAAATGATTGAGGAAGGCGGAGGCTGCAGGAACCAATTGAAAAAAGAAAAGGCCAAGTCGTCTAAGAGGGTGAGCTTCTGAGCGTCTTTGGGAATCCTGTGGTAAGCACTAGAAATCCGGCCAGACCCCTGGGGCGGGGCTTGAAGGAAAAATAGGCCTGGATGCAAGGCTGGATAGAATTGTAGCTGGAGAGGATTCTTAAGGACCATTTGTCTGATCACTTTACTTTCTAGATGTAGGATGCGGTTCAGAGAAGTGATGTGACTTGTCTCTAAGTTCATACACAATTGGTGGTGGAGTGAAAACGGAGTATGATGCTGATTTTAATGAGAACATGCTATGTAGTATACTTTAGTACACTGCCTTATTGAATAAGTGCAAGCACAAACCAAATTTTATTTTATGAACAAGAAAAGTGATGCTCAGGAAGATTAGATACACTGCCCCAAATCAAATGGTTTAGATGGCAAGGGAGATTCAGACATTAAGTGTTCTGATCTAAATGTTTTCCTTTTTTCACTATTCTACATTCAGAGATGGTTTTCTGATTTCAGCTATTCACTAAGGGAGTCAGAGAATGTAGAATGTGTTTATCACTGTACAGAAAGAGCGAGCTAGGATACATGCAGAAACCTATCAACCCAAGAAATTCAGGACATACATGGAAAGTGTACTTTGTCCAGGTAAGGCTGGGTTCCAACAGTTGTCCCCCACAGACATCTGTGCACATGCACTGTAACACCCTTTTGTTGACTGACCATCACTCCTTTTCCCCCTTAGGTGAAGTTACTAGCCCCCTCCCTCTCCTAGAGAGGCTAAGAGACCTGGGACAATGGAGGTGAGAAGAAAATGAATGAGGCACACTTGGTGAAATGGAAAACCCTGTATTTAAAACAACAACAACAACAACAACAACAAAACCTGTGTAGTCAAGACATGGGAAGTCGCATCTGCTTATGGAGAAGGGAGTCACTCTATAAGAATCTTAAATCATTAAAGGTTAGGCATGGGGAGGCTAGGGGGAAGGCCTACCAAATGCCTTAAAACCTTCAGAACACAGGGCTCATTTGCCTTTTCTTCTACAACCACTACTGGTCAGTTGGTTTTCTGGAAAGAAGGTAGTTTTGCCCTCTAGATTCGATCCCTGAGAGCTGTGACGGTAAGCGTCACCCTCCCATCCCTTCTCTACCCCCAGCCCACACCTTCAGGCACCAGTGACAAAACAGACTTCTGAACACATTTATTTGACATGTCAAGTGGTAAGAGGACTGACTTAGGCTTGCTCCCCACTTCTACCTGTGTGGGGGGGTGTTCATAAGCTCAGACACACAGAAGAGCAACTTCGAGCCCATGACCTACCCCCTGGGGTAAACAAGACAATCTGCAGTGGTGTGTGTGTTGGGAAGTGGGGCACAGGGAGGGAATAAAAAGCAGGAAATTGAGAAGTGGAGAGCATGAAAGGCAGCAACAGAACCGAGATCGGGAGCTGCTTCAGGTACCCCCAAGAATAGTGAAGAAGACATCCTGAAAAGCGGATGGAAGCAGGGTGTGAGCAAGGAGCCAGGCATGGAGAAGCAAGGCCTGCAGAATAGGGTGAGATATTCGTGAAGAGAAAGCAGACTATTCGAAGGTATGATAGGCCACGTTGCAGGGCATACATGGAAAGTAAGGGAATGCTTCTTCAGGAGGGCAAAGATACAGGAGACCAGCCATGAGTGGGGGCTCCCTGCTGCTTCTGAACAAATGAGAGTTTGGGACCCTAGCACAAGTGGTCCTCTGTTTGTTGATGTGTTGTGCCTAAGGGTTCCCAAGTAATCCCATGTACTTGTGAAATGACCAGGGCACGAATGCGTGGGTCTATACGCCCAGTAAACACAGTATTTATCCTTCTCGATAGCAAGTGTACTGTGCTGTGGACACATGCTTACTCATGTGTGCGTGCACAGTGCCAGGAGCACATGCAAGAGATCCCGTGTCCGAGGTATCAGCTGGTTCTCCCTCTATCAGGGTCCTGACCCTCCCCCTCCTTGGTGCCCCTCATTTCTTTCAGCGCCCTGGTTCCCCAGGACCGCCTAGACTCTGGAAACCCCCTAGCAGGCGAATCTGCTCAGTCTGCATGGAGTGGCGTCTCACCAACTTGCGCTTGGTCCTGGGAGAACCTGGTGCCCCTGAGTGTGGAGGGGCAGGCAGTGAGGGTGCCCGACCTCCGGGTTGGGGACGAATGTCGGGGATGGGAGGGTGGGGACTGACGTTGAGAGGAGGCAAGAAACCGGGTCGCGTTTGTGAGATGTGGTCCAGGAGCAAGGTCCCGGAGCCCCTTCGCTCTAGCAGCCCTGGACTCCGCCTCCTTCCGCTCAGCGGGGATACAGCCCCGGGCAGACTTTCCTGGGACTGGCGTGGGGAGGAAACTGAGCCCGCTGGAGGGAGGGTCAGCGGAGAGGCGCTGTATCGCCGGCGCTCCAGGGATAAGCGGCTGGTCTCGGGGGAGTCAGGGCAAAAATGTCCAGGGGTGTCGAGCTCCACCGGCTCCATGCGGCTCAGTTTTTGCCTTAGCCCTGAAGGAAGACCAGACTCCTGAGCCTCGGGCGCAGTGTTTCGGCGCGAGAGAGGACCCCCACCCGTCACTTTCTCCGCCCATGGGGGCGGGTCCTCCGGGCCTTCGGTGCTGTGACGCCGAGAAAGACGCGGTCTACCGGTCAGGGTCAAGCCGTTGAATTCAGCAGCCAGGCGCTCCAAGCCGGGCCTCCCATCCGCAGGAGGGACCGGTTGAGGAGGAGCCACAAGGCCCCAGGGCTCGGAGTTGAGCCTTTTGAGTGGTTTTGGAGGATGTCGAGGTGGCTTGGGGAGAGGCTCGGAAGGGGAAGGGTCATCAGGGGGCTTAGGAAGAGGAAATTCAAAAATGTCTCTTTTCTCCTCTTCTTCCTGGGCGCGAGGGGATAACAACCCGCGTCCTCCTCCTCCAGTCTGCAGTTGGACTTCTGAAGGCGACGTGCAGACCCCTGGACTAGGAGGAGCGGGTGCAGGGTCCTCTACCCCCGGGGACGGTGGGGAATTAAGATACTGCCTGGTCTTCTTGGTGCCCGAGGGCGAGGTATCCGTGGTTATGATGATGACCTCCGTGCCCTTGGCCTTGCAGGCGTCCAGCAGTGTGGCAAGGGTCTCGCGGTCCCCGCGGTCCAGGGCGTGGACAAGAGCTGAGGCGCCAGCGTGATCTCGGACTGAGGGGTCTGCGCCGTGGGCAAGGAGCAGAGAGGCCACTGCGGCTCCCCCACCCCCGGCGCAAGCATGCATGAGCGCGGTGCGTCCTAAACGGTCTGCGATGTTGGGATCCGCGCCTTGCTCCAAGAGATAGCGTACCATGCGCGCCTTGTTCTGAGGGTCGTCGTAACGGGCCCTACAGGCCGCCATTAGCGCAGTCTCCCCCTGGGCATCACCCTCATTCACGTAGGCTCCTCCCTCCAGAAGCAAACGGGCTAAGCGTAGCTTACCCTGTCCCACAGCCCGAAGAAGAGCGTGGCCCTCGGTGTGCAGCATAACTGCGGCTCGGGCAAAAAGCACCGATGGAGCCGGGACTGGGACCTGCCGAAGATATCTAGGAGTATGGGAGTGGTGGTTGGGAGAGGCCTGAGGTCTCGGTAGTGAAGCCTATCCCTGTGAAAGAGAGAGAGAGCTCATTGACAGGTTCAGCAGGGAAACCGAGGCACCGATGAAAGCACCTGATGTATGACGGGGGGGGGTTACAATGCATAGTCTTTCCTTTTGACTCCTGCCTTTGAGCCGTCCCATCCCCCCTCCCCCCGCGCATGCCAAAGGAGGTGGGAAGGGTGCACCATCCGCACTGAAGGATGAGAGCTCATGCAAATACGTACATGCACGCGCACAGATATTCCCACCCCCCATTCGCACCCCACGGCTTATCAGACCTTTCCAACATCCCCCTTTTCTTATCCACACTTGGAATCCCCCTCTCTAGGATACTGAACGCCACCCACCCACACACATGCACCCGTACAGTCATACACATATTTCTATTCCTAACCTCTTTTAGATTGCCACCTTCCCAAAAATTGAGTGGGGGTGGGGGGACAGATTGCAATTGGGATCTAAAGGGGTGGAGGAAGAATTAGGGTTTCTTTTGCTTTTGCTATGTTCCCCATTGCTCCTTGTTCTTCCCCCTCCCAGACCGTACCCCCAAATAGATACCTGAATGTCCGCATAATCTCTGCCTGGCCAGGATTGAGGCCGGGGCCATGGGTGTCTCTGGGGTGGAGGAGCCGGGTACCTGGGGGCCCACATGGCGTGGGGAGGGGTACCCGGATTCCCTTGGTGTCAGTATCTGCGCCCCAGCGCTGGATCCTGGTCCCTCCTCCCGGTGCGCCCCGGGCACAGCGCCGGCTCCGGAGGAGAGAAGAGGGGGGCTGGGGGCGGAGCTCTTCTGTGCTATTTATAGCCCAGTCTCTGCGGGTGGGGGCGTCCGGCACCAAGCCGCTCCCCACCCCCATGCGCACACATATAAACCTATAAACCCTTAAGGGGAAAAAAAAAAGCACCTAGCGCCTCCAATCTTGACTTCCCTTTCTTTAACCCACCTCCCCAGCCCAAACAAACCTAAGCGCTCCTTGGGGACTCTCCCATGACCCATTCAGGAACCATCCAGATTCTTCGTTGATCTTCAACAGATCTCCATGAGCTCCGGTATGCCAGACCTGACTGCCACACGCAGCATATGGCATACTGTGCAGAGGGGTGTAGGGAGGCGGTTGGCATCTGCAGCGGCGTCCACACAGAGCAGAGAGGCAGGAGATGTGGCTCCCTTCCCGTAATTTAGGTATCAGGGAAAGTATAGCCTGGAATCAGACAGCAGTATATCCCGCTGCACCCCTCTCAAACATCACACACCATAGAGACACTTGGATCTCATTTCCCTTGGGTCCCTTAAGAATGTAAGGAAGTGGTTTTCCCAGGGAATTTTTAGGGCAAGGCACATTCTCAAATTCCCTCTTTATAATATTTTAAGGGGTGTGCACAGGAGGTAGAAAAAGGCAGAGCGATGACCGGACCCTGTTGCACGGATGCGTTCATTACATTTACTCCCTTAGACTCATTCTTCCCTCTCCCTTGAAGGTCCCTGCCTGAATCACTCCTTGTCTCTTCCTATCTGTTGCTCACTGCCTCTGCCTCTCCGTGCCACCTGCCCTGTCTCCATGGTTACCAAGGCTTCCATCTGCATAGTTGAGGGATGAGTTTGTGTCCAGCTGGAAGGAACCAAGGGAAGTGGGGGCATCGGATGGGTACTGAGGGTCTGGAAAGCTCACCAAGGATCCTAGCGGACTCAAATGGTGGACGCCAGCATGTACAGATATAAAAAATAATGTTACTGGGAAAAGAGGAGAAATGGTTGTAGGGAAAACCCCCACGTTTACTAGCTATTGATGTGTGCCGAGGGCTTTGCATTCATACATCATCTCCAACCCTCACAACTCTATGAGGTGGGAACTATCGTGTTCTTGCAACAAATGATAATGAGGTTAAGTAAGTTCCCTCAAAGTTCCACCACTATGTTTTTGTACTATTCCAAAATCCAAGTACATGTTATCCACATCTAGAGGCCATTTTCTCTGTCCTCTGGCACATTCTTGTTGACTAACTCCTAGTTTTATCCCCATCTTGAAGTATTTCCTCTTATTTCTACTCTGTGAAAGAATGACTCTTTCTATTCTTCCCCCTTCCCTTGAAGGGGCTTGAAGGGCAGCGGAAAGTGCAGAAAGAAGAAAAAAAAATCCACTGGGTTCCTGCCTTCTCTCCCCAATGACTTCTCTGATCCCAAGTGCCCCTCCCTTGCCCACTTCTCAGACACAGCAACAAGTCTACAGGATGGGACGGGACATTTGGGGCCTGAGCTTGGTAGCAGAGTCAAGAGTTCAAGGCCAACCTAGACTGGGTAGCCACACCCTGCCTTTAGAAAAAAATCTTTTAAATATTATTTATTGGTAGTGCTAGAGACTGAGGAAGAATAAAGAGAGGGTCGGGAAGTCACCACTGACTTATAAAGAGGTAGGTGTGTGTGTGTGTGTGTGTGTGTGTGTGTGTGTGTGTGTGTCTGTGTGTGAGATGTCCTGAGCCAGAAGAGGGCGCTGGAGTCAGGCGGTTGGGAGCCTCCTGGAGGGTTCTGGGAACTAACTCCAGTCTCCTGCAGGCAGAGCTGTTAACAGTTGAGCAGTCTGGTCTCTCTAACCCAGGGCTACATTTCCCAGCAGCGGTTTTCCTCTTCTGGCTCAGCCATGTGTCTGGATGAGTTCTGAGTATCAGGTCATCTTAGCCGACTCCTACCACCCAGAGTCTGTTCCGTCTGGGCTGAAGAGGTGAATTCGGCAGCCCCAGGTCTCAGCGCGCCAGCTTCCCAAGCCTCAGTTCCGGTTAGCTTCGCTCCCTCCGCCTCCCCGCTTCGCCCGCCTCCGCTCTCGTCAATTGGCTGGGAAAACCCACCAATGGAGAGCTCGGGGAGGCGGGCCTAGAACGCGGGCTGGAAGAAGAAAAGCAAATTTCAGGTTGGCGACTGCGTGGGCCTCGAGTGGGGGAGGGACGGCAGGTAAGGCTTCGACCTGGTGGCTCTGACCCGGTTTGGTTCGGTACTTCCCGAATTAGTCCCTCGGCGCCGACAGCGACGTAGATAAGGCTTTCTGTCAGCCTGTTGGATCAGCCCCTTCTGAATCCCTCCCCTTTCTCCCCGGGTACTCAACTGCTGTCCTGACTATACACCCGAGACAGGGCTGCTGTCGTGCCTGGGGACAGATATTAAAGCAGGAGAGAACGGCTCATTCTTGTAGCTCAGACTATTCCGTGGTATCAGCTTCTGTCGCATCTACTAACATAACATTAGTCCCCTGTCAAGAGCCTGACAGATTCTTATTACCTATCAAGTCAACTGAACCGCTACCCTCTACCCACCGCTTTCCTAGACCGCCTTGAAGAATTTATTGATCCCCAGTCTGACAATGTCTGATTATCACTATTGGAATCTCTTTAATTTTTAAAATCATATTATTTGTGTGTGGGTGTGTGTGTGGTGTACGTGCCATGGCTTGCGTAAAGAGGTCAGAGGACAACTTGAACTAGTCAGTCTGTTTTCCTGGCCACTTGGCAACAGGAGTATTTTATCGGCAGACTCTTGCTGTGTAACCCATACCGGCCTCCAATTTGTGTTCCTCCTGCTACAGTCTCCCCAGTGCTAGGATTACACGTTCTCTTTTGATGTTTCTATTCTATGAACGGAAGGTTTGACGGGACAGATTGTGGTACTTAATACATTGTGTTCAATAAGCGTTAATCAAATGGAATTGATTTGTGGGAACCAGTGCTCTTGTCAAGGAGGACAAATTTTAACTAATATAATTAGGGAACAATAAAAGACAACGTAGTATATAATTAAGGGCCTTTAAATTGGTGGTTTATTGCATTGATGTTTTATAGTTATTCTCAGACCAGAGAAGGAAAACAACGAAAAGAACCAGAATAGAGTCTTTATGACTCACAGGGTCTATAGATTCATGTTCAAACGACAGATATTTACTGAGCACCTACTACATATCAGACACAATACTAGACAATTGGGATCTATTCAATAAATTGTTTTATTTAGTATGTGGAAAATATTTGTTATATTTATCTATTTTATGCATATGAGTACACTGTAGCTGTACAGATAGTTGTGAGCCACCGTGTGCTTGCTGGGACTTGAACTTAGGACCTTTGGAAGAACAGTCAGTGCTCTTAACTGCTGAGCCATCTCTCCAGCCCTGTGGAAAACATTTTTGAGACAGGTTCTTTCTATGCAGGACAAGCAGGCTGGTCTCCAATTTATGATTCTCCTGCCTCAGCCTTCCTGGGATAACAGTATTGGACCACTACACACCAAATAAACCTTTTAATTTTAAATTGAAAAGTGTGAAGCTATGCATTAATTCTGCCCTTGAACTACACCCTTACTCCTGAGCCAACATCTTTTTTTTTTTTTTTTTTTTTTTTTTTTTTGGCTTTTCCAGACAGTGTTTCTCTGTGTAGCCCTGGCTGTCCTGGAACTCACTATGTAGTCCAGGCTGGCCTCAAACTCAGAAATCCACCTATCTCTGCCTCCCGAGTGCTGGGATTAAAGGTGTGCACCACCATTGCCCAGCCTGAGCCAACATCTTTAGTAAGAGAACTCACTAGCTCTTTTCAGGTCGATCTACTATTTAAGGTTTTTTTTTGTATTTATTCAACTTAAACTTATTTATTATTAGTGAGCCTGGGTGGAGTGTGTGCCATGGTGCATATGTGGAGGTCAGAGGAATGAAGTGTATTCTACAGGCTGGCCCCAAACTCACTATGGAGCCAAAGATGAATTCGAACTTCTGAATGACAGGCTTGGCCCAAGGGCTTTCTGCTAAGCAAGTTTGTTGTTTGTGGGTTTTGTTTCTTTTCTTTAACTGGGAATTGAATTGAAGACCTCATGAACTGCTAAATGGGGGTTCTACCACTGAGCTATAGCATCCACCAATCCTCTGAATTCTTCGTGTTTACGTGTGTGGGTGCTTTGTCTGCATGCGTGTCTTTGCACCACTTGAGTGCTCGAAACCCTCAGAAGGCAGAAAAGGGCATTGGATTCCCTGGGGCAGGGGTTACAGACAGCTGTGAGTCACTGTGTGGATGCTGGGGAATCAAATCCCAAGTCCTCTGGAAGAGCAGCCAATGCTCTTAACCGATGAGCCATACCTCAGCCCTCCCCTGCACTCTTGGAACAAAGCCTCCTTTTTTCTTGTGAGTTGTAGGATATGCATCTATTCCATACAACTTTCGAAATACATAGTAATCTAAGAGCATGCATTGTTTCATAGCCCTACCATAAGGATTGCAATTAGTAGTTTACGACTCTAAGCTTTATTGTTATTGTATGTACTTGTACACACAGCACGCATGTCGGTCCAAAGAGGACAACTTTGTAAGGTTATGTCTCCCTTTCACCTTTATGTGGTTCCAGGGACAGAACACAGGTTCTTGGACTGGCACTGACTTTATCTGCTTGGGCCATCTTGCCTGCCCCTCATACTAGCACTTTGACATATGTACTCTCAGTTTATTCTACAGATATGCATAACTTTGTGTTTTATAAGTAAATAGGGCCACACAATAAATTCAATTTTGTACCAAGGATGAAAACATAAAAAGTAAATAACAGATGAATATGACGTTATATTGTATTCTCCTCACCCTCCATATTGTCAGCCTCCTGCCTTGAAGATGGTTTGTCTGGGTTTGTTGTTGTCATTGGGCTTTTTTGTTTTCTTTTTGTTTTTGGTTGTTACTGTTATTTTGATTTTGATTAGGGGGTGGGGAAGTGTTTCAAGACAGGATTTTTCTGTGGAGCCCTGGCTGTCCTAGAACTGGCTCTGTATACCAGGTTGGCCTCGAACTCTGGATTTCTGCCTGCTTCTGCCTCCTGAGTGCTGGGATTAAGGCATGGGCCACCACTGCCTGGCTGGTTTTTGTTTGTGTTTTTTATTATTAGACCACTTAATGTCATTTCAGAATTTGTTGTTTGAAACAAGGTTTCACTATGAAGCCCAGGCTGACTTAGAACTCCATAGATACCTCAGACTGACCACTTTCTGCCTTAGCCTCCTGGAAGGATGGAATTGTACGTGTGAGTCACCATGTCTAGTTTACTTTCAGAACTTTTGCTGCCATAAATAGCTCTTTAACAAACATTGTGGCTGGGCAGTGATGGCGCATGCCTTTAATCCCAGCACTTGGGAGACAGAGGCAGGCGGATTTCCGAGTTGAGGCCAGCCTGGTCTACAGAGTGAGTTCCAGGACAGCCAAGGCTACACAGAGAAACACTGTCTCTGGGAAAAAAAACAAAAACAAACAAACCAAAAAAACAAAAACAAATATTGTGATACTTTTATTGCAGAATATGTGACTATTTAGGATAGATTTTAACCGTAGGATTTCTAGATTAAGACTAAAACCACTAAAAAAACCTCTAGAGATTGTTTTGTCTTCCCGTAGAGGTGTGCTTATCTTTTAGTTGGCTTTCTATAGTTATGGTAAAACACTAGGATCCAACCCAACCTGGGGAGGAAATTGTTTATTTGGTGTACACTTCCCAGTGCAAAGGTGTGCATAGTAGGCCAGAGTCTGTCCTGTGAATGCTAGAGTGTGGGCAAAGCACGGTGTATGGTGAGCACTGAGGAGCACTGATGGTAACAGGAGCAGGTCTGGCTCACATTATGGGAGACCTCAAATGCCCTCAAGGATCACCTCTTAATGTTTTAGTTTGTTTGTTTGTTTTTGTGGTTTTTTTTTCTGAGACAGGGTTTCTCTTTGTAGCTCTGGCTGTCCTGGAACTCACTCTGTAGACGAGGCTGGCCTCGAACTCACAGACATCCACCTGCCTCTGCCTCCCAAGTGCTGGGATTAAAGGCGTTGCCACCACTGACTGGTTGTATATGTCAGTCATGTTCTCTCTCTCTCTCTCTCTCTCTCTCTCTCACTCGTGTGTGTGTGTGTGTGTGTGTGTGTGTGTGTGTGCGAGCGCGTGTGTGTGTGCACACACACACACACATGCAGTGGGGTTGGGGAGTGTCATCCTCATACCATGGGTGAGGCTGTTACCCTCTCTTATCCCTCCCTCTCCCCTTCCTGCCAATCACCTTTCCAGTTAGACCTCTTTGTGCTTTTGTGTCTTTTTGGTGTGTGTGACTCCATGGTTTTCAATAGCGTTGTTTATAGTAACATAAGAAATCATGTCTTTCTTTCTTTTTCTACTTACTCAGATTGACTGATTGATTGACTGACTGATTGATTGATTGATAAGGTCTCACTATGTAGCCTTGGCTGACTGGTTTGCAGATTCCTGTTCAGAGCCTGCTGATCTCAAGCTCACCTGCCTCTGCCTGCTGAGTGCTGGGATTAAAGGTGTGCCCCACCAGGCCTGTCTCAGGAAGGATTTCTTTGCAGGAGAGTAAGAACCTTACCAGTGGTTATACCTCTGAAGAAAATGTCTCTCCCTCTCCTATAACTTCTTATAATCAGGGACTGGTAGGTCCCATGACCCCCTCCTGTGATAGCTTGTTAACAGGCCCAGTCTTAGGCTGAATGTGTGCCGTTCATCTCAGGTGCTGTGAGTTCAAGGGTCCAGCCTTTCCTTCCTCCTCTTGTGGAGTGGGTGATAAAGGTATCCTATGTACAGCTTGACAATCAACATCATGTATTCTCTATACCTTGACCGGAGTCACTGCTGCCTGTAGCAAAAGGAAGCTTTGCTGACCAAAGCCAACAACAGCACCGACCCACAAGTTAAAACCATGTGTTTATTTAGAAAGCCTTTTACAGAGGTCCAGAAGCAGCCTCCCCCCTTGGTCCTTTGATCTCCGTAGCCAGGAGCTTTTGAGTGTACAGTACCATTTTTTATAATCGTAAATGGATTCATTACAGATTATCAAGCTGAGAAGGGAAAACCAGTACCGTCTAGTTTCTGCTCGCCCCCTTAATGCCCACATTAGATAGGGTTCAGCAGCTCTCCCTCTGCATCTTTGGTGGTCAGTTGTTTGATGTGGGAGTAGGTGAGATGGGGTTAGAGTCCTCTAATCTCCAAGCTCATGGCTTTTTTTCTTAGCTCCTGATTGCTCTGTGTCAGAGCCACTGGCCGGGAAAGAAACCTAAGCCAGATGCTCTCCTCTTCCTTGGAAGGAGACAAAGATGTAGTGACAAGAAGTTGCTCTCCTGAGGCCAGCAAACATCCTTTCTCAATGGCAATTTTTCCCTTCCATTTTTATAATGGTAGTTAGACTCCTAACTCCTCAGATACCGTCATCCTCCTGCTATAGATTATTAATCTTATATATGATTTTGTATATGAGATATGTAATATATTTACATTTAGTTCAATTTCTAAACTTTTACTTTATGTGAGGGAGAGATAGAATCCTCAAAGTCCTCTGACGTCATCTGTCCCCTCCCCCACCTTATTGAGGCAAGGGTATCTAACCACTGAGCAGTGAATGTCAGGCTAGTTAGCGTCTAAACCCCCAGTGATTCTCCTTTCCCTGTTTCCCGTCGGTTCCATGGATTGAACATAGGTCAGCTTGTATGCCCAAGAGCCTTTGCCTGCTGAGACATGTCCTTGGATCCCCAGTTAAAATTTTAAATCAATAATTTTTTTTGTTGGCTTGTTATGTTGGCACACACCTGTAATCTTAGAACTTGGGAGGTATAGGCAAGGCGATCACAAGTTTAGAACTTTCTGTGTAGCCCAGGCTAGTCCTAGACTCCTTGGTTTGGCCATTCTCTTTCCTCAGCCCTACAAATGCTGGGATTACAGGCTCAAGTTACAATGCCTAACTAATAATTTTCTCTTATTATAAAAGAAGTGGTCATACATTATAGGAAAAATTAATACACAACAGGATGAAAAGAAACAATCATGAAGGCCCATCACCTGAAAGAAAACCACGTTACAGTGCTGGGCATGTAGTTTAGTGACCAAAATAATGAGACAAAAAATTTTTTTCTGTTTTTTCGAGACAGGGTTTCTCTGTGTAGCCCTGGCTGTCCTGGAACTCACTGTGTAGACCAGGCTGGCCTCAAACTCAGAAATCCGCCTGCCTCTGCCTCCCAAGTGCTGGGATTAAAGGCATGCTATAGGATACCCCTCTGTTGGAAGCTATTGTTCTTCAGGGACTAATCTGGATTTAGGACGTGATGATCACGGAGGTACAAGCATCATTTCAGATCTGGCACAGGCATGGGGGTCTACACTTGGCAGCTGGAACAGGAGGAACAAGTGTTCAAGGACAGCCTGGGCTACATAATGAGACCTTGTCAAGGACCGTGGAAAGGAAGGGAGAGAGATAGGGAAGGAGGCACGTGCTGGGCAGCCAGAACCTCCTCCTGAGTAGAGGCTGACGATTAAAAGGTCAGGGTCATTGTCTGTTACATAGTTAGTTTTAGGTCAACCTGGGCTACTGGAGACCTGGAATCAACAAAATGAGAGAGGAAACAAATGTGTTAGTGGATGTTAAGAATGCATATTGTCCAGAGTGAGTTCCCAGACAGCCTGGGCTACACAGAGAAAGCCTATCTCAAAAAACAAACAAACAAACCACCCATATTGTCCTTGAGAGTCGGTGCTATTGATGTTGACCTTGGTCAATGGCTAGAATGATGTCTATTAGAAGGTACCCCATACACTCCAACTTGCCAAAAACACGTGGGACAAAAATTACCACTCTTATGAATCAGGAAATATGCTCCTTTCCTGTTAGCATGGGCTATCTACATGCTTTGTTGAGAATTCTGCGTGAGACATTTGTCTTTTCCCAGTCATTTATATCACGATGGACTCATGGGTGTTTACTTTGTACTTTGGGATTATAATCTAATATTGATTTATTTTATTTTATTGGGAGCTGAAGTGATGGTTCTGTGATTGAGAGCACTGACTACTCTTCTAGAGTATCCAGGTTTGGTCCCAGCACTCGTGTCAGGCTAACAGCCATCTGTAACTCCAGTCTTGGGAGAAACAGCTCTTTCTTCTGGTCTTCATGGGCACTGCACTCTATCTATCTATTTATCCATCCATCCATCTATCTGCCTGCAAAACACCCATACATATAAAATAAAAATAAATAAAGATCTCAAAAAATAAACAGATTGGCCTTATTTTTAATTATGGGTCTGTGTGTATCTCTGTGTATACACATGAATTCAGATGTCCATGTAGGCCAAAGACATTGGACCCCCTGGAGCTAGAGTTATAGTAAGCCACCCAATGTGGGTGCTGGGAATCAAATTTATGTCCTCTGGAAGAGCAGTACCCACTCACTCTTAACCACTGAGACATCTCTCTAGCTGAATTATTTTTAGTACTTCAAAATATTATTTACTTTTACTTATTTGTATGTGCGCCACTTATGTGTATGGAGACTGTGAAAGGGCGTTGGGGCTCCCAGAAGGAGAGTCACAGGCAATTGGAAATGGCCTGGTGTCAGCTGTGGGAACCAAGCCCAGGTCCTCTGCAAGAACACAGGATACTTTTAACCACCAAGCCATCTCCAAATCGTGTTTTAAAAATATTTTTAAAAAATGCTTTAAAAGTGTGTGCATGAGAGTGCAGATGTCTGTGGACTCAGATACGGTGTTAGATTCCCTGGAGCTGGTTTACAAATGGTGTGAGACAACAGACACAAGTACTGGGAACTAAACTCCATTCCTCTACAAAAGCTGTGCACATCTGAACCGCCAAACAATCTCTCCAGCTTCGCTTATTTTGAGACATGATCTTGCTATTCATCCCTCAGTGGTCTGGAACTCTATGTAGACCAGGCTAGCCTCAAACTGGCAATCTTCCTGTCTTAGCCTTCCAAGTACAGGGCCAGGATTACAGGTTTGTGTTATCACTCCTAGATTTATTTACTTATTTATTTTTAAAGATTTGTTTTTATTTCATGTATGTGAGTACACTGTTGCCATCTTCAGACACACAAGAAGAGGGCATCAGATCCCATTACAGATGGTTGTGAGCCACCATGTGGTTGCTGGGAATTGAACTCAGGACCTCTGGAAGAGTAGTCAGTGCTCTTAACCGCTGAGCCATCTCTCCAGTCTGTTTTATTTATTTTTTAATCAATTAAGTAAGTATATCTTTTATTTTTTATTTATTTTTTATTTATTTTTTATTTTTTTGAGACATGGTTTCTCTGCATAATCTTGGCTGTTCTGAAACTTATTTTGTAGACCAGGCTGGCCTTGAACTCAAAGTAATGCCTCTCTCTGCCTCCCAAGTGCTGAAACTAAAGGCGTGTACCTCCACTGCCCGGCACACTGACTTTTTTAAGTATCACAGAAAAAGGATTTGGAATGTAGCCCCAAGGTAGAACACTTGCCTAGCACGAGAAAAGCCCTGGGTTTGAACCTGGGCACGGAGGGAAACGTCACCTGCCATAGAACATCACGTGTCGTGCAGCTCCTTGGCTTCATGTCTCTTCTAGTGTACTGCTTTATCTCTTTGTTTTTGTCTTTATTAGGTTTTTCTCACTGGATCTCTGCGTATCCAGGCCCCCTCCACCATGGCCAGCCGGGGTGGGGGCCGGGGTCGTGGCCGAGGCCAGTTGACCTTCAACATGGAGGCTGTGGGCATTGGGAAGGGTGATGCTTTGCCTCCGCCCACTCTCCAGCCCTCTCCACTCTTCCCTGTGAGTGTCTCCCTTCCCTTCCTAAGCCTCCCATGTGCCCCTCACTGAGCCCATGTGAGCACAGAATCCTCCTGGCCCATCACGAGCCATCTGCACCTTGATTCTGTCTAGTCAGGCCCCACAGGGGGTGTTTCCAGGCAACAGGGTGTTTATCTTCACTCTTCATACCCTCTGCTCTCCAGCGCTTAAAATGCCCTCCATCTTCCGGCCCTCCCGTTCTTACTGAGAACACTGGATTTCCTTGGGAAAAGGCCCTTTAAGGTTTTAACTGCAGTGCTCCTGACTAACCACTGTTCTTCTTCAGCCCTTGGAGTTCCACCCAGTGCCTCTGCCCGCAGGAGAGGAGGGGGAATATGTCCTGGCACTGAAGCAAGAGCTGCGTGGGGCCATGAGGCAGCTCCCCTACTTCATCCGGCCAGCTGTCCCCAAGAGAGGTCAGTAGAAAGGAAGGCAGTATCATGTTCAGGGCCTTCTACAGGCAGTGCCCACGCTCAGCACACTCGGGGCCAGAGAGGCTTCGGAAGTTTACTGTCTAATGGAGAGAGCATTGAAAGCCCCTTCCTTGTCTGAAATGTATCACTTTAATTCGAAACTTGAACCTTAATGTTGGGGCTAGTGGGACATTAAAGTATTAGCATCTTAGTTCAAATGTACAAATGAGGGGGGGTGAGTACAAATGAATTTCCAGTTCATTAATTGGAGAGACCTTGATGCTGGGCCTCTGAGCACCCCACCTGTGCAAAGCTTTCTTCCCCTCCGGAGAGCAGGAGCCTGGAGAAGGCAGGGCTGCTGGCAGACTTGGGAGAATGGATATTCGCCCTCGGTGAGAAGTATTGACAGTTGATGCTTTTCTACTGAGTCCCTGGGAGATGAGGGCTCAGAGGTGGATATCCCAGTGTGCCCTGTCCAGCGGAGCACACTGCTTCTCAAAGTCTCTGGAAAAAAGGCAGGCTGAAGGAGGGGCAAGGCCTCCACCCAAGCGGCCAGCACTGGGCTCTGGGTTTAAAGTAAGGCAATCGATAGATAAGAGGGTAGACTCTTAGGAACAGATGTTCTCAGGATAAAACCGACTCATGGGCTCTGACCCCCCAGATGTGGAACGTTACTCAGACAAGTATCAGATGTCTGGGCCGATTGACAACGCCATCGATTGGAACCCTGGTGAGTGACTGGCCCTCTTCGAATGCCCTTCTTTCAGATGCTTAAGGTGCCTCAAGCCTTCACCCTCCCTTTCCTGTACGACATCTAAAAACTAGAGTCAGATGTGCTCTGCAACACTTTCGGGTTCTACTTGAAAACCCTATTTGTAACAACAGTGCGGACCTCTCCAGAGGTGGCCAGCCTACAGTTTTATAATGAAAATCTTCAAACCAACCCCTTCCTTCCTGTTCTTTTAAATACTCCCCTTCTCCTTAGCGCCAGCTATCGTTCCCGGAAGCCCCCAGCCAGCCAGGGTCCTGCTGACTTTCACTCCCGCTCATCCCAGATTGGCGGCGACTACCCAGCGAGCTCAAGATTCGGGTGCGGAAAGTACAGAAGGAGCGTGAGTGAATCTGCAGGAGAGGAGGTTTCGTCAGCCGGTGCCACAAGGACCACACGAGGGCAGCAGACCGCCACGTTTGCTGCGGGAGACCACAGAGGGCAGCAGAGTGCCGTGTTTGCTGCAAGAGGGTGGAGTAGGCTCAGCTAGGATGGAGGGAGAGATGGCTCAGCTGAGAAAGACACCTGTCACCAATCCCTAGGACCCACATGTTGGAAGGAAGAACTCATTCTAACTTCTGCATGTGTGTCACACCACACACACACACACACACACATCAAATTTAAAAACTGGAAAGAAAGCTAGTTAGGAGATGTGCTTCCTACGGACTCACTTTTTGATCCTTCAAACAGGGACCACCATTATCCTTCCCAAGAGGCCCCCTAAGAGCACAGACGGGAAGGAGGAGGCGATACAGAAACTAGAGGTGAGGAGGAAGCACAATAGACAGCTGGCCTCCCTCCCAGCCCCTTAGAGCCTCACTTCTCCCCTCGTTCCCTGAGTGTGAGTTTCTCTTCCTATTCATCCTCACATGAGACTCTAGAGAAGAAGGAGGAGGAAGTGACTTCCGAGGAAGATGAAGAAAAAGAAGAAGAAGAAGAGAAGGAGGAGGGGGAGGAAGAGGAGTACGATGAAGAGGAGCATGAGGAGGTGAGGGGGGACTCTGCTCCTCCCCTCCCCCACCCCTCCTTTCTCCCTCACAAGTTGTGGGCTCACACCTCTTTTTTTTTTTTTTTTAAGATGTCGTTGTTGTTGTTTTATTTTCTGTTTTGGTTTTGAAACATGGTCTCTGCTATGTAAGCCAGGCTGGCCAAGAACTCCCCAGAAATAATCCCCCTGCTTCTACTTCCTGCTGTTGGGAGTGCCTGAGTACGCCTCCAGACTTAGCACACAAGACTCTGTATGACTGTATACCAAGCGTGTTCTGGTGCCTGATGAGGCCTGATGAGGGTCTCTGAACCTGAATCTGGAAGTTACAAGCAGTTGTGAGCTGCCCAACTTAGGTGCTGGAGTCTGACTGTGGATCCTCTGAAAGAGCAGCAAAGGCTTTAAACATCCAAGCCGTCTTTTATTACATGTGTGCATGTGTGTGTGCTTGCATGTGTCATGGCAAATGTGTGGAGGTCAGAAGACAACTTCCTTCTCCCGTGTGGGTTCTGAACACAGGTCCTCTGGCTTGACAAATGCCTCTTGTACTGAGCCATCTCACTAACCCTGGCTCTCAACGCTTACCCAGGAGACGTTCTTAGAGAGTAGCTGTGCCACCAAAGGGCAGAAGCCTTTCTCCAGTTCATCTAACTCTGGCCTGTTCTCAAAATACATAACATGGCACTTGATATGGCTCAGAGGGCAAAGGGGCTTGCTACCAAGCCTGATGACCTGAGTTCAATCCCCAGAACCCACATAGTGGAAGGGAAGACCTGACCCCTGCAAGTTGTCCCCTGACCCACATGTGTACCAGGGTACAGATGCACACACATATGTAAACACACATATACAGGCAAACAAACACATAATTTTAACTTTTATAACATAATTTTAACTTTTATAACATGGAGGACTCAAGCTCCACCCCCAACAACCACGTGGCGGCTCACAACCACCTGTAAGTGCTGTTCTGGGCGTCTGATGCCATTTTCTGGCCTCTGAGAGTTCCAGGCATGCAAGCAGCATACACATACATGCAGTCAAAACACCTATACACATAAAAGGTAAAATAAATTTATAACAGCTGGTAGGGATGTCCCAGACCTGGAAAGGTGCATCTGGGAGGGAAAGAACCTAGAAACAAAGAAAAGAAAACTCTGAAATCATTCCCGATCTTTGCTTTTTACTTTTCAGGAAACTGATTACATCATGTCATATTTTGACAATGGAGAGGACTTTGGAGGGGACAGCGATGACAATATGGATGAGGCCATATACTGAAAACCTGGGCCACGGGCTGAAAACAACCTGGGCCATGGACTGAAAACAACCTGGGCCACGGACTGAAAACCTGGGCCCATATATTGTCCTTGATTTGAGATATAGGAACTAAATATCCCTATTTACTTAGGGTTTTTTCCTGTTTTCATTATTGTTTTTGAGAGAGGATCTCATGTAGCTCAGGCTGGCCTGGAACTCAGTATGTAGCTGAGGCTGGCCTTGAACTCTTGATCCTCCACCTCCCAAGTCTTGAGATTGCAGGGATGCACCACCACACCGGACTAACTAGTATTTACTTTTGTTAAGGAAAAATTATTTAGTCAGAATCCAGGTGACCTGTGTGATCCCTGGGGGTTGTGATGCACAGCGATGGACAGTTTAGGGGATACTTGGGGTGAAACAGTCAAGAGGAGTAAGGCCTGTTTTGTATTTTTTAAATAAAATGTTTGTATCTGTCTCTACCCAGAGTGATGTCCACTGGGAAAGGGCTGGAGGAAAGGCTGAAGGGGGTGTCCGGTCAAGCCATTCTCCCCCACCCCCACCCCTTTCAGAGGACTGAATTTACAGCCTTGCAAATGCTAAATGAGTGTTTCATCACTGAGCCACTACCCAGGCTGTTTTTATATTTACTTTAAAACTTATAGACAGTGTTTTTGCTAAGTTGCCTAAGCTGGCCTTGAACTAACCCTGTAGCCCAAACAGGCCTGAAACTGTCTCAGCCCCCCAAACTGGGATCCCAGGCCTGTGCCACCAGTGTCAAGCCTCTGCTTGTCCAGTGTGCCTCTGGGGGGTTGGGGGGAGTTTCACTGCCTTGATCCTTGACCTTTACTTCTCAGCCCTCCCGTGGGGGCATATTCAGGAAACCATCTTCAACGCTGTCTGAACACATTGCCAGGAGAAAGCACAGGCTCTCCCACTGACTTCCCCAGCCTTTGTCCTCCAACGGGGGGGGGGGGGGGGGACGACAAGAGCCTGCATATTCAGGCATGTTCATCAGGACCACAGCCCTCTCCTTTCTCACACTTGACCTTGATCGCGTCCTTATTTACAAAGAGTGATTGCAGCTATTTTTGTGCAGAGAGTCAAGAAAGCCAGGGACCGGGAGAGAGGAGTGACTCACTGTTTTCAGCTTACATGGTTCTCTTCCAGGACCTGGAGAGCCCATTTTGAAAGGCATATTTAGGGAACTCTAAATATACTGTTCTCAACCGACAGCCGGGGTGTGGCTTGCAGCTTCATTTTTTTGTCCTTTCCTTTGTGGAATTGAGTTAGCCCTTCTCACTCCACTTTGGGGAGGGGGTAGGCAGTGTTATCTTCCAGGAAGTAAGGAGGGTGGGGAGGAAGGGAGTGATTTAGGGACACTCTCAGCTCTAGGAGAGGCGTCCTCCCCCACAAAGCACTCCCTTGGGTGAGGTCACTTCCCTGGGCTCTGATTGGTTTCTGAGAAAGCCTTCCTCGAGTTGATTGGCTGCATGCACTTGACATGCCACAGCCACGCGTAAGTTGCGTGTCCAGTATAGAAACAGAGTAAGGAGAACTGCATAGACATCTGGGGTGCTACCACAGGAGGCCCCACTGAACATTTAAAAGTCTAAAGATGGACTGTGGTAGAAGCGTCCAAATAACTTCCCAATTACTTTTAGACAGGCTGACTGAATTTCCTACAGCAACGTGGGTTAGAGAGCCGAGATCTAAGGTCGGGTAATTCTGACCCCCATTGTACAGGGCGAAGAGGGTCTTAGACTCCATGGAGGAAAGCACCTTAAAGGCCTTGTTTAAATGTGGTAGCAAGTGTTGGATAGAAGCCCGGCCAAGAAAACGGAGACAGGCACAGGAATAGAAACGAACATTCCAGAGTTATTGAGCAATTTGTGATGATTGATGTGTTTCCTTTTCTTGCTCTCCGAGGTGAGTGACGGGTGGGGCCAGGAGACTTGTCCCTGGGGTTTCCCACAGTTCTACAGCCAGTGACTGTAGCTAGGCAGGGAATAGCAGAAAACAAAGATCCTGAACTTTTTTTTCCTGTTCTTTCCCCACTATACGTCCCCTGCACACACAGTGGAGAGGTGACACCATCCTGACCCTAATCACTTAATTCCACGTCTATGTTGAGAGACACTGCCACCGGCTAGCCCACCTGATGTTCCTCTGGAAACTCCATTTTTAATTACACTTCATTTATTTGGCCAGGGGTGTAAAAAATGGTTTGTGTGGGGAGCCCAGAGGACAGCTTGCAGGAGTCAATACTCTCCTGCTGCCACATGGGTCTGAGGGCTCACATTCATGTCTTCAGGCTGGGAGGCAGGCACCGTCTCAGCCATCTCACATCCCTGGGAACTTCTTAATGGGAACAAAGATACCAAACTAAAGGTGATAAAGGGCAGGAAACTAAGCCCCAACCATCTTTCCACGCTTCCGCCTCTTCACAACCCTTTTCCCATGGCATAGGAGAAAGGAGGACAAAGGTTGGAATGACCACTTGGGATCAGTCATACTGCCTCAAAGACAAAGTGTCATAAACATCAGGCCTTTCTTGGACTCTGCCCTGCCTGGACTCCTGCCTTTCCTGGCAGGTGACCTTGTTGGACAAAGCCGGTGACACGAGACTCAGCAGCTTCCCCAGATTCCTAATCAGTTCCAGGAGCTAAACTATTTCCCAACTTCCCACAAACACTACCAAACAGGCAGAGGCTGGAACCTAGGTCTAGCAGACAGGGTCAGAGCTACTGGAGAGGCAGGCAGCATAACAGTTGAGGCCTTGCCTACAAGTTCACATCAGACCCAGGCAGTGTTCACCACCGGGGTACATAATATCCATTAGGGGCAGTTTTTATTGTCTAAATTGCTCCTATGCCTGGGCTGTAGACTAGGTTTTACAGCAGTAAATGACTCTCTCTGACCGTGTTCCACACCTACCCTCCCAGGCCTGACCTACTTGGGTAGGACTTGTGAAATGAGGAGTCTGTGAACAAGCACAAGGACTCTTGTGGTTTGAGAGAGGACCAAATAGAGATTTGGATGCAGCAAGTAGTTTAGGTTGAGAGAACAAAGAAAACTGGAAGGCCAGAAGGCAGGTGGATGGAGCCATTAGGCACCCGTGGTTTTATGATTGTTTGAACTTTGAAAGTAAAGAAGGGTGTAGGCTGGTCAAGAATGAAGCAGGGTGGGAACTAGGGGTGTAGCCCAGTAGATAGGGCACTTGCCTAGCATACACAAAGTCCTAGACTCTATCCCTCAAAACACATAACTGAACATAAAGGCATATGCCTATAACCCTTGGCTATATGGAAAATTTGGAGCCAAGCTGGGGCACAGGCAACACTATCTCAAAAGAAATAAAAGGAAAAAAAAATCAAGAAGCTAAGTCAAGGGGAACGACTGTCATCTCAGACAGACAAAGTGTTGTCTCATGGCTTTGGTTTCATTACTCCACAGTCTTGCACCCTTGGAAAGTTGTGTCAAGACTCTATGCTTCAGTTTCTTCATGTCTGATACATGAATCTGGACAAGTTGTCTCCTGCAACCCCTACTCCACAGTAGGGTTGGTGTGGGCCCACTTGTAATGGTACTGGAATTCCAGTCACTGGCTTGGTCCAACAAGGTCACCTGCCAGTAAAAGCAGGAGTCCAGGCAGGGCAGAATTGAAATATGTCTTGATTTGTATGACACGTTGTCTTTGAGGCAGTACAACTGCTCCCAAGTGGTCACTCCGACCTTTGACCTCCAAGTGGCGGGACAAGCCCCTATTTCGCCAAGCTGTCATTCAATCCCCTTGATCTTCCTACCTTATTTTCGGCCAGGCAGCTAAAGATACCTCAGGCACATCGCCAGTTGTTTCCAAGAACCTTTGCTGCCAGGGTAGCTGGGGACCAGCAATTCCGGAAATGAGTAAGAAAACAGAAAAGCCTTGGAACCAAGAGTTCAAGGTTACAACCTGAAAGTCAGGAGTCACATCAAGGACACCACAGAGATTTCTGACCAAAGGAGTGGTTGCAGATACAGGTCCTTCCTATGTGTCCTTAACTACACCTGGCCAGAAGGTGAGGAGATAAATGGGCTAGACAGGAATAGTTCAGTTAGCTAATCTGGCCAGGCTAGTGTGACCTTTTCTCCCCTGACTTTTCCCCTACCGAGACCCATATTCCCCCAAGGAAATCACAAACATAGAAATTTGAAAACCCAACGCAGAATTCTAGTTTCTAGTATCATCACCAAGAACACTTTGCCTAATCCAATAGGATTTAATGTGTCTCTTCTGTCAGCTGCCTAACTGTAGCTACCCTAGTGGGAGTTAGTAGGCACACACTGACTCCACCCCAACTACAGGACCAGAGGGGTAAAGGTTTCCATGATCACAGAATCTGTGAGTATTTTCTATTCAAACTGCCTTGTATCCCGGGATTATGAGCTATGGCTGTGCTCCCTACAGCTCAGACTTCTTTCCCTCTTGAGTAGACACAGTCCTATGGTTCTCTCTCTCTGGATTTATGGTAAAAAGAGGAAACATATCCAAATTCAGCCTGTCCCCAGTAACCTGCATTATCAGTGCCTGCCAGGAGGAGCTTAGTTAAACCCTATGTTTGTATTTGGCTTTGTTCATTCCCAACAGGGTCTTGGGTAGCCTAGGCTGGCCTTAAACTTGATCATGTAACACTGGAACTCCTAATCCTTCAGCCTCCATCTCCCAAGTGCTGAGATTCCAGGCACACACCACTACTTCCAGCCTGCCTTTGTTTTATTTTATTTAAGACAAGGAGGCCTGGGATCCATTGTGGAGTACAGGTGAGTCTCAGACATAGAATAATCCTTCTGCCTCAGCTTCCAAAGTACTGGGATAGCCAGGCACAGTAGCTCATGCCTTTAATCCCAGTACTTGGAAGGCAGAGGCAAGAAGATCTCTGAGTGAGTTCAAGGCCAGCCTGGTGGCCCACAGAGTGGGTTCCAGGACCACCAGAGATACATAGTGAGACCCTTTGTTGGAAAAACAAACAAACAAAAACAGCCACCAAACGCCCCCCCAAACCAAAGCCAAAAACCAAAACCAATGAGAGTGGTATGATTATAGGCGTGTGCCACCACACTTGGTTTATTCCTGTCTTGATGTGAGTTTTTCATTTGTTCATGTGCATATGTGTGCTCATGCATGTCTCTAAATATGAAGGGCAGAAAGCAGCCTGAGTGCTGTTCCTCATGTGTGCTCTACCTTGTGTGCATTTGAAGTAGGCTAAGATGGCTGGACATTGACCTCAGCCACCCACCTGTGTCCGAGTCCCCAGTCCTGGGATTACAGGGGGTAGATAGCCCATAGGACCTCAAATGTGCACACAAGCACCTTGCTGACTGAGCCACCTCCCCAGCAAGCACCTTGCTGACTGAGCCACCTCCCCAGCAAGCACCTTGCTGACTGAGCCACCTCCCCAGCAAGCACCTTGCTGACTGAGCCACCTCCCCAACCTTCTTCATGATTTTTTTAGACAGGATCTCTAGTTGGTCTCAAATTTGAGGGCCTTCTGGCTCCCGAGTGCTGGGGTTAGGATTACATGTTTGTGCCACTACAACCAAAGCCTGTCTTCGTCTTAACAAGGGCAGGGAACTGTGAGGTAGAGGCAGGGTAAGGGATAACCAGGAATTCAAGATCTCTTAGGCTACATAGTGAGTTTGAAGTCAGCCTGGGCTGTAAGAGACTGTCTCCAAACACAAAACAAACAAACAAAACCAGAAGGGAAGAGGGCTATCTAAATCGGATGTCTTTCTTATCTCAGAGATGCCTCCCACAGTCCACTTTGGACAGGAAAGAAGCCTCCTTGTTCCTTTTTCCTTTTGCCCTACTGTGGCCTCTGAGGCAACCATTTTGAGAGGTAACTTCCTGATTGAGTGAATGCTTTTGCCAGACAGGGCGGTGAAAGGAAGTAAGCAAAGATGGACGCTGTGTGGGAGAGCTAGTCCCTCTCAAAGGGAGAGAAGCAGCCCTAAGCCAGTCCCTCTCTGAGGAGAAGAAGCAGCCCTTTGCCAGTCCCTCTCTGAGGAGGAGAAGCAGCCCTTAGCCAGTCCCTCTCTGAGGAGGAGAAGCAGCCCTTAGCCAGTCCCTCTCTGAGGAGGAGAAGCAGCCCTTAGCCAGTCCCTCTCTAAGGGAGAGAAGCAGCCCTTAGCCAGTCCCTCACTGAGGAGGAGAAGCAGCCCTTAGCCAGTCCCTCTCTGAGGAAGAGAAGCAGCCCTTAGCCAGTCCCCACTGAGGAGGAGAAGCAGCCCTTCACAAATCTTGTTTCCTTACCCCAGGCCTCTCTCCTGGCACCCAGATAACTTTTCCTGCCTGACCATACTTGGATCTGGCTGCTCTCAGTCCCTCACCTCTCCCTTACTTGGTCTGGATCTTGTTTTGAGTCTTGCTCTCCAGCCTAAGCCACCATCTCACACCTGCCTAGGATGTCAGTGGCTCTACAAACCTCTCAGGAGATGTTTGGGGGTCTGGCCTGGAGAAGTGGCTGTACACAAGAGATCTTTAGACTTATCCTTGAAGTCCTCAGGGCGTGTCACATAATTTTCCTCTTGTATGTATATATTATGCAAGCATGTATGTATCTATGTATGTGTGTATTATGCATGCATGTATGTATGTATGTTTGTATGTATATGGCAGACAAGGTCTAATGCAACCCAGGCTGACCTGGAACTTGCAGCTGAGAATAGCCTTGAACTCCTGATCCTCCTGCCTCAGCTTCCCTAGTGCTGGAACCCCCCTCCCCTTGGATTTTGGGTGTGGTGTAAATGCAGGCACATTTGTGCTATAGTGTGCACATGGGGCTCAGGGAACAACTGTGCACTCTGTTGACTCCTCCCATCTTTACATGAGTTCCTGGGACTGAATTCAGGTCACCAGACTCAGGTGACAAGTGCTTTTACTTCTAAATTGTCTCTCTTTTTTCCTACTCTCTCTCTCCCCTCCCCTTCTCCTTCTCCCTACCTCTCTTCCTTTCTTTCGACAGTGTCTGGGAGCAGCCTGCTGTATCATCAATTGTAGCCTAGAACTGTTAGTCCTCCTGCCTCAGGCTTCTAAATACTGGGATTTCAGGAATGCAATGCCACACCAGCCCCTAAAATGCAGTAATATAGTTTCTAAATGTTCACAACCAATTCAAAGTTTGAGGGAGAAATTGCACGGGCTTCTAAACATCTGCAAACTCTGTTGGCCGGTGTTCTGCCTCTGGCTTCGCATTTCCTCTGTTGTGCTCCCTCCCCTTTTGTCAACTTCAGCTAAAATCAGCTACAGGAAGGGGACCTCGTGAACCAAGGCATGTCTGAGCTGACATGGGCTGGGATTCTACAGCAAGCCGAAGGTCCATCTCCCTGCAGGCTTCCCAGCTACTTGGAGTGCCTGTATTGAGGCCTCCTTCCTTTACAACAAAACAGGATATAAAGTATCAGAAGAGGTGCTGAGACACAGAAAGAGACAAGGGGAGAGGAAAGCAAAGTTTTTGGGGATGCCAAGGTGTGGTGGGGATGGTTTAAAAAGAAGGCCAAGATGCAGGGTAGTGGTGGCACATGCCTATAATCACAGCACTTGGGAGTCAGAGGCTGTGTCTCTGAGTCTCTGAGGCCAGCCCGGTCTATAGAGTGAGTTCCAGGGCTACACAGGAGAAACCCTGTCTCAGCACACACCAGGGGAAAAAAAAAAAAAAAAAAAAAAAAAAAAAGGCAGAGGTTGAGGGGGGCGGGATCAAGAGAAGATGAAGCCCATTTGAGAATTCCCATAATTTTTCTCTTCCCCGCCCACCTCTATGCCTGTTTCCAGGACCCCCTCCTCCCATAGTCAACTGGTTCTCCTAAGCTCTCTGTTGATTCACTGCTCCTCAGCCCTTCCATCTCTCCGGTGACCCACTTTTCCAGGAGCCGTGTCAACACACCACCGTTTTCAATCTCTGACCTCCACAAGCAAACATCTCTTCTACGTTCCCAAGGTGTATAAAGCCCAAACCTGGGTTTCTCCATCTTAGATTCTGTTCTCAGGAATGGGGACAGTAGGGTCCATGAGGTTTCAGGAGAGTTTGGAGCCCTCCTATAGGCCAGTCAGGAGGTAACATAGAGAACTCAGGTGCTGCTGTCAGGGTCATCTCTTTCTCCATGGCCAGAGAAGGACACGCCCACTGATCTATGGAGGTTTGGAAGGGGAAAACTCTGAGTGTGGAACAGGAAGCTAAGCTTCTGCCCGGGAAGGTGAGGCAAGTATGAAAGACCGTGGGTGCAGAGAGATGGAGCGGGGCACAAAGCATTGGCCGTGAGTCTGGGCCGCGGGAGGAGGATCTTGGCAGGAGGAGTTGTCATCCGCAGAGCCAGATAAAGGGAGCCCCTGTGTTTGCCCTCCTCTCCCAGCAACTGGAATCCTTCCTTTCCTCATCTGTCCAAGAGGTTAAAAATACCCTCGACAAGCACCTAGTCAGACATTTCCAAGAACCTGTTTACTGACTGCTTAGTTGACTGGAAGATGTCTACTCAGCAGTTCCATCACGCAAAAAAAAGACAGAGAATGGACCTCACTTGACATCCTGAGATGCAGGTCACATGGGATTCACAATGCTGTCCCCATGCTCTGTCCCTCTCCTGTCACTCTGTTGCCTGGAGATGGCCAAGCAGCGGGAACACAGAAACACCCCAGCGCACTGAGTTCGTTCATTCTTTCCTCTTTATGTAACAGGCTAAAGAAAGAATAGAAAAGGATCAAGCCCTGTGAATGGTCAGGACAGGACAAGAACAATCCGGATCAACCGATCTGAGAGCCTCATGGGTAGGCTCATGCCTATGATCCTTGTACTACCCAGCTGGGCCATCTCTAGGAAAAGAGCAAAATACCTTAGGACTGGAGTGAGGACTCACAGGAAAAGCACCTATGAGTCTTACCGAGGACCAGGTTCTGTTCTCAGCACTCAAGGTGGCTCACAGCCATCTGTAACTCCAGTTCCAGGCCCTTTTTGACCCCTGCAGGAACCAGTCATACAAGTAGTGCACATACATCCTGCAGACAAACACTTATGCACATAAATTCAAAAGAATGTAAAGAAGGAAGGAAGGAAGGAAGGAAGGAAAGAAAGAAAGAAAGGAGACCTCTCTATTACATTGTATGTCTGTGTTCTCTGACCCTCGATTTACCACACTAAATGGTAGAAATCTTTCCCATAATTGTGCAAACTGAAGAATTTAGAAGATCCCATTACAATACACTTGCACAGGTCAAAGAACAATGTGTAGGAGTAGGCTGTCTTCTGGACAGAGCTGTGCACCCTCTGCCTAGCCTGCTCTTACTTGGAATAACAAGCACGTTCCTGTGTGCTTGTGAGTTATCTGTGAGTGAATACCACATGTCTATGGGTGCTCAAGGAGACCAGAAGAGGGCTTCAGATCCCTTGGAGCTGGGGTTTATGAGCTGCCTGATATGTGAACTGGGAACTAAATCTGATCCTCTGAAAAGCAGCAAGTATTCTTAGCCACTGAGCCATTTTTCCAGCCCCTACATCAGTGTGTGTGTGTGTGTGTGTGTGTATGTGTGTGTGTGTGTGTGTGCATATGTATGCCTATGTGCATGTGTGCCTAGGCACTATGGCATGCCTATAGAAGTCGGAGGGTAACTTTTGGGGAGTTGGTTCTCTCCTTCCATGTGAGTAGCGGGGATAGGTTTGGTGGCAAATATCTTTTCCCACTCCCTACTGTGTATTTCTAATCTTTACAACACCTGTGGGGGCAAGTCTATCCTTGGCTTTCACTTTACAAATGAACAGTCAGAACTATGGGTGTCGGTACATGGCTGTCTAAAATCCCAACATTTGAGAGGCAATTAGATTGTGAGTTTTAGGTCAGTGTGGGTTATCTAGAGACTGTTTCTCCTAAATAAAGCACACACAGACACAGACACACACACACTCAAACACAGAAAGTTCAGTGAAGCATGTGCGTGCACAGAGGACAAAGTAAGGTGTCTTCCTCTGACAATTTCCACCTTATGTTTTAAGACAAGGCCTTTTACTGAAAGTCTGGAGCTCACAGATTGGCTAGACTGACTGGCCAGCAAGCCTGGGGACTCTTCTGTCAGCCTTCCTGCAGTGGAACTGCACTCAGACACCAGTGTGCCTGGCCTTTTATGTGGGTATCCAGCTTGAATAGCAAGCACTTGACCAACCCCCTGAATTTACTTCTGGTTATTTGTTTCTGATTTTACTTCTGGTTAATTGTTTTGAATCAGGATGTTACTGTGTAAACCAGTCTGGTCTCACACATCTATGGAAGCAAGAGATCCACATTGGGTTTCCCTTATTTGCTCTCTACCTACTTAAAAAGACCAACAATGAGGCAGCAGTTAAGAGCACTTAACCCAGCTTAGACCCAGTACCCCGTATCAGCTCACAACCATCTATAATCTGATGCTCCCCTCTAGCTCCCAAAGGCACCAGGAAGGCACATAGAGCACAGACATACCTGCAGACACAGCTGTGCACACAAAATAAAATACATAAAACTTTACAGCAAAGCAGTAGTGAATGAACAGCCTACAGTGTGGAGAGTTTAAACAAGCTGCCCAGCATCACATGCTGGCAGGTGTCACAGGAGATGGAGAATTTAGTTTGGTTTCGGGGCCTGCATTCTTAATAACTAGTTCTAAGTACCTGTGGTGGTTAGTGTTTTGTTAACTTAGCTCCAACTAAAGTCATTTGGGAAGAGAGAACCTTAATTGAGGAGATGCCTCCATCAGACTGGTCTGTGGGTCATTTTGATTAATGATTGATATGGGAGGGCCCAGTCCACAGTGGGTGGTGCCATCTCTGGGCAGGTATTCCTGAGCTGCATAAGAAAGCAGGCTGAACAAGCTATGGGGAGCAAGCTAGTAAGCAGCACCCCTCCATCCATGGCTTCTGTGTCAGCTCCTGCCTCCAGGTTCCTGACCTTGCCTTCCCTCACTGATGGACTGTGATCTGGACATGTAAGCTGAATAAAACCCTTTTCTCTGTGAGTTGCTTTTGGTCATGGTGCTTATCACAGCAAAAAAAGAGAAATCAAGCCAGAACTATACGAGATGGCTAAATACTGAACTTTTCCCAGGCTCTAGAGCCATCACCTATTGGGCCAAGGCCTGCAAACCTGAATCTGTGGCTGTTTCTGGAAGGTTGTTTCAACCTCAGAAGTACTGTGGATAGAACGTCTTCTTCCTGTCAGGATACTTAGAAGAGGAGAGGCAGTTAAACAGTTAAATGTATTCTTTATCTACCTTCTGTGTTCTGTCACCTAGAAGTGATTCAAGAAAAAATACTCTAGCAGGACTCTGTGGACTGCTCAAAAAATTAGTCAAAGGTAGGCTGGGAGCTGGCTCACTCAGTGATATGTTTTTGGTGGAGAAAGTGCAGACAAGGGCCGCTGGGGATGCCTGGCCAGCCATTGTAGCCCGATTAGGGAACTTCGAACTCTCCTATCTCAAAAACAAACAAACAAAACATGTGGACAAAGTCAGAGCAACAACACCCAAAGTCATGCTACTCTGGCTTCTGTGTGTGTGTGTGTGTGTGTGTGTGTGTGTGTGTGTGTGTGTGTGAGAGAGAGAGAGAGAGACAGAGAGAGAGAGAGAGAGAGAGAGAGAGAGAGAGAGAATCGAAGGTCTTCATGCCAGCCATATGCTTAGTTTCCTCCTCTCTCCACAGTTTCTCTCTCAATGCCCCAACTCTAGCTGGACCCTTCCATTTTATGTTTAGAGAGAGAAGCCTCTTGGTTTTCTTGTCTGTTTTTAAGTAACTACCTGTAGCTGTTGGTTTGGAACCCAGCCTGGCCTCAAATCGGTTACTACCTAGCTGAGGATGGCCTGGATTTCCTGATCTCCAGTCGGCTGTCTTGAGACAGGGTCTCATGTATCCCAGGCTGGCCTCAGACTCACTATATAGATGTATATGGCTTGAACATTTGAACTTCTGTGATCTTCCTGCTTCTGCTTCCAAAGTTCGAGGATTACTGGTGTTCACCACCAGGCATTTTTTTAATATATGTTGCTGAGGATCAAATTCAAGGCTTTAGCTTATACATTTTAGGACACTCTACCAACTGAGCTGTGTCTCTGGTCTCTTTTGTTTTGTTTTTGTTTGTTTGAGACAGGGTTTCTCTGTGTAGTCCTGGCTGTCCTAGAACTCACGGTGTAGAACAGGCTGGCCTCGAACTCACAGATTCTCCTGCCTCTGCCTCCGGAGTGTTGGGATTAAAAGCTTGTGCAACTGCTGCCTAGCTCCATCTCTAGTCTCAAAAACCAAAACTTGTTGTGCAAAGCTAGCTTGAACTCTTGACCCATTTGTCATATGATGGGATGACAGGCCACCAGGCCCTTCTGTTAATTTTATTTTCTTTAGGGTGTCCCCCCCCCCTTCTCTCTTTTTCTTTTTGACTTTTCTCAGATCTTCCAGTACTAGACTGGACCTAATGAATAAATAAATAATACTCAGAACTAGATCTCTACTAACGGCGGTACGTGGAGGTTGTAGCTCTTTAAAAATTGAAAGCCATTTGAGAAGAGCATGGGAAAAGGAGACCCAGTGTTAAGTGGGGAAACAGCTGCACGGCCACGGGAAGTGGCACAATATGAGCCTTCAGGCAGAAAATGTCCCAGGGTGAGGCAGAAATTGTGTAGAGAACGCAAAAGGAAGTGGAGGGGGGCCTGCTGTGCACTCAGAAGGGATGGGGTTCCTCTTGGGGAGAGGATCCGGTGACTTCCTTCCTCAGTTAGCTGTGCTGCAGGATATGGCAATGACCAGCCACACAGTGCTATTTAAGTCTAAATTAATTAAACAGAATTAAAAATGCAATCACAGTTTGACGGCTCCACCAGGCTCCACAGCACACAGCATGTCCATTGTCACAGAAAACTCCTTAGGCCAGGTGTGCTGAGCTACACCTAGAAACCCAGTGCTCAGAGCTTGGGGCAGTAGGATTGCCACCTGTGCATAGTGAGTTCCAGGCTAGCTTGGGTGACAGAGTGAGACCAGTCTCAGAAAGAAAAATAAAATCTTGTAGACACTGCTAGATGTGGTGGGGGGTGGGGCTGGGATATCAGGAGAGGGGGCCTATGTTCTGCCTCTTGCAGAATCAGATCTCTTGAGTGGCCTTGGGTGTAGTTATCTGTGGTCTCCTGGACACTCAGTTCTCATAACAAGTCTGTGTACACAAATACACAGCCTTCCTGGTCTCTCCATCCCTTAGCCTGACCCTCTTTCTCATTCTTGTCCCTGCTCCAACCCTCAAGTCCCTGGAAACCAAGCTGCATAAAAAATTTTTCCATCAACTTTGACCTAGTTTCCTGATCACAAAATTAAAGGGGAGGAGCCATTAAATGTTTGAACAAGTGAGAAACGGGGGGAGGAATTCAGGTGAGAGTCTTTACAGCAATGGGGAGAGCTCGATACCAGCACACTGTAAATAGACAAAAGGAGCAGAAAGAATCTAAGATGCAGATCAGTTGGCAAAGTGTTTGCCCAGGGAGGACGGAGCCCAATTTCAGTCTCCAGCAGTATATAAAGTGAGTGTGGAAACACATGTGTGCCTACGATCCTAATGCTAGGAAGGTGGAACAAGAGCATCAGAAATTCAAGGTCACCCTGAAGACATAGCCGAGACTAAAAGAAACCTAGTATCAAAGGTCAAAGAAGGAAAAAATGTCACCTGGCTTGGATAAAGGTGCTTGCTGTGTGTGAGCTTGGCCATCTGTGTTTGATGGGTCCCTGGGATCATATAAAGGTGGAAGGGGGACCATTTCCACACCTGTCCTCTGACCTCTCTATGGCCCACACCCAGGTACCCATATACAGACACAAATGATCGTTTCGTTTTTACATGAGGCAAGAAAGTAAGCAGATGTGCTATAGCGAATGAATGATAAAGATCAATTACCATCGCAGAAAAGGATTTTTTTCAATTTCAATTTCTGTTTAGTTCTGTGTTTACATGCTTTTTGTGATTTTTGGTTTGTTTGGGGAGATACAAGTCCTTGCTATATAGACCTAGCAGACCTGGAGGTACTTGTGACCAAGGCTGTCTTGAATTCATGGCAATCCTTCTGCCTCTGCCTCTCGAATGCTGAGTTTTAGGGTATGCATGACCACAGCAAACTTTGCCTTGGTTTCTGTTTGTTTTTTTGTGGTTTTTTTCTTTTTTCTTTTTTGAGACAGGGTTTCTCTGTATAGCCCTGGCTATCCTGGAACTCACTCTGTAGACCAGGCTGGCCTTGAATCGCCTTGGTTTCTAATACAGTGCTTCAGAGAGTGTACTGGTGTATAAAGAGCTACGGAAAGCCCATTTTGAAGGAAAACACTTAGACGAACCAAAAAACAGGAAGAACTGTATCTGCCATCTCTGTTTTTCATGTGTGTAGCTTTTTCCTGAACAAAATAACTTCATTTAGCAGTGAAATGGTTTATCAGTCATTAATACCCTTGTAAGAAATAGAAAATTACAAAACAGGTCCCAAGGAATAAGGGTAGACACTGAATTCTAATTATATGTTAAGAACTGTAAGAGCCAGGCAGTGGTGGTGTGCTCCTTTAATCCCAGCATTCGGGGGACAGAGGAAGGTGGATCTAAGTTTGAGGTCAGCCTGGTCTACAGACCAGGACTACACACACACACACACACACAAACTGCAAAGAGAGAAAACTGTAGCTGCTTCTAAAACATCACACCCCTGTAACTAAAACTCTTAAGTCCGAAATAGTTCCTCTTTTCAGTCTATAAACCAGGTTTATATTGAGGGAAATTCTCAATTAAAACCAAGTGATGAACAAGACTGTGGTATTCTAACCCCAGTGCTGGGGAGGCTGAGACAGGATGCTTCCAGGCTTAGGCTAGCCTGAACATCAGAGAAATTGTCTCAAACAAATCAAAACCTTAAACTCCATCCCCACCAGTCATCCTGATCTTGGGTAGGGTGGACTGAGGCATCTGCCAGTCCTGACCCTCACGCTGGACTGTCTGCTGAGCTTTAGGGAACACCAGGAGATCCACTGGAGCACACCAGAACTGTTTCCTGCCTCCCATCTAACACCTGTTTAATTTCCCTCTCACATCACTCTCCAAGTCCCTTCTCCCCAGATCCTCCCTGCCTTTGTGTAAACAAAACCTACTCATTTGGATTTAAAAATAGTAAAAATAAAAAGGAATCTCACCCTGTTCCTTCCAAGTCCTCTCAAACAGCTGTTTTTAAAGAATTCATGAAACAGTGCAGAGAACCGGGGAGACTCAGCAGGTAAAGATGCTCCCTGTGAAGTCTGAGGACCTGGCATCAGGGTCCCACATAGTTCGGACCAACTCTTGCAGGGTGGGTTCTAAGCACTGAATTCCCACCGGCATTCACACACAAAAACTAAAAATAACTTGAGCATGATATTGCATGCTCTTAATCTCCACACCCAAGGCAGGGCCAAAATGACCAAAGTTCAAGGTTCCTTAGCTACAGGAGCAAGCCTGATCCTGAAGGAATTCGAGGAGTATGGGTGTGGTTAATTAGCTCCTATCACCAAACCCATCATATTCTTCAGTCTGAAGGAGACCAAACTAGCTGTTATGTCGCTCAGGGTCAAGAGACTGCTCTCTCCACCGGCGTCCAAGCACTGTGAAGCAGGAGGGAACTTATACCTACTTCCCAGTAACTTCTCTAATATCTCACAGACAAGAACATTTATTTTTGCCATTAAAAAACTTTATTTTTTTTTTTTTTTTACAAAGGATAGCCCCACTTTGGGGTGAAAATATATTTGGATAAGTACAAAATATAGTTTTTAATCATACAAAAAGATACACAAAATACAAAAACAACAAAAATGAGACCTCCATCAGCTCACATGCTTTCTGGCTGCACAGTTCTCAGGTGGAGTGCTCAGGGTGGAGCTTGGAGTTGACACAGGACACGGAACAAAGTGCTAAGGCTGAGTGAGCGTTAGAGGCCACAGTGAAAGCAGTACTTTCTCCTAACACTGGATAGGAAATGGGTCTGGGGGCTTCTGTGAAAACCTGCAGTTCTCACTGCGCCTCGATCAGTGTTGGGGCATCTCAATGTAGAGTGTCACCCAGGGTTCAGCTATCAGCGGCAACCCTTCATAGGATTAGTGTCAGAATTACAGAAGTCTGCATTGGGAGTAAGCCTCAAAATTAATAACCAAGCTGAGCCTTTAATCTCAGCACTCAGGAGGCAGAGGCAGGAGGATCTTTGAGGCTAGCCTGGTCTACAGAGTTCTGGAATAAAGACCCTACCCCCACCCTCCAAAGTAATAACCCCTTTTTCCTGTTACTGGGTTTAATCCTTAAGAGACAGACTAAGGGAGCTTACATCTATAACCTAGACTAATACAAACCTGACAAGCTAAAGTGCTAAGAACATAACCTTAGGATCAACTCCAAGGAGTTACAAGGAAATAACAGGTTCTCCCATCTGATTACACTTACAACAGAACACAGTGCAACTGGTTGTATAGTGGCTTTTATGGCCGTCAGTGGGTGCAGCCACTGCTGCTCCCAGGGTTAGGTCAACTTGGAGCAGCTGCCCTGTTATTTCACAGGCTGCATGCTCATCAGCTGTGGAAGGTCTTTTTTCTTTGTGAAGATATAAAATGGGAACACTGATTTTAAAAAACAAACAACACTCCTCTTACAAAATTTTGGCCAGGATTTTTCTTTTCCTAGTGTGTGAAATTGGCCCTGTCCCTCATGGCACAGAAGTTCATGGTTTGCTATTATTGTAACCACCTAAAATTCCCTTCAAAACAAAACAAAAAACCTGGAAAGACCATGCCAGAAGGTCAGTAAAACCCGGACTCAAAAAATACGAGCAATTTCTTCATTTCCAACATCTGAGAAAGTGGGCAAGGTCTGAATTTTTCTTGAGTGTTCTTACATCCACCCAGCCAACACTCCTACACCACAGTGCGGGCACTAGTCTGCACCACTTGAAGCCGGAGACCGGCCTACTGATTACCACCCATCTTGTGGAGTCAGAGGCTGGGGTGTACCCGTTCCCCACGGCAAAGACTGAATCTCTCAAACACTGGCGTTCAAGCAGAGAGGCAGAAAGAAATGAGCTAGTACAGATGCGTCTTTCCCGCAGGCTCACTGCACGTTGTTGTTGTTGAGGACGCAGGAATCCACCTGCAGGGAAGAGAGGAGACTTCCAAGTTTTTTTAGGTATATAAACCCACACTAACCCTTCCTTCAAAAGGCCTAGGACAAAATGTTGACCCTAAAAAAATATCAATTCTTACCTCAGTGTAAGTGGGTGGGGGCATGAACTGGAACTCAGGGGCATACATAAAGATAGGGCTATCTTGAGAATCATCCACATCATCCAGCAGGGGGGTGGTAGGGCTCTCTAGCCTGTGGTCTTCAGGAATGATGTCCATATAGCAAGGAGGAGCTACAAAGAGAAAACAGGGTCAGAAGTCCAGCTAAGAAGGCCAGGCCATTCCAACTCCACAAGCCAGAGCAGGCCAAAATAAAGGGAACCTCTTAGTTGTAGCTCACCTTCTGGGGTATCTGGGATGTTTAGGTCTATCCAACTCATCTCAGAGCTCGTTCGGCTGGCCATGCTGGATGTGCGGCTGCTCAGACCTGACCTGCTGCCAATCACTAGGGGCAGATCAAGGATGACTTTCTTGGAGCCAGGGACACTAACATAGATCTAGGAAGGAAGGTGGCAGTTCGTTAGATGGGCTGTGTGGAGAAAGCACTGAAGTTGTAACCAAGTAATTGTTTCTCTTCAAGAACCAAGCCCTGCCTCACTCACCAGCAAGGAGTATTCAACTTTAAGGATGTTGCAGCCCAGGATGGATGGTCTGATCTTCTGCACTCGGAGACTCTTGCCACGCCATGATGCGCAAGTCCCTGAGATAATGTGATTGCCTCTGACAGAGGACAGCTTCTGAGTTAGCACTTTGGTCTGGCCATTGGCAAGGTAAGTGTGTCGGGCCACAATAGCTGCTTTGGGGACCACAATTCGGGAACATGTGTTCTCAAAGTCAGCATGGATAGAAATGTCATCACCTAGAGTTAAAAAGATGAGCAAGTATGAATATCCATTAAACTTAACAGCACTTCCTCTGCCTCTGCCCCATGACCCTCTCCAGACCCCACAATTCTGGCTATCCTATCTAGTATTTTAAGCGCTAGGTATTTACCTTCACAGAATCCTTTTCTGTCAATTCGAGCAGAGACTGACACACGTCCATCAGGAATGAACATGCAGGAAACTTTCTTCTCCTTTTTGGCAGACACTGGTGCCTGTGTAGAAGGAAATAGTGTTTTGTGATGTTTCAATGCCCCGTGCCATCTTATTTATTATCCCTAACCAAGGAGAATAAAACCTTTAAAAAACAAACAAACAAAAAAACCCTCACCATTAAGTCAGGGGTATTGACATCCACTAGCTCCATCACTTCAAAGGTTTTCTTTGCCTCTTGAGTTGGCTGGCTGGGGCGATCAAGAAAGGCCTTCACCCAGTAGTCTACACAACCATATTTTCCTTTAAAGGATGTTCCCAGGGGCCTGTGGAAACAATGGACAGAAATTAACGCTCTCTAAGAACTGTGAGGATCAATGGAGGGGAAGGCTTAGATAGAGTTCACAGTGCAGTCGGCGGATGCTCACCCTGGAGGAAGCTCAAAGCCAAACTTGTATTCGTACTTGTTTCCAGGTCTCATGATCACCATCTCGTTCTCACCTGCGGGGAAACAAAGGCAAGAGGCCATTAGGCTTCTTGTTACATTTCAAATGCCTTTGTGAGGAGCGCTCGGGCAGCAGACTATCTTCCACTTTCATCTCTTACACTATGGAATAAAAGAGTCCAGCGCACTTTCTTGGACAGAAAGTTGCGAAACCCACGAATACGTAGCTAAGGCAACATTGTCAGGAAATAGCACCCTAGAAACTGTTCAAATCACTCTTGAGGGGTGGAGGAGGGTAGCGAAAAGCTTGCAAATTAAAAAGTAAAAATATAGGGACCAACAGTTCAAACCATTTAAACAAACAACTCGAAACATTTAGTGGAGCCCCCCTCCCCCCAAGTCACCATCCGCCCTGCAAAGAGCAATACCTGTAGGCTGGTCTTCTAGGAGAAGCGTGTCTTCATAGCGCAAGTAGTCCAAGGTCTGTTTGCACTGCTGAGACCCTTGCATCCACAGGACCTTGGCCACGCCGCAAGCCAGGATCCTGACGGCTTTGACTCGGGTAACTTCACACACTTCCACTATCACCCGGCCGGTCACCTTCTCCCCACTGCCGTACACCTTCTCGGGGTCATTGAAGACCACCTCAAAAGCCTTGATCTTCTTGAACATCACCATGATTGAGCCGGGTGGGTTCAAGAAAAAAAGAAGCTGGAGAAGAAAAACTCTTCACAGAAAACTAAGAGTTCACCTCCGTAAGGCAGACAGGGCTTGAAACCCCAAATAAAAATTTAATGAAAGCCTCAAACAAACCCTAACAACTTCTCCAAAAGGTGCCTGAAAGTTTCAACCTGCTGGCTGTGTCAAAAGCTTTCGGGAGAATAACAGCTGTCTTCCGCAAGTTGGAAGCACTCTGGAAATCCCGAAACCAGGGGAGCACAGTGTCAACCGGGAGCCGGAAACGGCTTTATATAGCCGCTTGGCTTGACGCTCCACGCGAGTGCTGGCCCGGAGGCTCGTGCAGCCCTCGTGCACACTTCTCCCATTGGCTACTTGGTCCTTGTTTACCAGGCCTCCAACCAATCAGCGAGGCCGCAGGGGCGCGTGGACACGGTGTGCTCCTAGCGGGGAAAATGGTTGTCGTTTGGGTGCGCAGCCTTGCCAGGAGGAGGGGCGGGGCCCGGGGCAGCGGGTCTCTACCCCGGGAGGCTGGGACCTGGCGACCCTGAGCCTCATCCAGGGAACTCCTCTTGGGAGCTGGGTTGTTTGGGTATGTGCTTTGTTGATTTTTTTTTTTCCTTCTTTTTTAGGTGAAAGAAAAATGTGCTTAGGAGAGGAGGATTTCATGCCTCGCCTTAGCCAGCGCAATTCATTTCGAGGTGACCATTTATTCCTGGCTCACAAATTCGCAAGTCGGTGAAAAACAATCCCATCGCCTCAAGGATACTTCAGGATGGATCTGAGGGCGAGAGTGCAGTTAGTGAGAAAGAGCCCACCCGATGTGCTCCTATTGCACTTCTATTGAAAAGTAAACCGCTTCTGTCTCTCTAGAGGAGAACTTGTCAGATAGTTTAAGCCTGGCTTTCAGTCCTTATTGGTAAATGGTCTGGTGTGTACCTCTTAATTTCATGCCCCTATGTGCTGCTACTGTTCCTCGCCCATTACATTCTCTGGAGCGGAAGCAGTAAGGGAGTGTCCACATCCTGTTGCTTATCCCCTCATCTCTTCAGTGTACCTGTGAAGTTGAGGAACATTTTGTATATGTTCTCTTGTTTACCTCACTGAAGCTTTAGTGAGGTGTGTTCTTTTACACTGATCTTTCCCTCCGTCCTTCTCCAGGAAACAAGGGATGGGTTCAAACAAAAAAAAGGAAGAAAAAGATCCGTACTTTGTTCCCGAGTTCCTGTCACTTTTTTCCCCCTCTTTGTCCTCTCTCCAAATTCACTAAATGAAATGCATATCCCTAAGCCTGTTTCAATTTCACCAGAGCTGAAGCTATGTTGGTTTCACTTGGCTGTCTGGCAAACCTTGCTGAGAGATGTCTCAGGAGAGGACTAGAGAAATAACTCTTAAGTGCGCAAAGAAACTCTTGTGTGTAGAAGAGGATTACCTGCTACCCCCTCTCCTTCCCCCCTCCCCTATTCCCCACCCACCCGCACTCATCCACTCCCACCTCCACCCAGCGCTGTGGGAGCTTTGTCATTGAGTCCTAGACTCCTTCCATATTTGGGCAGAATTATTAGGAGATTATCTATCACCTTGTTCCTTGTGCTGGAAAATAAAGAATATAGCCCTGAGATGACAAGATGGAGAAGTAAAAAGGGTATGCATGCACAATTAGAAGCCTGTTCACTGCTGTTGAGAAACAATCCCCTCTCCTTGCTCACAGGCCTTAATTGAGCTGACCCTTAAGACTAACAAGTTACAACTCAACCTTAATCTTAAGCAAGCTCAGCAATGAACATCACATGGCTGAACAACATATACACAGTACCAAAGCCTAGGAACACCTTGGTCCTCGGGGTGTGTGTGTTTGTTCCAGACAGTTAACTAACTAGGCTTGAGGTGTTCTCCAATGGTATATAAGGGAGGTAGGACTCTCACTCACCTTAGTGGCTCAGTGCCTATAGCAGGCATCTGAGAAAATCTTAGCTTGATGGTATGAAATATCAAAATATTTACCAAAGGTGCATATATGTTAAATAGTGTAGTATGTAGCAACATAAGGTTTAAAATTTCGTATGTGTGTCCTTTTGCCACAGGTATGCCTACTACAGGTAGAGACCACAGAGCGTGTCAGGTGCTTAGAACTGGAGTTGGGTTGTAAGCTGCAGTTTTGGTTCTGGGACTCAAACTCGTTTCCTCTGATACTATCAACCACCAAGCCGGCTACATAAGATTTCAGGAGAACCAGAGAGATGGAGTCAGGCCTGACAACCTGAGTTCAATAGCAGAACCCACACAGTAGAAAAACAACCAACTCTGACCTCCTCCCCTCCCCCAGTACTCACTCCAGAGACACCCAAAATAAAAATTTTAAAGGTAAAAAGTTATCGTTTTTAAATCTTGAGATCCGATGAAAGGAAGAGAGGAGGCTGCTAATGGGTCAGAGGGTGCTGACTTGGGATGTCTCCGAGGAGGCGATGCTGATAATGGTTTGAGGTTGTCTATGGAGTATTGAATTTTTTAATTAAGAAAAACCCCATGGACAGTTCTGTGTCTTGTTCCTTGCATGGCTGTCATTTCTTCTTAATTTGCAGCGCTCAACGCAGACCACTTGTTTGTTCTGTGTTAGGCCAAAAATCTGTTTAACTTTGGCAGTGGCAGCTGCTTCCTGGGCCTATAGCCAAGGCGAGTTCTGAATTGGCTGCCTCCTGGAGAGGGTTGTTTATAACCTTTCACCTGGTATTCTGATAACAATCTGTCCCTACACACACACACACACACACACGCACGCACGCACCCGTCTCAGTTCTTGGATGGAAGAAAGAAAAATGTCTTATAAACTCCTGCCCTACAAAAACAGAACAGAGGCTGTGGGTACAGGGACAAGAACAGAAGTGCCCAGGGGGAGCAGAGTCTTGCAAGTTAAGTCACAGTGCCAATAGGAAGCCAATGGTGTTTGCCCTGTGTTTGTTTTACTCCAGACAACCGGGTGGCCAAAGCTTGCAGCCCTGTGGACAGGAGGCAAAGCCAGGATTGCAGTCCTTTATTCTTTCACCTCTGGCCTTGCAGACGTTTAAAGCTGGGAATGCAAAACAGCTTGTTTTCTTAATCACTGTAAAATTTGTCTTTTCCTTTGTCCATCCACTTCTTTCCTGTCTTTCCCTAAGGAAGGTTAGTTTAGGGGTGGGGGATATAAAATGAGTCTGTGGGATTTGAGACTGCCCAGTTATAGATAAATAATATATCTCAATTTTTTTTTTTTGACAAGGTTGCTTGTAATTCAGGCTGGCCTCAGACTTGCTATGTAACCAAGGATGACCTCAAATTTATTTAAAAAAAAAAAAAAAAAAAAAGACAGGATTTCACTATTGATGTCTGGCAGGCTTCAAGCTCACAGAGATCCACCTGTCTCTGCCTCCCTGGCTCTGGAACCAGATGAACATGCCAGCCCTCTCCCAACTGAGCTTCATCAGCACACTTATGGCAATGCTTATTTGAAAGTCATCTACCTTCTGGTCTTCAAAAGGATTTAAAGTTGGATTATTTCATTTGATCCCCACGATAACCCAGTGGCTCAGGGAAAGGTGCAGTGATTCGCCCGAGGTCACAGGTTTTTGTAAGTACATCCAGAACTGCAGCCTAAGCCCATCCGTTCTGTGCCAGGCAGGTGACTCACTCCTGTAACTCCAGTACTGGGAGAGTAAGGCAGAAGGATAGCCGCCACGCCAAGACTACCCGGGCTACGTAGTGAGACCTTTAGTGTTATTTACAATTATCTGAATGATATTCAGATGGATGGAATGAGAAGCAAACAAAGAGGCCCAGTGGGCTGGAGAATCGGCTCAGTGCTTAGGAGAAATTGTTGCTGCAGAGGAGCCAGGTTTGGTTTCCCAGCACCCACGTGGAGGGTCAGCACTTCCTCAGCACCAGGCACAGATATGAGCCTTGCCTCTTGGTGCTTTGACATGTACCTTGTTTGATCTTTGTAATGGCATTGTAAAGGATACAGGGCAAGACTCTCAGAGTTTTAGACTTAAAGGGGACTCTAAATAGTTCCCTTATTTGGTTGCAAGACATGCCCTCAGATAACCAGCTAATATCTGGTTGGAGGCATTCCTGGGCTTGCTCTGATGATGATGGTGCCTGTTTTCAAGGTTTCATTACAGATACCTAAAACAAAGAATGACTGGCCAGAAGGGACTCCTGAATAAAATACCTCAACTGGAATCCCACACTTCCCATTTCCCATTTGAGGTTCTGAGGTCTTTTTTCTTTTAGACATTGAGACAAGGTCTTGCCTTGCTGCCAGGCTAGTTTTGAAGTCTCAGAGCTCAGGTGATCATCTTGCCCCTGCCTCCTGAGTGCCAGGACAGCCACAGCGCCACAGCTGGCTTGAGACTTGAGAGAGAGTCTCTTAAGTCAGCTTTGTCTGTCTCAACCTTCCTAATGCTTCCACCCTTTAATACAGTTCCTCATTCCCTTATTTCCTTGTTACTTCCTATCTGTAATTTTGCTATTGTTATGAATTGTAATGGAAATATCTGATATACAGGATATTTGATATACAACCCCTGTGGGGTCAAGGCCCACAGATTGGGAAACTGTGTTCACTGCTGTTGAGAAACAACCCCCTCTCCTTGCTCACAGGCCTTGAGCTGACCCTTAAGACTAACAAGTTACAACTCAACCTTAATCTTAAGCAAGCTCAGCGATGAACATCACATGGCTGAACAACACATACACAGCACCAAAGCCTAGGAACACCTTGGTCCTCGGGGTGTGTGTGTTTGTTCCAGACAGTTAACTAACTAGGCTTGAGGTGTTCTCCAATGGTATATAAGGGAGGTAGGACTCTCACTCACTGGAGCCCAGCATTGGGCTCTAGTCGGGTTTCTTCAGTGTTTTCAGAAGACATCAAAGTGAGGTTTCTCTAACAACTGTATAATTTAAAAACCATCATTTAAAGAACTGGACATTCATCTTGACTTTTGGGTTTACTCTCTTCTCTTTTTACCCTTTCGGAGCTTTTCCTAAAGAGGTTTGCCTTGGTGGCCCCCTCTCTCTTTCTTTATTTTTAGGTTTGTTTTTATCATTTTATGTGGATGAGTGTTTTGCCTGTGTGTATGTCTGTGCTGACCCTCCACGTGGGTGCTGGGAAACCAAACCTGGCTCCTCTGCAGCAACAATTTCTCCTAAGCACTGAGCCGACTCTCCAACCCACTGGGCCTCTTCTTTGCTTGCTTTTCATTCCATCCATCTGTATATCATTCTTTTGTAAATAATATTAAACCAGTGGGTGACAGAGAGGCTGGAGAGATGGCTTCGTGGTTAAGAGTCCCTGTTGCTTTTCCAGAGGACCTAGGAGAGGAGCCCAGCTTCCTTTCCTGGCACCCACATGGCCTCACAACCTTCTGGAACTCCAGGTCCAGAGGATCAGCACACACATGGTACACAGACATACATACAGGCAAAACAACACATATACATAAAATAAAAGGAATAAACCTAAAAACAAACAAAACCCACAAAACCAGGGCCTGGGGCTGTAATTCCAGCCTAGCATGCATGAAACCCTAGGCTTGATCAGCACTCAGGAGGAAGAATCACACAGGGTGGTGGTGGCTGCTGCTGATTCCTGGTCTACAGAGCAAGTTCCAGGACAGTCAGGGCTACACAGAGAAACCCTGTCTCAAAAAACAAACAAACGAAAGTCAGAAGTTCAAAGTGAATTTGTGTCCAGAAAAGTGCTATACTGTGTAGCTAGGGAAAGTGCTATACTGTGTAACTAGCCTGCCTCCAGCATTCTAGTCAGCAATTTACCAAGTAATAAATATGTGTCTGCCCCACCCCCTATACACTAGCATGCTTCCTTTATAAAAAAAACAAAAAAACAAAAAAACAGGGTAAAGAGAAGGATGTAGGGCCTTAAGTAGCCCAGGCTGGCCTTGATCTCCTGATCTTCCCATGTCTGTCTTCCAAGTACATTCACACCAACTTCTTTTTTTTAAAGCTGATCTCCCCACTATAACCCATAGATTCCAGCTAGATTAACACAATATTTCCCCTGCCAGCCCCTATAATTATCCAAAATCCTGTGCTTACTAAATCTCATTTAAATGTTCATCCTACATTCAAAGTCGTTACAATATGCTCTCAGCTGAATGTGCCTGCCTCATTGCCTACTACTTCCTCTACATTCCCTGCACTTCTGCCAAGCCTGGGTACTCAGTGTTCTCCTAATATCCTCTTCTTCCTTTGTGAAGCCCATGGTGTGCCTCTCTCTCTCTCTCTCTCTCTCTCTCTCTCTCTCTCTCTCTCTCTCTCTCCCTGGAACACCTTCCCTCCTCAGCCCCAGCAACTGAAATCCCAGGCCCCGCCCTGCCCCCACTAGACAGGAAAATAGCATTCCCCTCTGAAATCTTGGTGCCAAGTGTTCTCAGGCTCTGCCTTGTAACTAAATAGAATTTTATTATTACTCTTTAAGTCCTCCCGAGCATGTGGTTTATGCTTCTCAGGCAAGTTGAGTTTCTAGCTAGCAGGACTGTGTGCTTTGCATTCTTCCAAGAGACTGAGCTGATGGGTTGGAGGAACTCTCTAAAGGAGAACACGACAAAACTCAGACTCCAGTGTTGTTTCATAACAATGCAGACTCATGGTCTCTCTTCCCTTTGTTGTTAATGTTAAGTTTTAGACTCTAACTCCAGTCCTTCCCTCCTCAGAATCTATGGATGGATCAGTTATCAGAGCAAAGGGTGAAGGCAACAAGGGAGGATGGTGTACTTTCCAACCAGGCTGTGTTGATGTAACCGCTCCAGGGAGACGGGACACTTCGTCCTTAGCCTTTTCTGAAAACTTGTCCTTTTCTGAGAAATTCTTTCTTCAGTTGTTCAGGAATTCAGTTGGCTCAGTCCTGCCACCCAGTGGGTAGTTAAATGCACTAACCAGATCCTCCGCCTAAGAATTATCACAAACACAGGAGACCTGTGGTGACTTGACTCTTGATCTAGAACTTTCCCATAAATGGCAGAGATGATTCTTGATCATGAGAAAAAGAAACAGATGACTGAGGAAGAAACTAAACACAAAGCAGTCTCCCATCATTTTACCTGGTTGACAAAAAGTACTGGTAGCAGTACTTTCTTTCTTAGCTTGCGTCTTAAAGAAAGGGGGGGAGGGGAGGCAGGGAAGGAGGGAGGGAGGGGGGAGGGAGGAAGGCAGAGAGAGAGGCAAGGAAGGAAGGAAGGAGAGACAGAGAGGGAGGGAGGAAGGGAAAGAGGGAGGGAAGGAGGGAAGAAGGGAGAGAGAAAGAGAGAGGGGGAAGGGAGAGATTTCTCTGAACAGACTTACCTGGAACCTTGCTAAGCACCTCCAATGCATATAAATATTGATTACCAACTCTATAGTGTCTGTCTCTTGTCACTAAACAGAGCTCCTCCAAGGTGTGAACCATATTATCACATGGCCTAACAGTTTAGGGACTTTGGAAATCTTAAAGAATGAGCATAATCCCGGGAGGCTGAGGCAGGAGAATTGCTAGAAGTTCAAGGCTAGTTTGGGACAGAGTGAACCCTTGTCTTATAGCAGGAATTCAAAAGAAGGATCACAGATGGAGAGGCAGTATCTCAGTTCATAGAGCACTGCCTAGTATGCATGAAGTCCTAGGTTTGATCTCGAGCACCAAAGTAGGCCTGTTGACATATGCCTGTAACCCTAGCACTTGGGAGATGGGAGGCAAGGAATCAGAAGTTCAAGGGCATCCTCTGAGCTCTAGGGCAGCCTGAACTACAAAAGATCCCATCTCAAAAAAAAAAAAAATTGTAATATTAAAATAAAAAATACACCCATGAAATATTTTATTTTCTTGATTCTAGCCTAATCAGCTAATGTAACTGTCTTAGGGTTTCTATTCCTGCACAAACATCATGACCAAGAAGCAAGCTGGGGAGGAAAGGGTTTATTCAGCTTACACTTCCAATTGCTGTTCATCACTAAAGGAAGTCAGGACTAAACTCAAGCAGGTCAAGGAGCAGGAGCTGATGCAGAGGCCACGGAGGAATGCTGCTTACTGGCCTTCTTGCTTCTCCTGGCTTGCTTAGCCTGTTTATAGAGCCCAAGACTACCAGCCCACAGATGGTACCACTCACAAGGGGCCCTCCCCCCTTGATCACTAATTGAGAAAATGCCTTACCACTGGATCTCATGGAGGCATCTTTTCAACTGAAACTCCTTTCTCTGTGATAACTTCAGCTTGTGTCATGTTGACACACAAAACTAGCCAGTACAGTAACTTAGGTTGGCTTTGAAAAGTAGTGATTCCCCCTGCTCCACCTCCCAACCACTGCAATTAAAAATATAAGGCACTTTAAAATAACTAACTAACTAACTAACTAACTAACAGTGGTTCTCAACCTTCCTAATGCCGTGACCCTTTAATACAGTTCCTTATGTTGTGGTGACTCCACCCTCCAGCCATCAAATTATTTTTGTTGCTACTCTATAACTGTAATTTTGTCACTGTTATGAGTTGTAATGTAAATGTCTGTGTTTTCGATGGTCTTAGGCGACTCCTGTGAGTCATTCAATACCCAAAGGAGACGGGACCCACAGGTTGAGAACTGCTGGTGAGTTTAACGCACTGTGCAGCCTACTGATTGTCTGTAGATTTGATTGTGACAGGAGCAGGACTGTACATTTCCTCACAAAGAGAAAATAAACCCCTGACACGGCCTCTTTCTGTTTCAGATGATTTAATTTTAGCACAGGGCCTTTCAGATCTCGTCTAGAGTGGGGTGAAGCAGAAGACAGAATGGAGACTGATTAACTTAATTTTAAAAAAATGTAAAGAATTCTTTTCATTCTATGTGTATGAGTATTTCAGCTGCATGTATGCATATGTTCATGTACATGACTGGTGCCTAAAGAAACTTATTGCTTGTGTACTACTAAAAGTAATAAATAAACAAATTAAAAAAAAAAACTATTGGCTGACTAAGGTGCAAATTGGATATCCTGAAACTAGCGGTGCACACCTTTAATCCCATGTGTGTATGTGTGTGTGCCTGCTGTTTGGTTTTGTTTGTTTAATTGTTATTTTTTAAAAAAGGTCTTCTGCTACACAGGCTCACCTTCACTTGCCACATAGTAGAGGCTGGCCTTGAACTCCTGATCCTTCTGCCTCCTGATTATTAGGAACATAAGTGTACTCCACCATACTGCGCCAGTTATTTATTTATTTGGTTGTTATTTTTAGTGGCATACAAGCAACAGGTTTCATGATGACATTGATATAACACATCTCTTGTTGCATCCCCACTGCTGTTCCCTGTCTTGGCTCCCTTCCTTCCCCACACAAACACACACATGCACACACGCACGCACAAACTGTACATAAGAGAGGCCATACACAAGTTTTATTTCAGGAAACATGTAGTTTCACTGCTATGTGATGGTGATAAATATTTTGTCCTGAAAATGGGCAGGAGCTGCAGTCTTGGCATCCAATGCTCTGCCTTTCCCCTGTTGCATGTTGCTGCTAGTTTCCTGACACTGGTTTTGAGAACGGTGATTACATGGCTGTGGAGATTATCTTTTCTCCTTGAGATGGAGGAGGAAACCTGCTAAGATGTATTATGTATGGATGGAGTAGGGAGGGAGATGATGCAGGTTGATCTTCAGTCTTGAGTGACTGAAGCATCAAGTTTTAAGGGTCGGGTGTGGTGGTGCACACTTTTAATCTCATTATTCTGGAGGCAGAGGCAGGAGAAACTCTGTGAGTTCTAGGCCAGCCTTGGCCACAGTGCAAGCACCTGTCTTTAAACCAAGAGTGGCAGTGACTGGGGAGGACTAGAGATGCATCTCTGCAGGGCTTACCCAGCGTCTGAGGCTAAGGCCCTGGGTTCATCCCAGCACCGCTGAAGATGGGGATTATGTGTTCAAGCCAAGGTAGAAATGTCTTACTCTCAAATGAACTGTAATGTAGTCAAGAATTCCGTTACGTGGAGTTGGAGAGATGGTTCAGGGATTAAGAGCACATATTGCTGCTCATGCAGAAGATTGGAGTTGAGTACCCAGACTGCAGACAACTGTGTTGTTCTAGCATCCAACCAGTGACCTCTGCTGGCTCCCAGCAGAATTGCATTCATATCCATAAACACACTCAAGACATCCACAAAATTTAAAGAAAATACTTTAAAATTCTTTTTTAAATCACCAAGATAAATATAAAAGTGTTAACAAATAAAAATCTTTAAAAATTATTTTATGTTACCTGCTTTCTGAAAGCAGCCCTCCTCAGGCCCCTCTCCTGAATGGTTCTCAGCTCTCGATGCTTTTATCTGGATGTCCAGGTGGGCTTTCCATCTACCTTGACCAAAAGCAACTTGGGAAGGAAAGGGTTTATTTCAGTTTATATTTATAGCCCACTACTGAGGGAGGTCAGGGCAGCAACCTAGAGGGAAGGACTCAAGCAGAAGCCATGGAGGAATGGTGTTGACTGGCTTGCTCCCCATGGCTTGTTCAGTCTGCTTTCTTATACCACCCAAGACCACATGCCCAGGGCTGGCACCGCCTACAGTGGGTGAGCCCTCTAACATCAGTTATAATCAAGAAAATGATCCACTGACTTGGATGCAAGCCAGTCCGATGGAGGCCTTTTCTCAATTGAGGTTCATTCTTCCCATTTGATTCTGGCTTGTGTCAAGTTGACAAGAACTGACCATTACGTCTGTTTGTTTGTTTGTTTGTTTGTTTTCTTTGCTGATGCCAGAGATAGGACCTAATGCCTCATGCTAGAAATGGGCTGAAATGTATCTCTGTTCATTTCTTGATATTTCTCATTTAATGTATTTTGTTTGTTTTAGATAGGGCCTCACTATGTGGCCTAGGCTAGCCTGGAAATTCTGTCTTCTGAAGAAAGGAAGAAAAGGGAACAGTATATGCATATATATGGGATAAAACATTAATTTAGGACCCTGAGTGGTGGCACAGGCCTTAAATCCCAGGCAGAGGCAGGAAGCTCGCTGTGTAGCCCTGGCTGTCCTAGAACTCAGTAGACCAGGCTGGCCTTGAACTCACAGAGATTCACTTGCCTCTGCCACCCCAGTGCTGGGGTTAAAGGCATGCAGTTTACTCCTTTTCAATGAGGGTCACTTCTAAGTGTCAGGGGGAACTCATTTATGGGTTGATATGATCATGAGTTCTAAAAATGGGTGCTTTGCTCACCTGGATATGTTCAATGACTGGAGAATCCACAGCTAACCCTTAAGATGAGCATTACTTTCTGCATTTTTAAGCAACTGCAGCAAAAATTCAGCAATGGTTTCAGCCACTGACTGAGCAGGCCTCAAGTCCAACCAGAAAACAGTTGGTTACCCCTAAATAGCCATGATGCTATTGTAGTGGCTGCATCTTCCTTGGAAGACCAGTGTTGTCGATGCAGGGTCCAGCACAGAGTGAGACCTTTGATGTATTTTCTTCCATAGTGGCCTGCCTAGTACCTTCTGGCACTATCAAAGCTAGAAGTTTCCTGCTCAGTTCTAGATTGATTTCTCCATGCTCTGCAACCAAAATACAATGTCTTCAGTATGCTGTGTGACCAAGAGCCATGACAGTGCCTGTGTTACTGGGGTGGAGTGGAGGCTCAGACGATCTTTAGAAATTGATTTTTCTTACCAGGTGGTGGTGGCACATGCCTTTGATCCCAGCACTGAGGAAGTAGAAGCTGGTGGATCTCTGAGTTCGAGGACAGCCTGGTCTACACAGTGAATTTCAGAACAGTCACAAAAGCTATGAGAGACACAGAGAGAGAGAGAGAGAGAGAGAGAGAGAGAGAGAGAGAGAGAGAGAGAGAGAGAGAGTTGCCTGTCTTCTTTGAGTAACTTTTTAGTCATTAGCGCCACCTGCTGACAATTTGTGAAAGTGGAAAGTCAGAATTACCAGTCACAGGATTATATATATATTTTCAGTTTAAATTAATTTTTATTTATATGAGTACACTGTAGCTGTCTTCAGACACACCAGAAGAGGGCGTTGGATCCCATTACAGATGGTTGTGAGCCACCATGTGGTTGGTGGCTCAGAGAAGCCAGTGCTCTTAACTGCTGAGCCATCTCTCCAGCCCACACTTGCTATTCTTACAGGGGAATCCGATTTGATTTCTAGCATCCACAAGGTAGTGTTGTAGGTTGCCCTGGCGATGTTTGTATTTTGATGTTAATTCTGCTTCCTCAAGAGGAGAAGTAAATCAAGTACCCAGGTGATCTCACCAAACCTTACCCCCATTCTGACTGGTTAAATAAAGGCTAGAGCGGATGACTGGGCAGTAGATGGGAAGGGTGGTCTCAGAGGGGGAGGAGAGAGATTGAAGGAGGAAGAGGTAGAAGGAGCAGAGCCACATGGCCTGGAGAAGCCACAAGTAGCAAGGGTCTCATAGTGGGGAATGAGTTAGTATAGTGATAGATCTGCCCAATCTAGGCTTATAGCTTATAAATATAATAACTGGTTGTGTTTTTTACACAGGCTTATTGGGGTAAGAAATTATCGTAACATTTGGCGCGCCAACATATCGCTTAGAACCCAAGTAACCTAAGATAAAAGTTTACGCCTCCTCCCCACTCCCAATAAACCACTGGGGCTGCAATCTAGGGTTGCACAGTGTGTGGATTGAAAGCTGAGAGGGTCTAAGGGGTCTACAGAGAGCTGCTGAGAGGCTCCCCCCCTAAGCCCCAGGCAGACCACAGCTGCCAGGGGCAGCACCTCAATCCTAGCTGGGACTTGGGCAGCACAGGTTCCCGGAGCCTAAAAGAAGAACCAAGGACTCTGGGGCGCGACTGCCTGTAGAAAGGCCTTCACAGCTGAGATTAGACAGCTGGGGGGTGGGGGGAACAAACAAACAGTAATTAACCTTCTAAAGCTTTCTCTTAGGCATAGCGGGCTGATCCGTCCTAGGGAGCCTTCCCATGCTCGCTTACTCCTGTATCCCCAAGGTCTAAACAGGATGCAGCCCAGCCAGTCCAGCTCTACTAGCTCAGATTGAGATTGGCTGGTGAACTCCACAGGCTGCCAAAAAAAAAGGCAGGACGGTCCAGAAATGAACTGCAGTGTCCCGACGAGAACAGCAGAGGGAGACAAAGGAACAACAAGCTCCGGATCAGGTAACAAGATAATTTTTAGATAAAGATGAGAAGAAACACAATAAATACCTTTTGGATTTTATGGGATGATATTTTGAATGGTGTGACAAGGATGGATTTAAAGGAATTGATGCCTTGTCAGTTATAATTATTACAATATTGAGTACTTGATGTACTATGTCTTCTCAAGAGACAGGACCCTAGATAAAAAATTAGGAGCCTTAGAAAAAGGGTTAGAGGAATCACTGGGAAAGATGCTAGAACAAAAGATGCAGAATTTCATAGATCAGACTTAACAGCAAAGAGGTAGCGATAAAATTTGGAAGCAGAGTCCGGAGGATAAATTACTAAAGCTAGTAAATCAAAATAAGGCAGAGACTACAATATCAGAATTACAACCCAAAGAGAAGTTAAAATCATGGCAGCAGGGCCTAGAACAGAAGATACAGGAATGTATAGGGCAGCATGAACAACAGAGAGAAAGTTAAGACCTGGCAACATGGCCTAGAGGGAACACTGGAACTAAAGACAGAGGGATTTATAGGTCCAGATAAGCGACAGAAAGAGGAGAATGTCTCCTGTTGGAGACAGGAGCTGGAAAAGATGCCAGAACAAAGGATGCAGCAGCTCACAGGTCAGACTGGGCGGCAGAGAGAAAAGGATGAGGACTGGAGCAAGGCTTGGAGGAGAATTAAGATCAATCAATAAATCAAAATAAAATAAATATCAGAATATCAGCGTTACAATATAGAGAAAAATTAAACTGTGGAGGCAGAGCCTTAAACAGAGACTACGGGAACTCAGGGAACAGGAGGAGCAACAAAAGGAGAGACAGGAAGCGTGGGCACACACCTTAAAGAGGGGAATTAAAACATCAATTAGGGAAAATACTCAGGTAGAGACAGAAGACAAAGTTAGAGAAAGCCAACCAACGGTTGGTTTTTTTTTTTTTGGTTTGGTTTGGTTTTTTCGAGACAGGGTTTCTCTGTGTAGCCCTGGCTGTCCTGGAACTCACTCTGTAGACCAGGCTTCGCCTTGAACTCAGAAATCCGCCTGGTTCTGCCTCCCAGAGTGCCGGGATTAACGGCATGCACCACCACTGCCCGGCCCAAAGGTTGTTAGAAAACAAACTTTAGTCTATCGGGTTAGCATACAACAAAGACCAGCAGACGATGATCATCCACAGGGTTATCAGGAACTGGAATGGCAACCCATGGATGTGTTAGAACTGAGGAAATTTAAGGAATTTGTTTTATTTTTTAAAATTTAATTAAATACATTTAAATTAAATTTATTTTAAGGAATTTATTTATTTCACTAATTTTGGAATGCATTCACCATTTGTAAAACAAAGCCTGACTTCTTGGGCTATTAAAAATAGAATAATCCCCCAAGACTGGAAGGATATGGCAAGCGCAGTCCTAGACCCTGCTGCACATTTACAATGGTTCGCATGGTGGAGAGAAGAGGCGAGGGGGATAGCATGACACGCTAGAGCCAGGGATAAAATAGAGATATTTCCACAGGTCAGCTGCTTGGTGAAGGTCGCTTTGTTGAGATAGAGTTGCAGGCTGTATATGATGAAGAAACCTTGGCATTATGTCGCTCGGCAGCCTTTAATGCCTGGGACAAAGTCACAGAATCAGGGAAAAGATTTGAACCATTTTCTCAGGTCATGCAAGGTCCAAAGGAAACCTTCCTGACTTTTTGCAAAGGTTGACTTCAGCTGTGGAAAGGAGTGTATCAGATCCAGAAGCAAGAAGGGCAATAATCCAGTCTTTAGCTTTCGAAAGTGTGAATGCTGAATGCAAGGAAGTAATCAGACCACTGAGGGGAAGGGCAGCATCAACAGATGAGTGGATTAGATAGACAGCTGATGCTAGACCTCATCGCCTGACATGACCTGAACAGGAGAAGACTCCACTAAAGACCTAGAGACAAATTGTGGTAAGCAGGGTCATCTGAGAATAAACTGCTGAGAAAACCAAATTAATCCCAAAAGGGGGCCTAAGCCTTCTGGAATGTGTAAAAGATGTGCTTAGAATATAAGTAGACAATATTGAAATTGAAGGAATGGTCAACACTGGAGCAGATGTCACCATTATCTCTCCAAAATCTTGGCCTTCAGATTGGCCACTTCAAGAAGTAGACATCCAGTTTCAAGAAGTTGGGACTTTATCCCAGATAAAGCAAAGCACCAGATGGTTTAAATGTACAGGGCCTGAGGGTCATACAGGAAAATTAAGGCCATATGTGCCTGATATAGCCATTAACTTATGGGGAAGAGATCTGTTACAACAGTGGAAAACACAAATTAATACCCATCAGCCTCAGAGGCCAGCCACAAAACTGTCAGGCTCCTAATAAAAGATTTAAATTAATTAAAGAATTTTATCAAAGGCAGTTACAGACTGTCCATAAACAATATACAGTGTGTGTGTGTGTGTGTGTGTGTGTGTGTGTGTGTGTGTGTGACAATTCAGTTTTACATCAAGGAGCCAGTGCTGATAAAACATCAACAGCCACCACTAAGGTGGTTAACTGACTAACCCGTTTGGATTGATCAATGGTCTATGACAAAATCGACAGGCACTAGAACAGCTAGTCCAGGAGCAGCTGGAGGCTCAGCATATAGAGGAGTCCACCAGCCCTTGGAATTCTCCAGTAAATCTGGCAAATGGAGGATGTCAACAGATCTCAGAGCAGTTAATAAGATTATTCAGCCAACAAGTTCTCTGCGGTATGTAATCTCATTGCTTTCCTTGTTGCCTAAAGAATGGCCTATCATAGTGATTGATCTAAAAGATTGGTTTTTCACAATTCCTCTACATGAACACGTTAAGGAAAGGTTTGCTTTCTCAGTACCTACCTTCATAGAAGTCACCCAATAAAAAGATATCATTGGAAGGAAGTCTCTCTATGGAGGTCTGCAGGAAGAGCTCTTGTCAGGTAGACACCGCACTGTCATCATGGACAAGGGTGACCCCAACAAGCCACCGGGCAAAATGTCCTCGTATGCCTTCTTCATGCAGACCTGCCAGGAGGAGCACAAGAAGAAGCATCCCAACTTGTCGGTCAACTTTGCCGAGTTCTCCAAGAAATGCTCCAAAAGATGGAAGACCATATCTGCAAAGGAAAAGTCGAAGTTTGAAGATTTGGCCAAGAGCGACAAAGCTCGTTATGACAGGGAGATGAAGAACTATGATCCTCCCAAAGGTGATAAGAAAGGACAGAAAAAACCCCAAATGCTCCTAAAAGACCACCATCTGCCTTCTTCCTGTTTTGCTCTGAAAATCGCCCAGAGATCGCCCAGAGTGAACGCCCTGGCCTGTCTATTGGAGATACTGCGAAGAAACTGGGTGAGATGTGGTCTGAGCAATTTGCCAAATATAAACAACCATATGAGCAGAAAGCAGCTAAACTAAAGGCGAAGTATGAACAGGATATTGCTGCACACTGTGCCAAGGGCAAAAGTGAAGTAGGAAAGAAGGGCCCTGGTAGGCCAGCAGGCTCAGAGAAGAAGAATGAACCAGAAAAGGAGGAGGAGGAAGAGGAAGAGAAGGAGGAGGAGGAGGAGGAGGAGGAGGAGGAGGAGGAGGAGGAGGAGGAGGAGGAGGAGGCTGTTCGCAGGCAATTATTTTGCTAAGAATGTGAAATTCAAGTGCAGCTCAATATTAGCTTCAGTATAAAGACAATACAGATTTTTATATAGCTGATGAGATTCTTTGTAGAGAAAATACTTTTTAAAGAGTTTGTAGCTTTGTCAGGGGCTACAACATACAGTTAAATTAAAAGCTTTTGATGTTGAATGTTTCTAAATATTTAATGGTTTCTTTAATTTCTTATGGTAGCAAAAAATCTTCATAGGAATTTGTATTACCAGTAAAAAGAATTTTTTTAAGATGTTGCTTTTATTAAAAAATTGTAATAAAATAATGTATATTTCTTAAAAAAGATATCATTGGAAAGTCCTGCCACAAGGAATGTTAAATAGCTCTACCTTATGTTAATATTTTATACCACAGCCATTGGAGATGAGTCGAAAACAATTTCCTCAATCCATTATTTATCATTATATGGGTGATATCCTATTGGCTTATTCAGACATAAGTATCCTGGAAAGAATACTCATTAGGTACAAAATTCTCATGACTTACTATTACATACCATCCTTTAAGATGGCATGAATGGAACTTTATATTGTAGTTCGATTATGTGATCAAACTAGCCTGTAAAGGTAGTTATCTTTCCTTACTGATCTTCCTTAACTGATCTGGGCGCCTTGCACATTCCACATGAAGGTCTTTACAGAGTTATGTGTTGCTTGTAAGGTTTGTATATTACAGAATGGAAGAGGAGAAAGACAGCCCTGACAAGATTCACACTCTGGGATGCTAAGATTCTGGGACCTTCCATTCCAGTTCCTTGCTTGATTCTACCTCAAACACATAGAAACTGTTTCCTCTAAAGACTTGCTTCCAGGAAAGTTCCAGAACAGCTAGCTTGCCCATCCAGCCTTTCAGACTGCTACAGTCAGGACTTCAGCTAAGCCATGAACTTTCTCAGCACATAGAGACTGGAAGGCTAATGATGTCAGCTAGCCCTTTTTTGACAAAAACAATTTCCTATTTCTCTTTGGACCCCCCCAGAAAGGAATGATTCGCCATTCTGCTAGAAGCAAGCAAAAGAAGATCACCACCCAGTCTCTTAGGTTGGGGTGGATGGGGTCTGATTATTTTATGAATTATAGATATGTTGTCATTTCAAGTGATAATTTGCAAATGTTGTAGCTTTGGATAGGGAGGAAACAAGAGAGCCAGTCTCAGGGATTTCTGCCTTTCCTTTCCTCTTCTCTATCCTTCTTAAGTAAAGGAAAGGGACAGAACAGAAAAGGGGGATACTGTAGTATCATAGAAATGAGAGGAACAGACCAATAGGGGTAGGTTACCACATTTACTTTTAAACAAAACATTGTATAGCCATAATCTTACATTGATAGAAATCTTTATAATTTATGCAAAATTGAAAATTTCTTGCATTGGTACAGAATTTGCATGTTGATATAGGATTAGGGCTTTTATTGATATAAATTTGTATATTGATACAAAATTTGAAATTAATATTGTTACTCTTAAATAGGCATTGTGCCTATGCAACTCATTTAAGACTACAAGGGTTAGGGCTGGAGAGATGGTTCAGCGGTTAGGAGCACTGACTGCTCTTCCAGAGGTCCTGAGTTCAATTCCCAGTAACACATGGTGGCTCACAACCATCTGTAATGGGATCTGATACCCTCTTCTGGTGTGTCTGAAGACAGTGACAGGGTACTCATATGTAATAAATCTTTTTTTTTTTTTTTTTAAAGAATACAAGGCTTAGACCCAGTCCTTTTAATAGCTGCTATTACAAACTGTTTAGGATGATTAGTAACAAGTTAAGGGCCAGATAGTAAACTCATGGTTATGTTATATTCTGATTCAATTATAATGAAGTGTTTTTCAATTTACTCAAATAGAAATGGCTAAGAATACTTAACATATACTTTACATAGTCTTCAAAAGCATCAGAAATCCACATAATGTGACATTTGGTGTTATTCCATTATTAAGGGTCATTTAACCATAAGACATGTCTGTTCCTGACAGCTTCCCCACTCACAGTTCAAAGACAGCGGCAGCATTAGGAAGGTTAGGAACCATGGGCTACAGTGTACAGAGGCCTGGGAAGGCTTGGGGAAGGGAGGCTCCACTCATCCCTGCTGGATAAGGCTTGGAGTGCCCACACCCCTGTACATTAACCTCATAAGTTATCTGTGCTCCGTAAGGAAACCCAATAGACTCACTGGCTCCCCAAAGTGAACTTTTGCTGAGCCATGCCTTGGTTTGTTTGTCAGTGGAACCTTAGGAGAAAGGGGTAACCTGTACTCAGTCTCCCCTGGGAAGGAATTTCAGAAGCACAGGCTTTCCCACCACACTCATACATGGGCCCATTAAATATCTCACTGTCCCTCCACCTTATTTTTTTAAGACTGGGTGCCTCACTGAGCCTGAAAGTCACCATTTCTGCTCCATTGGTTGGTTGGCCAGTAAGCCCCAGGGATCTGCCTGTCTGTTTGCCAGACTGAAGGAACTTACAGATGTGCATCACTATGTGCTACCTTTAAGTGGGTGCTGGGGACCTGAGCTCAGATCCTCATGTAACAAGCACTTTACCACTGAGCACCTCCCCAGCCTTTTCTGCTCACAGTTTTAGTTTGATTTGCATCTCCTTATTAATAATGCTGGTAGTCTTTTCTTGTGTTCATCTGAGCTACTCATTTTTAAATATCCCATGGGGGAAAAGGCTGAATCCCAAGTCTCAGCAAAGGAAGAGCTGCCATAAAAGAATGCCATTAGCCAATTAGTTATGACGTTCTTCTTTTAAAATCCCATCTCTGAGGGATAAAGTTGCTCTTTAACAACGAGTGACTTTTGTTCAAACATGTTGTCGAGGCTGGAGATGCAGCTCAGTTGGCATTCTATTTGTCTAGCACACATGAAGCCTAGAGTTCAGTCCCCAGTACTGGATAACACGGTGGTGCAGGCCAATCCCAAAACTTGGAAAATGGAAGCAGGAGCATTGGCTTTCTTTACAGTAGCAAGTTCAGGCCCAGTTCAGCCTACATAAAACCCCGTAAAAAAAAAAAAAAAACAAAACTAAACAAATGCCATTAAAGTACCCACAGCATCTATAAGTTAAGGTACAGCAGTGGATACAGTGCACACACAGACACACTTCCCCATTGGAGTGGATTATTTCCTAGATGAGCTAAAGGTTGTTTCAGAAAATAGAAAGACTGAACTTCGGGGAACTGTCAGAGTTGCTAGAGAGGCATCAAAGAAGAGATGAGAACTGCAGAGGAGTCAGGCATGGAGCACCTGCAGGAGAGGGCTAAGACACTGCGAGTGGAATCCTCCTCCTTCCTGTTTGGTTAGAACAGTGCTTATGGAGAACACCCCAGAGAGCACACCATCTGACCTTAGTCTTTTCCTCTGAAAACTGGGTTGCTTTGGGCTCGTTTCCCTTTCCCAGCACTTGCTCTTTGGCTTCACATGGGAAAAGAGGCGAGCTTTCATAGTGCCATCCACCGCCTCAATCCCTCTTCTCTGCCTGGCTCCACAATCACAATCCCTTGCCACTCTCTTTCCTCAGGAATATGCCGGCTGATTAAGAGTTACGTTTTCAGGTCCAAACTGTGTCTGTTCAGTCTCTGACTCTGCTACTTATTAGCTGTATGTCTGTGGCAAAGTTGCTCAATCTTTTTACACCACAACTTCCATAGGAGAAAGAGAGATATACTCTGGGGTGCAGTGCTTCAATAGTGTACACAGGCCCAAGTTTATCCCCAATACACAGAAACCCCCCAACAACATCACAACATCAACAAAAGGGGTGTGTGCGCAGACAGACAGGAAGTTACAGGTACAGTTAAAAGAAGACTTTCTTAGTTTAGTTTGAGGAAGGAAGGTTGAAACAGGATTGCATGTAGCCCAGGCTGGCCTATGTGTAGCTAAAGATGACCTTGAATTTCTGATCCTTCTGCTTCCACTTTGAGTGCTAGGATTACTGTAACATGCCACCACACCAAACTAAAAGAATTATTAGTATTATTGTCATTATTATTATTTTGCAGTACTGGTGATCAAACTCAGGGGCCCTGTACATGCTGGGCCAATGTTCTGTAACTGAGCTACATGCATATCCCTTAATGCATGTATATATTTAAATATCTTAAAATTTTTATGTGTATGTGTGTGTGTTTGGTGCTGGAGATTGTCAATCAGGAATCTGCATGTCCAAATGCTAAAGGTTCTTGTCCCCAGTTGGTTTTTGATCAGTTAATAAAGATGCCAACAGCCAATGACTTGGCATGGGGCAGGGGCCCTTAAGAGTTAGTAGGTGAGGATGCAGAGAGGAACGGGAGAGAATCGCCATGACTCAGGGAAGAAAGAGGATGCAGTATCGGCAGAAGATAAAGCCAACCAGTCATGTGGCCCCTGGCCACTTCCCCGATTGTGCCTGAGATAGCAGGGGAAGGCTTAGGAATGCCCAGTCTTTGAGGTAGCCAAAGCATTTTAAAAATAAGCTAATGTGTGTGTGTCTTTCATTCTTGGATCCCAAGATAGCTCCTAGGCAGGTGTGAGCATGTGATCTGCTGGGAGCACAAAGTGGTAAAGCAAAAACTTAAATATTTCTAAGTGTGTGCATGTGTGTGTGAGAGAGAAAGAGAGAGAGAGAGAGAGAGAGAGAGAGAGAGAGTTCTGCATGAACTGATGTGCAGTATGTGCATGCAAATGCCAGAGGAGGCCTGAAGATGTCGGATTCCCTGGAACTAGAATTGCAGGCCATCGTTAGAATCATGGGTGCTGGGAACAGAACCTGAATCCTCTGTAAGAGCAGTTAGGTGTTCTTAACTGCTGAACCAGCTCTCTAGCTCCATGCATTTTCAAAGTGTTTATAACATTATATATTTTAAGCATCGTTAACATTGTCTGACAGATTTTAAGCACTAAATAAGTGTTCGTGATCAGATGTGAACTCCTCGATCCCACCTTAAGGTGCTTTGTAATTCCTTCTGCCTATTTATCTCATGACTCCTTGTTAGATAGTTCCGGTGGTTTCCTCACTAATCATGCCTCTGTGGATAACTCCTGGTAGTTTTCCCTGAACTGTTCCTGTCCTACCGTCTGCAGTGAGTGCCATCTCTGTCTTTCATTACTTCTCATTTCTCTGGTTCTTAACCATTATCTTCCCACAGGAATACAAACGCCAAAGAATCCAACGAAGAATTACACACTCCTCCACCCACTTCAACCCCAGTGCTTGAGGAGTAGAGACAGTTGGACCAGCAATGCAAGGCCAGCCCAGGCTACACGAGGCCCCATGGGAAATAAAAAACAAATGTAACAACAATACTCAGGACTCCTTCCTGTGAACCAGCCTGTAGCCTCCAAGAGGGAGGAGACAATGGCACTAACTGTAAGGCCTCCTTCAGTGGAGGGAACACATAGCCTCAACTCCATGGCACACATCTGTAAAGGGATTCAACACAGGTCAGGACAGAGAACTCATCGCTTTAATAACAGATTAGGAAGGAGTAGAGATGCCAGTTTCTGTGTGGGCACCAGTCTCCAACAGCTGACTTCCTCTGCCAGACACCGCCCACTTCATTTCTGAACCAAAAGGCTTTCCCTAATTAGCTTCTCCTTTTTTGACTTTCTTACAGATAATCATGTTTTCCCTTTTTGAGTTTTTGCCTTTAGGATATCTCAACCCTTTGGTGTTTTGCTGGTCGTTAGAACTCTCACAATCTCTAGGCTTGTAGGAGTGTTATCAGGTGTACGGAGAGCGGAATTTCACTACAAGTGGGAAATCACTAACTGGGAAATTCATGGTGCAGAGCCTATACCAAGGTCTGGAGTGCAAAACCCTGGCCCAGAATCTTTATTCTAGGGTCATTTCAGCCCTGGACTGCAACCTCGTCTGATTGCGCAAGCATTGTCTCCTGTCCCCACTGTTTCCTTTGGCACATCTTTGTGTTTTCTCACACCAACCTCTATCCTCAAATCGCTTCCAAAGCAGTCACGGGTTGCTGGCCTACTTACTGAATGCAACGTCACAGAAGTAAGAGAGTGGAAAGAAGCGAGACTAGGCAGGTGGCTGGAGAGAGGGGAGGCCCTGCATCTGAAGGGAAAAGATGTAAGTTCTCTAAATCCGTCAAGAAGACTCGGGCATCATCCAGAGCTGTCTGAGCTGCCACAGTAAAGTTGGGGTCACCAGAGACTGAAACATCAAAGACGCAGGATTGGAAGTAGGCATCTTCAACCGGAAGCCCTTCCTTACACAGCCTTCTGGCAGTATCTATGGCTATAGCCCCGCGGCGATTGCGCTCTGAGCGGGAGAGCCTCTGACTCGGAGGACATCCCCCAACACACAGCTGTAGGTCCTGCTCAGCTGAGAAGGCCCGGGCCACATCCTCGGCTACCCTGATGGAGAAGGAAAGCTGTCCAGCTGTCTGTCGAATGATGATAGTTGTTCCAATGTAGGCAGCTCGAATCTCCACGTGGCTCCCAAGGTTAGCAGTTTGAATGGACAAACTCGAGCCCCCAGGTCGGTCACCCCCATTGATAGAACCATCTTCAAAGGCTGCAGGAAGATTGTCCACCTCAGCCTGGTAGACTTTCTGGTCAATGCATTCCTGCATGTTTTTAAATATGATAGTGATCTATGAGGACAAGAGAGAAAATAGCTCATTAGGGCTCGAAGCATCCTCACACCAATCAAGCTGCATAGTCAGGGATCTGATCCCAGCAAAGATGCAAAGTTTCTTCCTGGTCCTCACTCCTTGATTCTATCCCTTATTGTGTTCCATCAGGTGTGCCTGACCCCTACCTCAACTTCCTAATATCTCTGTGTCTCTGTCTCTGCCTGTCTGTCCGTCTCAATCTCAGCAACTTCTAAGTTACCTGAATTTGAATGAAATTCCCATCAAGAGGAATTACATTTACAAGAGCAAATGTTTGCTGGAAGGATGGAGGGGAATGTTTGGGAAAGACAAGGAACAGGGAGCTGGGGAGCTGGGTGGCTGACGAATAGTGGGAAGGAGGAGTAGTATGGAGGATGGACTGTGAGAAGACTCTAGAAGGTGGGTTGGGAGGAACATTGAATCTCTGACCTTCCGGATGGTGGTAGCGTTGGCTCCCGATGCCACCGGAGAGCTGGTGGCCTGGACAAAGAGGAAGTCGTTATCTAGCAGGGGCCAAGCTCCTTGGACACGGCATGTATGAAAGTGGTTGTGGAAGCTGCGCACATGGGGGTCTCCAAAGGAGGCGCAATGCAAGAAGCCCGGGGCTCGACCGTGCAGCCTGGAAAACCGGGCCTCATAGTCACAGGGATCTGGGGTCAGGGGCGCTGGGCCTGCCCCGGGCAGGGCGGGACCCCGGGCCGGGGGCGGGGCCGTGGGACCCTGGCGTGAGCAGTTGTGCTGGATCATCAGGTCCTCTATGCCATGCACCGCGGAATGGAAAGCGAGGTCCCCGCGGCAGGTGCGGGCTGTGCGCCGTGTGCAGAGAGCGTAGGAGCGCAGGGCGCGACATAAGCCACCTGAGGCCAGCCCACCACGGCTGCCTCCACGTGGCGTGTCTGGTGAGCCCCCTCCCCGAAGGCTCAGAGTGGACGAGACGTACTCGGCATTGCAGCGGAGGATCTTGCACTGGGAGTGAGCTGGGCACGGAAGGGAGAGGGCAGTGAGATGGTGCACAGTCTCGGGTTCTGTCCAAGTTCAGTAACTGCCAAAAGGCATCCGCCATCCCACCGTTCCTGCCACTCAGCGTGGGCGCATTCCCAACCCCAACCTTCAGCCTCCTATTCCTCGCCTCCTTTCCTCTACTAAAAACGTGTAAAGCAGTCAGACTTCTTTTCCCTGGGGTTCAAGGACGCCATCTGTGTCCTTCCTCAAGTTAAATGGGAAACAAGACAGGCCTATTTCAGAGTTGGCAGGTGACTGGGACTCAGCACCCATCCCTCTTCACTCCCGTGTGCTCACTCCTACCCAGCACCCTGACCTGTAGATATGCCCAACCCTTCCCTGGCCCTTCCTTACCCTGTCCACAGAGCAGCAGCAGGAGAGTGAGGGTGCTTAGCGTTGGAGGACTGCCATGGGGGGACCAAGGGCTAGGGGACTGGCCTCGATCCCCCATACCTATCCAGCCAGATCCCCCCAGGCACCGGTTTTTCCTAGTTGATGAGCCTCCTACTTTGCCGGGTACTTCTGTGACTGGAAGAAGAAAGTTGGCTGAGTGTGGGGAAAGAGAAGGGTTGAAAACCAGTCAAGATGATGGGTTGAGAATCTGAGGAGATCAAGACAAAAATTAAACAGATTGGATCTTGGGAAGAGGGAGGCTTCCAGACGGTGAGCGTGACTGGTGAGCCTCTGCACCCTGCTCCTGTGGCCACCTTCAGGTCCCTTGTGCAATATGCCTACATGGGTGGGGAGGTGGTGGTGGTGGTGGTGGAGGGAAGGTTGAGAGACCTCAGTGGGCAGAGTCCACTGTGTTGCCCCATCCCGACTACCAAATAGCAGATGTGTCAAACGATCCCTGAGGAAGTGAGGTCCTGATCATGTCAGTGGGTGCCAGGTAACACTGGGATCTGAACATGCTTTAAGAACATACGTCTTAGGGATCCCTCCCAGCCAGAAGCCACCTGCCTGTTTCGTTTTCTTCACTGTGTTAGAAGGGCACAAAGGGTAACACCGTAGGCAGATGCCCCATCTAGGATGTCACTTTCTCAGTGAGAAGGGAGCCTGTCTCTCAGCCTCTCCAGAGAGCTGATGTTATGATCCCTCTCTCACAGGATGGGGTACAAATCAAGCATTCAAATTAATATTTGTTTCTGCCTAGTCAACAGTTCATGTGTTTTTCCAGACCCGACTGAAAAGCACAATCCAGACGCTCCTGGTCTTTTGAGGGGAACAGACACTGGGGAGGGTCTATCTCCCTTTCTCCTGTCAAAACCCCTCTTTGGAATAAGTAGGTAGGGGCGGGAGTGGAACTCAATGGTAGCCGAGTGTTTACCATGCTCAAGGCCCTGGGCCTAGTCCTTAGCACTACCCCTCCCCTCCCCCAATACAAAAGCCAGAGAGAGGCAGCATTAAAGTTCAAATGGCCGTGGAAACCCAAACATAGAGAGGCAGGAGGAAAAGTGAAGACTGAGGTATCTGGTAAGGGAAGATCTTAGTTTTCAGAACAGATGACTGTAACTTTATGAAGCTCTGGCCTCGACCCAAAAGCTTATCAAAGTAATTGCCATTTTATCTAGACTTACTGTTTTCAGAGGTCAAGCATTACTCTGATACCCGGTTCTCCAGCCATAGTTGCCTATTCTGTTGGTCTCCTCCAGCCAGGGGGTCCCCCATCTCTTTTCTCCATGTCTCTCCCTGATCCCCGGACTGGTTGCAATCTCACCGAGGTCAGAGAGCCAGAGGAGGTTTGGTGGGGGGAGGAGGAGGGAGGGAGAGTATATGGTTGGCCCAAGTACTGGACAGCTGAGAGGAGGAGGGAGGTGCCTACTGAGTTGACAGTTTTAAAAATAGCTAGGTCCAAAATTCCAGGAACATTGGTGGCAGTAGGGTGTGGGAGCTAAGGCAGCAGGAAGGATGAGCAGAATAAGAATGGAATATGGAAATGTTGGGTACCAAAGGAGGAATAAGATGGTAGCCAAGTCATATATCCAACTGCAGCAAGTATGAGCTGCCACTCAGGTCCCCCAGCATTCTCAGTAATGAGCTCCTGGCCTTCAAGACTGCTGGCGGTGATTTGTGTGACACCTGTCACTCATTGCTCTCATCCTCTCTTTACTGAGGATCCCATTGAGTTTCCACATGATACGCTGAGGTGGCCGGCTTTGAAGATGGACGGCAAGCATAGTTTGGAGACCCTCCCCCATCTCCACCAACTATTTCAGAAGCCCAAAGGCCCAGCTGTCTGGAGAAGAAATCCGAGAGCAGAATTGTTTCGGAGGAGGGTTTAGTCCGTCTGTCCGGATCGGATCTCTGCAGCTGTCTATTCTATGTTCGCCTTTTCCATTACGCTAGTTTGTGCAACAATCTCCCCTCCCTCCTCCTCATCAATACAAACACAAAAACCAGAAGCTTCCGGGTTGCAGGGGGCGGGGCAGGGCGGTAACAGAGGCAAAGAGGTGAAGAATTGGAGCCAGTTTTTAAGACTACTGATCCACAGAGAAGGAGGGTCAGATAGGTGAATGGGGAAAGAAGAGAATCGGGAATATGCTTTTATAGAAAGACTTTGAAGATTCAATTACAACCAAGGGCTTTAGCCCTTTCCCGTCTTTTCACCTGGCGGCATTTCTGGGACACCGTCCGACAGTACTTGCCAAGGGAAAGCAGCACAGGACTGATTACAAAGTGTGTCACCAAAGCTTCTGGCCCTGTCAGCTCTACATCCAGTTCATAGTCTACAGACCCACGTGGTCCCTTCTCAGATATACACACAGACTACAAAAGAGAAGTGTGGGAACACGCAGGTATTTTTTTAATGATGAATTTAGTTTTTTCTCAACTATACAAAACCATATCACAATGATTTTTTACATTAAGTTATTTAGAGTATGTCTGTCTCTTTGTGTGTCTGTGTGTAACTATATGGATGTCAGAAATTTTGCAGGAGTCCGCTCTCCCCTCCCACCACATGGGTGCTAGGGACCAAATGTCAGGTTTGGTAGCTAGTGCCTCTGCTCGCTAAGCCATTTCACCAGCCCAAATCCCAAGAACTTTTATTCCATAAAATTCCCCCAGCTAAAGTAACCTGTGACTTTAAGGCATACAAGGTTGTCTATTATATGCAAAGTGGTATATACTCTGAAATCAAAAATACGTGCAAAAGCCGTCTTAAGGTTGAAAGGATGGCTCAGTGGTTAAAGCACTTGCTGCTCCTACAGGGAATTCAGTTCCATTTCTGTCACCCACATGACAGCTCATTTCTAACTGTAACTCCAGTTCCAGGAGCTTCAATGCCCTCAGCTGACCTCTGACGGCTTCTGCACACATGTGGTGCACATACATACATACCCACAGGCATACACACATGCACATAAAATTTTTTTTAAAAAGTATTTTTAAGGGATCTGTTGTTGTTTTGAAACAGAGTGTTGTTCTACGTGAAGTCCAACTGTCCTAGAACCCATTATGTCGACCAGATGATTGAGACAATTATCCTGATGATGCTAGATTATAGGCAGGGACCGCTGTGCCCAACTAGCACAGAAGTATCTTACAGTCCTCATTATCATTGACAGTGGTGTCGGTATTGTTCTGGAACTATTTTGAGTATGCTGTGGGGTTAAAGAATTACTGAAGGCTAGAGAGATGGAGCCGCAGTTGAGAGCATGTGTTGGTTTTCCAGGATACCTGAGCATCCACATCAGCGGCTTCCAGGGGAGTCAGTGCTCTCTTCTGGTCTCCTTGGGAGCTACTCAACCCACACACATACACACATTCAAAAATAAAATCTTATTTTTAAGTTAAGTAATTGTTTTGTTTGTTTGGTTTTTTTTTGAGACAGGGTTTCTCTGTGTAGCCCTGGCTGTCCTGGAACTCAGGCTGTAGACCAGGCTGGCCTCGAACTCAGAAACCCGCCTGCCTCTGCCTCCCGAGTGCTGGGATTAAAGGCGTGTGCCACCACTGCCCCACAAAGGTTTTTTTCTGTTTTTGTTTTTTGTTTGTTTGTTTGTTTGTTAAGTAATAATGGTGGGATTTTGGTTTGGTTTGAACCAGAGACTCACCATATAGCCTAGGCTGGCCTGCAACTTGCAGTCCTCCTACCTCAACTTCCTGGGTGCTGTCATTACAGGTGACCAATATGGGGTTTTTGAGAACCACGATCTTGGAGGTAGAATGGAAATGCTGATTCATGTTGACGAAATTAAGTAAAAACTAATTCTAAATCTAAACCACTGCAGGGGACCCAGAGCCCCCTTCTGGTCTCCTCAGGCATTGCATGAAGATGCACAGAGACATACATGCAGGCAAAACACCCATACACATTAAAAAAAATAAATTTATATGCAAAGTAACTGTGTGTTCATGGCATTTTGTCTTTAAATATTCCTAATTTATTACGAAAAAGCCAAAAAGCAGTGAGCATGTGGTAGTGGACACTTCTAATGTCCAAATTGTGGAACAGAAGTATGATTTCCCACTACAAGAAACCAGAATTCTTTGGAGAAATAACTTATTCCCATTTGGAGCTAGGAATTACCCACGATAAACAAGGAAGCTTTAAAATACTGTGTCAAGCTGGGCGTGGCGGCACTTACCTTTATTCTCTGGATTTAGGAGGCAGAGGTAAATGGATCTCTATGAGTTTCAGGCCAACCTGGCCTACATAAGGAATTCCAGGATAGCTAAGGCTACATAGAGAGGTCCTGTCTCAAATCAAGCAAGCAAACAAACAAAATGTATCAAAAGGAACCAGAAGGCAACTAGAATATAGTAGTTACTGCCAAAGACAGGACAAATCAGTTATCAAAATAGAAGCTGAATATATTGGATTGACATACACCAAACATTTTAAGCCTAAATTCACAATCATACTTAAAAGTCAAAAGTTATTGGCCATTATTGGCGAAAACTGTTGTATCGTCCATTCTGAGAACTGCTATAAACAAAAAGAACCAAATAGTTAACTGGTTTTGATTTGTTTTAAAATTTCCATTACTTTTATTTATGTATTTGTGGGTAGAGGGGGTAGGTGTGTGTGTCACAACACAGGCGTCGAAGTCACAGGACAATTTGCAGAACCTGGTTCTCCTTCCACTATGTGGGTCCAGGGGATCCAACCAAGGTTGTCAGGCTTGGTGGCAAGCACCTGTGCCTACCCAGCCACATCACCAGCCCTTTTTGTTGTCTGTATTTTTTGAAGACAAAGTTTCAAAGGTTAGCTTCCACCCCAAAATGTAGCCTAGGGTGATCCCCTGCCTCCACCTCCCACAGGTTTGAGTTCTAGGTCTGAGCCACCATTCCTGGCTTTATTCTGATTTTCTTATGAAAACCGTATCTTAAAATGATGGAGAATTTCTAGAAATACTCAGTAAATAAATGAAAATGTCGAAGTTCATGGAAGCATCCACCTTTAATCCCAACACATGTATAATCATCAGCTGGTAGTCTGGGAAGGATTAGGAAGTGTGGCATAGCTGTGGTTTTGTTGGAGGGAGCCCATCACTGGAGTTTGAGATTTTAAATGTCCATGCCAGGCGCCATGTCTGTCTCTGCTGCCTGTGGCTTGGGATGTAGCAGTCTCAACTACTTCTTCAGCACCGAGCCTGCCTGCTACCATACTCCCTACCACGATGACAAAGGAGGACTCACGCTCTACACTGTAAGCAAGCCCCCAATGGATGGCTTTCTCGTATGAGTTGCCTTGGCCATGGTGTCTCTTCACAGCAATAGAACAGTGAGTAAGACATGGTTTAAGAATAGATGCAGAGAGCCTGGTGACACACGCCTTCAATTCCAGCACTTGAGAGGCAGAGGCAGGAAGATTTTTTTAGTTCAAGACCTGCCTGATCTACGGAGAAAGTTCCAGAATCAGCCAGGACTATACAAAGAAATCTTATTTTGAAAACCAAAGAAGTAGTCCAAATTGGTTAGTTTTGTGTTTTGTTTGATTTTGAGATAGGGTTTGTCTATGAAGCCCTGGCTGGCTTCAGACTTACAGAGATAAGCCTGTCTCTGCCTCTTGATTGCTGGAATTAAAGGCATGCTTCATCATGCCTAGTTTATTTTTATACTATTTTTTTCACACAGGGTTTCTCTGTGTAGCCCTGGCCGTCCGTCTTTGTAGATCAGGTTGGCCTCAAACTCAGAGATCTGACTATCTCTGCCTCCCAAGTGCTGGAATTAAAGGTGTGTGCCACCACCGCCTGGCATTTTAATGATTGTTTATGTGTGTATTATAAGCATATCCATTAAAATAATAGGAAAACATAATTTTTAATTAAAAGAAGAGTAAAACAAAAGATTTTAATTTCAAAGACTGGGGAAGGCAGATGATCAAAATACAATGAATACATTCACAAAGAATAAAATTAAGATACCAGAAAGGAGAACAAGACAGAAAAGTAACACTAAATTCAAAGTATTATCATGGTCTAAATCTTAAAAAATAAGGTTTTGGAGAGAGGAAGGGAAGAGGATTCCACTGGCCACAGCCAGGGAAAAGATGTCATCATGAGATAGATTTTAGAGGTAAATTCTCTAGGCTTACTATGCTTAGACATTGTAAGATAATTTTTACCACTTTTTTTTTCAACAAAGAAGCTTCAGCCAGGAAAGACTACAAAATAATCAGAATGCCTGAGACTAACTTGTATACAGTTTTTAGTGGGGTAAAATACTCTGTGGATGTTAGAGGTAAGGCCACATTTGAAAGCATGGGAAGGCTCAGACAAGGTTAACTGAACACTTGAGAAACTCGTCGAGAAGATACGTCGACTTTTAGTCAGTAAGAGACAGAAGTCCTGATGGCCCAGGGACAGCAGTTGTGAGACAACCTAAGCAGACCCACTGAAAGAGTAACCATTGCAGGGCAGTGGTGGCACATGCCTTTAATCCCAGCACTCGGGAGGCAGAGGCAGGTGGATTTCTGAGTTCAAGGCCAGCCTGGTCTACAGAGTGAGTTCCAGGACAGCCAGGGCTACACAGCGAAACCCTGTCTTGAAAAACCAAAAAATAAATAAATAAATAAATAAATAAATAAATAAATAAATATGAGTAGTGGCACACCCTATTTAAATCCAGACTTAGCTGGCCTAGAAGTCATGTATCACTGTGGCTACAACAGATTCTCCAGGGGCTGTGCTTGGGTGGAAATAAACACACACAGACTTAGACTCTGAGATGGAGAAGACAGAAGAGGCCATCTCCAGACTGGATTACAGTGCTGGCTAAGTAGGAGGGGGGGGGGGGGAGAGGTGATCGCGTACGTGTGTGTGTGTGTGTGTGTGTGTGTGTGTATGCTTGCCTCCAGCATGTACTTACCTAGGGAGCTAAACAGAGTTTTGAGGCCTGCCTACACTTCATATTCTTGAACCTCTCACTTCTGGCACAAGCAGAAGAGAATCTGATACTTCGTTTATTTTGTGTCAAATGATTAAAAAAAAAAAACAAACAGCACTCAGGAGGCTGATGGCAGGAGGATCACTACGAGTTGGTAACTAGTTTGGCCTATGAAGTGACATCCTGCCAATAGATAAATAAATAAATAAATAAATAAATAATATTAAAAATATTTTTTAAGGGGCTCAAGTGGTTAAGAGCACTGGCTATTCTTCCAGAGGTCCTGATGACTTCAATTCCCAGCAATCACTAGTGGCTCACAACCATCTATAACTGGGAACTGATGCTCTCTTCTGGCATGCAGGTAGGTGTACATGCAGATAGAACACACTTGTGTATAAAATTTTTAAAAATGTTAAAATTTTTAACGAAAAAGTGACATGGAAAAAATATACTTCTTTAAAGTTCATTTTGGAGCTAGAGAGACGGCTCAGCATTTAAGAGCACTGGCTGTTCTTTCAGAGGACCTGGGTTCAACTCCTAGCACCTACATGGTAGCTCACAATTGTCTGTAACTCCAGTTTCAGGGGATCTGACACCTTCACATAGACATACATGCAGGCAAAACATCAATGCACATAAAATAAAAATAAATAAATATTAAACAACAACTGGCTAGCCCAGAACATACACACACATTCATTCTCTTCATATATTCTCTCTCTCTCTCTCTCTCTCTCTCTCTCTCTCTCTCTCTCTCTTTGAGACAATGTTTCTCTGTGTAGCCCTGGCTGTCTGGGAACTGATCCGCCTGCCTCTGCCTCTTGAGCTGAGATCAAAGATATGTTGCACCCAACCTAAAATTTTTTAAAATTAATTATTCAGTGTGTGTGTGTGTGTGTGTGTGTGTGAGAGAGAGAGAGAGAGAGAGAGAGAGAGAGAGAGAGAGAGAGGGAACATATCTTAAAAGTCGGCTCTCTCCTTGTATTATGCGGATCTAGAGGATCAGACTCAGGCTTGGTCTGACCTGAAAGAACCTTGGTCCAGCTGAGCCATTCCACTGGCCTATGACATAGTATTAGAATGCTGTAGATGAAATAACAAAGTCAGATTGACAGACTTTACCATAAGAAACTAATCCTCTTGGGTTGATAACTAAAGTCTTGGGTTTTACTGTTGTTTCTTGTCCCCAAGCACTTATTGCAAATCATGTAATGACTTTTGTTTGCTAGGTTTCTGCTTTAGCCACTACTGTTACTTAGTGTCTTGTATTTTCATTAAACGTTAGATCAAATGGCTGCCATGATGGTGCTTGCCTTTAATCCCAGAACTCAGGACACAGGCAGGAAGACTTCTGTGATTTCGAGGCCAGCCTGATCTACAGAGCAAGTTCCAGGACAGCTGGGCTTTACAGAAAAACTGTCTCAAAACAACAACAACAACAACAAAACACCAAAGAACAACAAAAAACAAAAGCCAAAAAAACCCCAAACCAAACCAAAAACAAAAACCAAACAAACAAAACCACACATACGGCCCTTCAGGTTTCACCTCAGCTTTGGATTGCACGAATTATCCTAAATTAAACTCAAATACCAGCACAAAAGAGTAACAGCTGAATGTAAGATAAAAGTAACGCAGTATCCCAGGGACACACACTCCTGAAATAGCAGCAGCAGGAACGCCTGGGTGTGCATAGCAGCCAGCTGGGGAGCTTTGCAGGTGTCCAGACTCAAGACTCAGCCCCACACCACTTACCCAGCATCTCTGGGGAGGACTCAGATTTGAAGATTAAAAACTGTCCCTGTGGTTGGGCCACTGGCTCAAGTGGATTGTGCACACAACTCTCCTGTTCTCAGGCAGCACCCACCCCACCACAGCCAGCTCTACCTAATGTGCTCCCCAGTTGAGGTTTGGGACTGCTCTCTGGAGTGCTACAGCCTGCCAGGTGTGGGGCCATCTCTCCCACTCTCATGACCCCAGGATCCAGTCTTTAAAAAACAAACAAACAACCCAAACCAAACTAAAAAACAAACAAACAAACAAAATTCCGTTTTTACTTTTTGCCAGGTATGGCTCATGACATTAATCCCAGTATTTGGGAGGCAGAGACTAGATAGATCTCTGTGAGTTCAAGGCCAGCCGTGTGTAAAAAGTGAGTTCCAGGACAGCCTAGGGCTACAGGGAGAAACCCTGGAGAGAGAGAGAGAGAGAGAGAGAGAGAGAGAGAGAGAGAGAGAGAG
>JADRCH010000206.1:991365-1062429 GCA_019843965.1 Rhynchomys soricoides | reverse complement strand
AGAGAGAGAGAGAGAGAGAGAGAGAGAGAGAGAGAGAGAGAGAGAGAAAGAAGAAGAAGAAGAAGAAGAAGAAGAAGAAGAAGAAGAAGAAGAAGAAGAAGAAGAAGAAGAAGAAGAAGAGACCCTTTTCAAAACAACTTTTTGAGCACTGGTTTCTCTATGTAGTACAGGCTAGCCTCAAACACAGATCTTGAGTCAAGCATGGTGGCTCATGCCTGTAATCCCAGCACCTGGAGGTGGATGCAGAAGGACCATGAGTTAAAGGTGATAACCTGGCCCCAAAGTCAGATTATGGCCAGTCTGGCCTACATGAGAGACTCTGTTTCAAAAACAAAACAAAACAAAAAACAAACAAACAAAAACCTGAAAGCGAAACCAATAAAACAAGTTACAAATAAAACCAGTGCCTTTGCTACACTGAAGATACCGTGCAGGGGTCCCCATGTCTAGCTCTGTATTTTCACTACCCCCAAAACGAAACCCTGAACCTGCTGTCCAGCCATTCCACAACCTCAGAGCTACCATCTCTCTGTCTCTGCAAACTTACTCCACCTCCTCTACACATGTCAGACACAGGAAGTTATCCAACATGTGACTTCCCAGTCTAGCTTCTGGGTGACTTTTGTTTGGTGAGATTTGCTTTGTTTTGTTTGTAGTGTAGATAGGAACTAGGACCTATCGTGATCAAGGACCTACTACCTAGACCAGGCTGGCCTTGAACTCACAGACATCTGCCTGCCTCTGCCTCCCAAGTGTTAGGATTAAAGGTGGCGGGTTTGAGTATTTTTGAAAAGTGTCAAGTAGCCCTGGCTGCCCTTGAACTCCTGATGCTTTTGCCTCTATTGCATAATAGAGGCATAAGCCACCAAGTCCAGCTTTGAAGCTTTTGAGTTTCATCCACTTTGTAGCATGATTCAGTATTTTGCTTCTTTTTATAGGCAAGTGACGGATTCATATATCAGCAGAGGCGGAAAGATCACTTTCTGAACTAGAATACACAGTTCTTTCTCTTGAAGAGAGTTTTCTGTTTTCAATGTTAAAGACTGAATCCAAGACTTCCTTATGCTGGGCAAGCACTCTACCACTGAGCTACACTCACAAACCTTCTCTGATTCCACTTTATCTCTTCATTTGCTGAAGGGCATCTGTGAATTGTTTCTGCATTTATGGAGATCTAGAGGTATGCATATCCAACAGTGTTCCAGTGAGCAAGCATATACAAGTATTTATTTACTTGTGTTTTCAGTTTTTTGAGCTTTATTCCCAGGAGTGGAATTAGTGAGTCATGTTCTATATTTGCCTTCTGGAGGAGCTGCCAATCTTTCCCACAGCAGCTGCACCATCGAATATTCCTATCAGTGGATTCCAAGGGACCAGTTGATTATCTTCATTGATGCTTGCTCTTTTCTGTCTCTCTTTTTTTAAATTTATAGCCATCTACACCATTTACATGGTGGTCTGAATGAAAATAGCCCCTATAGGCTCACAGAGAGTGGCACTATTTGAAAGGATTAGAGCATGTGACCTTCTTGGAGTAGGTGTGGCCTTGTTAGAGGAAGTGTGTCACTGGAGGTGGGCTTTGAGGTTTCAGAAGCTCAAACTAGGCCCAGTGGTTCATTCTCTCTTCCAGCTGCCTGCCAACCCAGAGGAAGAACTCCTGGCTCCTTCTCCAGCATCGTGTTTGCCTGGATGCTGCCATGTTTCCCACCATGATGATAACGAACCAAACTTCTGAATCTGTAAGCCAGCCCCAATTAAATGTTGTCCTTTATAAGAGTTGCCTTGGTCGTGGTGTCTGTTCACAGCAATAAAATTCTAACTAAGAAAGCATTCATGAAGCCGGGCAGTGGTGGCACACGCCTTTAATCTCAGCACTTGGGAGGCAGAGGCAGGAGGATCTGTGAGTTTGAGGCCAGCCTGGTCTATAGAGTGTCCTGTCGGACAGCCAGGGCTACACAGAGAAACCCTGTCTCAAAATACCAGAAAAAAAAAAAAAGGAAAGAGAGAGAGAGAGAGAGAGAGAGAGAGAGAGAGAGAGAGAAAGCGTTCATGTTTTTGTTTTGTATGTAGACCAGGCTGGTATGAATTGGTCTCTGACCTGATCCTCCTGTCTCTACCTCCTGAGTGTTGGGATTACAGGTGTTTGCCACCACATCAAGATTTAAGGAGCAGTAGGGATTACAGTGTGTGCTAGGCAGGCACTCCACTACATCTCTAGCCCTTGTTAAACTTATCTTTTTATTTGTGTTTTGCTTTGCTTTGTTTGAGACAGGGTCTCTCTACATAGCCCTGGCTGTTCTGTAGACCAGGCTGCCTTCAGTTCAGAGCTCTGTCTGCCTCTGCTCTCCCAAGTGCTGGCATTAAAGGCATGCACCTCCACAGTCGGGCTTATTGTTTGTTTTCATTTATTTTAAAAGAGTTACAGTACACTGTATCTGTCTTCACACACCAGAAAAGGGCATTGGATCCCATTACAGATGGTTGCTGGGAACTGAACTCAGGACAAGCAGTCAGTGGTCTCAACCACTGAGCCAGCTTTCCAGCCCCCTTGTTTTTGTTGGTGTTTGTTTTGTTGTTGGTTTTGGTTTTGTTTGTTTGTTTTGAGACGGAATTTCACTATGCAGTATTGGCTGACCTAGAACCCACTATGGAGATCAGGGTAGCATTAAACTCCTGGAGGTTCCCCCTGCCTCTGCCTCCCAAATGCTGGCATTAAAGGTGTGCTCTACCACACCCAACTTGTTAAATTATGTTTTTATAATAACTACCTTAATACATTGGAGTCCAGCACATTAATATGTACCTGGAGTTCCAGCTACTTTGGAGGCTGGGCTAGGAGAATCCTAACCCTAGGAATCTGAAGCCATCTAGACAGCCAAGCCAGACTCTGTCTTAAAAGAAGATAGGGCCAGGGATATGGTTCAGGAGTAGAGTGTTTGCCTAGCACTTACAAACCCTGTTGAATCTCTAGCATTTCAAAGCAACAACAACGCCTCAGACCTATGCTTGTGTTATCTAGGTGGTGCTTGTGGTATGATAAATGCTTTTTGGTTGAAACTTACAAATTTGGAGGTATTATGCTTTAAGACTTTACTTCTATTGTTTTTTTGGGGGGAGGGGTGCAATTTTCTTTTTTTCTTTCTTTTTTTTAATGGTTTTTTGAGACAGGGTTTCTCTGTGTAGCCCTGGCTGTCCTGGAACTCATTCTGTAGACCAGGCTGGCCTCAAACTCAGAAATCCACCTGTCTCTGCCTCCCAAATGCTGGGATTAAAGGCGTGTGCCACCACTGCCCGGCTCTTTTTCTTTATTTTTAAATTGGTTATTTTATTTATTTACATTTCAAATGTTAGCACCCTTCCCAGTTTCCCCTACACAAACCCCCTATCCCTTCCTCCCCCCAACCCCCATGAGGATGCTCCCCCACCTGGCCACCCACTCCTGCCTCAGTGACTTAGTGTTCCCCTACCCTGGGTCATCAAGCCTCCACTGGACCAAGGGGCTCCCCTCCCAGTGGTGCCAAATAAGGCAATCCTCTGCTACACATCGAGTTGGAGTCATGGGTACCCCTGTGTAAGGCTTTACTTCTTTCTGTTTCTATTGGTAAGAAACTTGGGGGGGGGGCTGCCTTGTCACACAGCCAGGTAATCACAGGAGTCTAGGTTCCCTGTAGGCCTTTGTGAACAGCAGTGATCTAAAAGCCTGAGAATATCTGAGAACATTTGGGCTCCAGACCTCAGTAACAGCTTCAGTCAGCTGGGATCCTGGCAGCTCCTGATAGATCTAACAACTTTGAGACTGCAGGAGAACAGATCTGCAGATGGAATCTTTCACCTCAAAGTCCCCCTTTCTACTCTACAAAAGTTTCAAACCCCCCTGTGCCTTGGCATACAGTGCCCAGTCCCTCAGAGAGACTGCCACCTTTACTGTTCTAATTAAAGGACTGTCTGTCCGTCTGTCTGTTCTATCTATCTATCTATCTATCTATCTATCTATCTATCTATCTATCTGGGTTTTCAAGACATGGTCTCTTCTGTATAGTCTTGGGTGTCCTGAAACTAACTCTGTAGTTCAGGCTGGCCTCAAACTCACAGAGATCCTCCTACCTCTGCCTCCTGAGTTCTGGGAATAAAGGTGAACACCACCACTGCCTGTAACTAGCCTGAACCAATCTCAGGTACCAGCTCCTTACCAACCCCCACAGCGCCCTTACCAGTGGCCCACGGTGACTCTGGGAGATGGAATTGCTTTGTTATCACTGAATTTTAGTGAAATTCAAATGCCTTAAGTTTTCTCTGGTACTATCCCAGCAGGGACGACCATCTTCTCTGAGGCCAGCTGAGGACAGAAGTCTAGGCACCCATTGCAGTCTTTGAGTAGAGTAGTAGAGTGAGCAACAGCTTACATTTTCTGTCTTGTGAGGCTGCCTCTCTCCTGGTATTTTGGCTGGACTCAGTAGGCATATATATGTATATATGTGCGCACGCGCGCACACACACACACACACACACACACACACACACAGGCTGGCCTTCTGGTCTACTTTCCAAGATTTAGGATTAGGGGTATGTGGTACCACATGCAGCTTAGGATTTTTAATGTCTGCTTTTGTTTTGTTTTTGAAGACAAGGTCTTACATGGCCACGCTGGTTTTGAACTTCCTTTGAGATGACTTTGAACTAATACTCCTGCCTCCGTCTCCAAGAACTGGCCATCCAAGTTGCCAGCCTTTTTCGGCTCCAAATCTGGACTATGTGGGTGGCTGGGGAGCCCAGGAAAGTCCCCGCTGATTTGTTTCCTTCTCCCCATCTTTCAGTCTTCTCTTTATACACAATGTCCAGGGATTTTACTCACATTAGGAGTTAAAGAAAAGCCTGGTTTAATCTTCCGTGAGTACCTGTGGACTCAGGTGATTAGTTGTTGGGTTTTTTTGTTTGTTTGTTTTGTTTTTTCCACCAAATGGGGCAGTTTAAATAAATTTCTTTGTATCATTGCTCTGTATTCAGGCGCCCTATTTGTTAAATATTTGACAAAATAAAATAAAACCTCTTATGTACCCACCACTCTTAGATGCCTGGAGGAGATTTAACCCTGTCCTTCCTGGTCCTTTGATGTTGAGATGTCGTGTGGAAAACGTGAAGAAAATGAAGGGTCTTTTCTACCAAAGGGATAAATAAAGCTATACTTCATAAAAACAAACAACGTAAGGAAATAGTTTGGCAGAAATTAGAATTCCTCCAGGGTCAGCACTTCTTGAAATAAAATATGCGCTCCAGGTTGTACCGGGTGCTCAAATTGAATTCTATCAACTGCGTTTTAAATTAGCCAATGGGCTAAGTTTGAGAGGCACAGGAATCCCCTTGCCTTGGGGAAAAAAACCCAGGCGGATCCTCTCTGCGGGTGTTTGCCTTCTTGATTTGACTTTGGTATGAACCTTCTACGAAAGGAAAACTATTTGCCTTGCCGAAATACTTTGGATTGTGTGGTCATTTTCTTGGGACCCCAGACCCATTTTCTAACAAATGGCAGGTTCCCATCCCAGAGCAAGTACGCTTTCCTAGGTTCTCCTGTGTTGACCAAAATCACCAGCAGATGGCAGAATAATCGACGAAAAGGCACTGTCGACCAAACCGAGGCAGACCGAACTCCTCCCCCTTCAGTTTTGAAGAGCAGCACGAGCTGTTTTATTTACTTAAAAAAAATTTTTTTCATACAATGTATTTTGGTCATTTTACCCTCCAAAGGCTTATTTCTTTTGAATTTATGATTTCTTGTGAGTGTTGTATGACTTTTTTGAGGACACTGAACGTGTGTCTGGCTGTTCACTCTGGGTAAGGTTCCGGGGATAAACCAAGGAAGTAATTCCACCCAAGTCTATTTTGCTGCCCCAGAGTTTGAGTTATTTACTGGAACTCGGGTTTCTTGGCATCACTGAAAAGCCTTGCCTTGGTGATCAGCCACTGGAGTCCCCTGTACAATTTGCCGGCAGAGCCACAAAGTGTCTTCTCCCTGGTTTTTGTTTACTAAGTATATAACCGCTGGCAGGGGTCTTGTGAGTTTCTTGAGCCTCTCCCTTTTCCTTTAGCAGGGATGTTGCAATCCAAAGAAAAAAGCTGCAAGTCCAGAGAAAGACGTTTGTTTTCTTTTACCAATTCCAAGATGTTGCCCTGAGGGTTTTGATACTGTCACAAATATCGGTTCAGTGAAAACATCTGGAGTAAAAAGCTAGAAAGCTAGAAGGTTACTACTTAACGTCTTAGCATACTCTTCAAAAACAAATCAAAGCAACCAGAAAGATAGCCTTTCTCCAAACATCCCCAGATCCTGCCTTTCCCCCGTTAGACCCTGTTGATATGCACACATAGTCAATGACTTCGTTTTTAAGTTGCTTCTGTATAATTCATTATCAAAAGTGACGTTTATTCACTGTAGGTAAGGGTTTGACGATAAGCCAAAGAATAATTCCATCTAGGTATAGGGAGGTGCTTTTAAAAAATATTCTATTTGAACTGATGTGTACAGTTAATCTCTTCATGGTTAGTTCACACACACACACACACACACACACACACACACGCCCTCCTCCCCCAATAACAAACAAGGACCAAGAGCGGCTTTTGATTGCTTAATTTTTGTTTTAAACCATTTCAAACCTACAGCAAAAATGAAAAAAAGGCATAACAAACGTTCTATTCGTTGCCTTGTTGCCACCATTTTGCCATGTTTGTTTTCTCTCTGTGTCAGTCTCTGTCATCCTCACTTTCAGTTCTATACCTTGATTAGGGGATGGGGGGCTAGGGATAGGAATTTACAAGGTTCCTTCATCTGGGAATCCATACCAGTTTTCTTTCTCCTCGCTTTTTCAGAATACACTTTAAAAAATAAAAAAAAATAAAAAAAGCTGGGCGACGCCCTAGGAAGTTAAACTGAGGCGCACCAACCAGCAGGCTCATTTCCCCAGTCTCTGCACAACCTGTTTGTGGCAGGAGTTTCAGCTGGCGCTGCTATACCCGGTGGCTCCTATAGACCTAGGACATTTTAGCGTTCCTTCCGGGATGCTCTTTATATCTTCTAAGAAAAATGCTTGGTTCTTTTGCCAAAGCCCCTGCTGGTTCTGGTGATTTAACTTTGTAGAGAGGAGCTGTCTGAAAGGTTTGTCTCTCCGGTCTTGGGAGTGTGATCCAGTGTACGGTATTCTCTTCAGAGCTTAAGACTCTGGGCTTGCGAACTCTTTCTGTGTTTTTTATTTAAAAGAGACGTGTTAGAAAAGTAGTTTCAATACAAAGGAGGTTTTATGTATAATCTTAAAACTTCAACAGAGCCAAGGTGAAACGAAATCGCACAGCTACTCCAGTCATATAATCTTAACCGGAAGCGCCAGCCGGCTTCCCTGGTGGTCTAGTGGTTAGGATTCGGCGCTCTCACCGCCGCGGCCCGGGTTCGATTCCCGGTCAGGGAAATACTGTTTTTCTTACAACTTTCTAGTAAAGTACAAAATAATCACTTGAAATATGAACTGGAAAGTGCAATCCTTTCTACATTTGTCCTAAAGAACATCACACACAAAAAACACCCACAGCAGAACCTTTTACTGGATCACACGATTCCAGAAGTTCCGTTCAAACGATAAAAAGAATTAATTGATTTTCTTTTAAACTTAGCGATCAAATAAAGGACGAATCCTAGAGTGTCTGTCATCTCTCTCTTTTCTGTCTTATAAGGTTTTTTTCTTCTCTTCTGTTTTAATTTATTAGAACAAGTTTGCAAGGAAAAAAAAACCAAAAAACTTAAAAACAAACAAAAAAAACTTTCTGTCGTAGTTTTTATAAGTAAACCAAACGAACTCTGCTTTAACCTGCGTTGGTGGTATAGTGGTGAGCATAGCTGCCTTCCAAGCAGTTGACCCGGGTTCGATTCCCGGCCAACGCATTGGGTTATCCTTTTACGTCGTTGGTACAGAAGATCCCTGATCCCTGTGAGCTAATTCTCCCAAGTTTCTTCTCAAGCTTATATGGGTCATATGATAAGCGGTTCGTCTTCTTAGAGTGAATGGCGTCACAGACATATACGATTATCTTTTTCAGTTTGTTTAGGGAAGTATCTGAAATGATGGCTGGATCTCTGAGACTTTAGAGGTAGCCCCCACCTTCGGTTCGATATGTATCTCTTTGTGAATGGAGCCAGGAAACACTGCCCGGGAGAAGGGCTCCCTCACCAGCTCTGCTTCTTTTCTGGTTGCACCTTTCTGGTAGCAAAACCGTTGATTCCAGAGTACAGTGTGGAGACACGTAAATGGGAATGTCGTTTGGGAATGCCTGCAAAATGGCTTGCTTCTTTGGAGAGAAACAACATAGGTGGGCCGGTGCGGCGGTCGGCGGTTTCTCATCCCAGGTCAGGGAAATCCCGGGAAGCGAGGAATTGATGCTCGCGCTAGTATCGCGGAAGCATCAGGGTTACAATGCCAGACTTTTGACTTTGCAGCCATATAGACTACAGTAAATAAATCAGACTGCTCCGGAAGGCTACTCTCATTCAAAGGCCATTAAATTGAGGCCGCAACCCGCTGCTTTCCCGGTGGCTCGCCGTGATCGTATAGTGGTTAGTACTCTGCGTTGTGGCCGCAGCAACCTCGGTTCGAATCCGAGTCACGGCATTTAGTAGTACCGTCCCTCTGCAGCTCTTTTATTTACTCATTAACAACATTTTGATTTTGCCTTTGCTGTAAAACTAAGTCACCGAAATAATTCCATGAGGCTTAATCGATACGAGGATCTTAAACTCTTGGGAAGAGCCGAGCCTGATCTGCAAAAGAGGCTCTTTTCACCTTCCCTAGAAACTTGGCACCTCCCCTATTGTTCGGAGAACCAAACACTTTGGGAGCAGAGCGCCTCTCTGCTGCAAATGCTATACGAGTGTGTCTCTGTCGATTCTACACCAGATGGCCTTGTTACTTGGGCATCACAAACTTGATGTTAAAAACAAATTTCTGCCGAAGTACCTATTTTCCCAGTTAGGGTCCCTCCCACCCTCTAGACATCACTGAGGTCTAGATGGAAAAAGGCACCAGGATAGAGAAGCCAACTTCCAGGAATACAAGTCTCCGCGCACCGGTTCCGCACTACCCGGTCGCCACAAAGACTGCCCTCCACGTCCGCGCGCGCTCGGTCGGCTTCTCCTCTGTGCCGCGCGCCCCAGAAACCCAGCTCTCAGTGTGATTCCATTCAGAAGGAGCTGGAGGAAGAGAGGCCCACCTGTGTCTGTGCATAAAGAGTATCAGACAAAAGACACCAAGTTATATATTTCGGAGCTTTGCTAAGGCCGAGCAAGAACAAATGAAGCAAGTGTGTCATTATGCACATAGATTATAAAGACCTAGAAGAAGGCGGCTTGCAGGGCCCGGCTAGCTCAGTCGGTAGAGCATGAGACTCTTAATCTCAGGGTCGTGGGTTCGAGCCCCACGTTGGGCGCTTCCTTTTACTATTTTCCTCTGTTTTTTTTTTTTGTTTTGTTTTGTTTTGTGTTTTTAAACCCTGCCCCTTGCGGTTTTGATTCTCTTCTCAGCTGGGAATAGAATTGTGAGCATCTAAAGTTTCATTTATGCCACTGTTTTAAATTTCAGTAAACTGGTCTTAGGAGGTGAAGGCTCAAAGTGTTCTATAATCAGCCTGGGTTAAATGAAGCATTGGCTGAAAAAAATAACAAAACAACAATAAAAAAAAATCCCACCACCAACAAAATAACCATTAATAATAACAACGATGACGGTGATAAAACAAACCTGCAAATGACTCCAAAACTTTACCCCATTTACGACAAACTCTAGATTTACAAAGATTCCAGCCAGGAGGTTCAGAGTCCTTCCCTTCATCTCATCCAGGATTCTGCTTTAAGAAGACCCTTAGCTGGACACACTTGTTCTTTGATCCTTGGGAAATTAAATTATTCATTCATGTCTAAAACTGAAACGTTCAAAACAAATAGGCAATTATTTGTATCAAAAGACTAAAAGAAAACACATCGTTTTTAGTACTTACACAAGAACATTGGGAATGATACCCAAATAATGCAAATTTTTATAACGAAAAGGCCCACTGCATGATGCGTGAAACTACGAAATTTCACTTCAAAAAGTGAAACAAACAGTGGGAACAAACAGAAGACTGTATGAACTTCTGTGAAGGGAGATGAGTGAACAAATAATGAAGGATCAGAACGGCATCTGTCTTTTCCATGATGTTGATGCCTGTAACCAAATCTACCCTCAGACCATGTTGGTTTCTTGGTTCACTGGAACCAAATAGAATCCATATAAAATTAGGAGTGTTTCTACTCAGGCAAACACCTTACTATCGAGTTACTTTGGGTATTGGAGACTAAATCCACGGCTTTCAAGTTAGTTATGTAAACTACTCTCCCACTCTGCTAAGTCCCCAACCCCACCAAACCATTTTTACTTTTTACTGGAGACAAAGAGTTCTACCTGTTTGCCCAGGCTGGACCTGAACTCATTGTGCAGCCCAGTCTAGCCCTGGAGATATGGTGCTTCTGTGTCAGCCTCCCATGTTGGAAATCTTAATAATTTTTTATCTAGAGGGTGAGAGGGACGGGCAAGGCTAAAACCCACAATTGGTAAAGAAGTGAAAGTCACTATTAGAATTGACAATGGGTGGTGTTTGTCACACTTGTGGTTAGACAGTGCTCTATTTCTGCTCAGATGTGACTCTGTGTGTGTGTGTGTGTGTGTGTGTGTGTGTGTGTGTGTGTCTATGTGTGAGAGAGGGTGGGGGGAGAATGCACATGCGCGCTCTTAGACCCGGTCTCCCAAAGGTCCTCTGACCTGAACCTCCCAAGTACAGATTTTTCACCTCTCTATCCCTTGGAGACAGGGTCTCACTCTGTAGACCAGGCTGGTCTTGAACTCATAGAGATCCCCCTGTCTCTGCCTCCTGAGTTCTGGGATTAAAAGGGTGCAATACCATGCCCAGCACAGTTCTTACTTTGAACAGGATAGCCCAGATGAGGTGTTTTAATCAGATCACTTCTACACTGGCAGCAGTCAAAGACACTTTGTGCTGTTTTTTGTTTTGTTTTTCCAACAACTAGAGAGAAATTTAACATATCTGAGGGTACTCAGGCTTGGCAGTGCAGGTGTATAGTTCCAGCTACCTCCAGAAACAGAGGTGCAAAGTCACAAGTCAAGGCCTATTTGGTCTTATACATTTAAAATGGCAGGTTTGGCCATTCATAAAACTTGGTCTCAAAATTAAGAGTGGACAATACCTCCCCTCCTAAAACAAAGAAAAGAAGGAAAAAAGCTAAAGTAGGTGAATAAATTTAATCCCACCTCTCTTGCTTTTAAGGGGGGGGGAGAGGAATGAGGCTGAGATAAATAATTAAAATATTGATGTTGCAACTGAAAATAACTACTATATTGACTAGTGTTTAATCAACATTGATTTATGTACACAAATGTTTCTAAGCTTTTCTCATCAAATGTTGGGTGAATTTGCAAACAAAGTTTTCCTATTAACCCTCTTCTACAGTTGGGAAATTGGGTCATTTCTTTAAAGTCTTATTTTGAAGGCTGGGTGGGGGACCAGCATGCAATAATGTCATTAAATTGTGAAATAGGTATTTAGAGGCTCTGGAGTATATTCTGAGAGGACCTAGCCATGGACTATGGAAAAGCTAGTTCTCGTGTAATCGGAGTCTTCTGCGTATTACTTAAGGACTCTTGAGACTCTTAAGAATGACACATGTAATTTTTTATTGCTAGAGAGAGAATTTTAACTAGGCAAAAGACACCGCGTCCCTGGGTGGGCTCGAACCACCAACCTTTCGGTTAACAGCCGAACGCGCTAACCGATTGCGCCACAGAGACATGCGGAGTAAGGGCTGTAAATCCATTTGCTAATCTTCGAATATATTTTTGATTTCTGGTCTATCCCACCATCTTCTAGCTTTTGCGGTTTGCCTCACTGCCAGCATTCCGGAAAATGAATCCCGACATCGAGAACACTCGTTGTCTTTAGCAATTTTGCATGTTAATCGGTAGACCTCAGCTCTGTGCCTCGGATCCCAACACGGGGTTCCAGTTTCTCACTCTCAGGAGTCGTCTGCCCTCTACTGGTCACCAGCGCCGCTCAATTGCCCACTCAGGGAGCGTCCTCTCCCTCTACCCGGGGGCCCCGCAGGCCGGCGTGCGGGTGGGTCGAGCCGCTGCACCGGCCGCGTGCCCGCACGCGGCTTCTTCACCTTTTCCAGTGCACGCCGAGCACCAAGGGACACACTCGTGCGTGCTCTCGGAGAGAAAGATTCCACCACATGGCTTCAAAAGAAATGTCCGAGTGGGCTTTTAGTCCTACGAGGACTCCAGAATGAGAAAAAGCGGACCTGTTTTTTGGAGGAGTGTTTCCTACGTTCCCTGAGCTGTTAGAATCTGGCAAAGGTCCTCACTTGGGAACTCCACGTGCACTAAAAACAAACAGATTTCCCCGCCTCTCAAGGTCAAGTGGCCTCTTCCTTGGGTCTCCTCCAGTGGCTGTGTGAACTACGGGGTGTTGAAAACAGAAAGTCTAGCCTATTTTTCGAGGCTAGAAATCCAGACTCTGGTGGACTGAGGCAAGAGAATCACAAACCCAAGTTCAGCCTGGACTACAGTCACTTTGTGCAATGTAGTAACAACCCACCTCAAATCAAAGGTTAAAAAGATGCTTGCAGACAGCTCAGTGGAAGAGTGCTCACAGCCTAACAAGGACGCAGTGAAACCTAGGAACTGGACCACTCCATGGGGAGAAAGCACGGTTTTGGTAAGTTTTAAAAGTTCCATGGCAATCTCTCGGGGCAGAGAGAACAGGAAAGGTGGGGAAAGCCTTGACAGTTTTAAGGGGAGCAGATAGCTGCAGGGGACAGAAGGGTGCAAGCCAAACATCCTGGGAACTAGTGGATGTTACAGGTATGTGTTAACGGTATGTGTTAACATAAGAGCCTGGGAAGGAATGTGGGGACTTTGGTGTTATGGGAATGTAATACAGAACTAAATGCCCGGCTGTTTGGAGGCAGTTGGCTATAAATGCAGATAAAGGAAAGTTTTTGTTGTTGTTTGTTTTGCTTGGCTGGTTTTGATTTGAGACAGGGTTTCTCTGTGTGATAGCCCTGGCTGCCGATAAGAATGTACTGGCTTCCTTCCGGGCAGACACTGGTAGCATAGATTCTATCCCAAGTACTGAGAGAAATAGCAGAAAGATGGCAGAATTTGGCTATCTCAGGGTAATACGGTTCTTAGCAGAGGACCTTGGTGAACATGGACGCCAGGAAGAGGGGTGTGAGAACACTGGTGACGGAGACAGCCATTATCTACTGACATGAAATTTCAACCTTGGGATCTGAAACCATCATGGCTTCTGAAAACACGCTCAAAATCATTTTGCCGCTATCCCACTACAATAAAGTCAACTGTGTATTTGTTTAAAACCCGAGGAGAGATCATGTGATAGGCATAAGATCAGCTCAAATGTCCTCACGTCCTCATCACTGTCTTACAACTGCCTCCAAATAGCCCTCTTAAAACGGACAGACGCCCAGCTCTTAAAACGGACAGACACCCAGTTCGGTGACCCATACCTTTAATCTCAGCACAGAGGCAGGTAAATCTCTGTGAGTGTGAGGTTAGCCTGGTCTACAAATCAAATTCAAGGACAGCCAAAACTATTGCATGGAGAAACCCTGTCTCAAAAATCAAAACCCCCAAATCAAAAACAACAACAAAAATAAGGACAAAAACCACTCAAAATGACCAGAACAAAACCCTTCTTCTGGATTCAATCCCAGTTTTGGGGAGCAGAGGCAGGTGGATGGACCACAGTGAGTTCTAGGCCAGCTTGACCTACTTAGTGAGCTACAAAAAAAATCAAACAATAAAAACTTTTATTACATTCTCCTTTATCTTCAGTGTGTATGTCTGCAAATATTCATTTTCACCAACACTGCTTTCTAAACCTGAGATGTTCTTCCTCTCATACATTGCTCTCACTTACCCACATCCCTTCAACAGCCTGTTCTTAAAAGACAGGTCATCAAAATTTTGAATTTAAAAGTCAAATAAGATTAAGAGATAGCTGATTAAGAGCCACATATGGTGGCTCACAAGTGCCTATTAAGACCAGCTCTGGGATGATCTGACCTCTGATCCCTGAGAACACCCAAACCTCTTATACAGAGACACAACAGAATTAAATATATACCTTTAAAATATTAAAAAACACAAAGAGAATATAAAAAGAAACCATAAAGAGCCTCCATACCCACCACTGTAAGTACCGTTATGGATTATAACGTGTGTAACAGTAATCGTCGTCTTTTGCAGAAATACAGGCATGTATTGAGTGCAGTTGAAACCAAACAGGAAAGGCATACATACACGTGGCAAGGTTTTTCTCTGTAGCACCTCACGTTGAGAAATGGCTTTTATTACCAGATGGCCATGGTCGGGTCATTTTTGTTTGGTATCGCCACAGAGAGAAGGACAGATGAAAGTAGTATCCCAAAGAACGCAAGGCAGATTCGGTTGGTTTGTGGAGGAGGAGGCTGAGAGGCCAGTTACCCTCCAGATGGAGCCTTATTTGGAGGGAGAATCTGGAGCCCACGGGGGCTGTGAGCCTTGAGCCTTGAGCCTTGAGCCTTGAGACGGGAGAGCAATTCGGGGCTGTAGGAGAGAGCTACTAGCCTCAGGTGAGGGAGCTGGAGAGGTAGCTGTCATGGACAGGACAGGACGGCTGGGGTTGGGTGGTGGGGAACCCCAGGGCCAAAGGGAACACATTTCCTTTGATCGTTTTGTGGGAACGGGACTTGATTTCTGGCAAAAGTGAAGTCATGGCTGAGCTTCCAAGTCAGAGTTAAGTTTTAACACTTGTAAAAGTAGCCAGGCCCAGCATATTGGCTGGGCTCGCATACCCTCGACCCTCACAATCAACAGGTGGAAGGGGCACAGGAAGAAGATGGTTATTTTCAGGGTTTGGTAGCTGACTTTACGATATTCACTCCTCCAAACTAGAGCCTACGCAGAGGTGATAAAACCAAGAGAAAATAAAATAACATCAGAGCAGAGGACGATCTTACTTTTCCATACCAGTAATACCAGGGGAGAGCGCGAACGCAGTCCCCCACTACCACAAATTATGCAGTCGAGTTTCCCGCATTTGGGGAAATCGCAGGGGTCAGCACACCCCAAGTGCAATGGGTGAGCCTCGCCCTGGGAAAACCACCTTCGTGATCATGGTATCTCCCCTGCCAGGTAAGTATGCTTTCCTAGCGCCCAGCCCCGACTCACACCCGCCAGCCCTACACTCTTAACACACGGTCACTACACCCCGCCAGACCGCGGGCCTCCCCGGTCGCACACGCCGTCTGCGCCCTCCGCTGACATCTGGGGATCTGCGCGCTCTCCACGCTGCGCGCTAAATCCCTCGCTTTCCGCGGCGGCTGCGGACGCGACAGCCCCTGCGCGACCCTTATCTGCATAGGCCACGCCCATGCACTGACATCAAGGATGACGTCCCAGGCACTCCGGCCACCCCGCCAACCAGCGCGCCCGCCACCTGCGAGGAGGTGAAGTCACCCTGCCCTGCCCTTCTCTGCGCCTCACCTGTACAGACCACGCCCCATCCGCGACCCAGGGGACACGCCACGGCCCTCCCCTTCGCCCCGTTGACTTGTTGAACTTTCTTGCCTGAGGAGAGCTGGAGGCTTCAAGGTCCTCTGGAGGCAAATCAGCTTGAATTATCCAATGCTGCCATCCTTAAATTTCTCTCAGGACTTGTCCCCTGGTTATACATGGAACAATTTAGAGAGAGGACACTGTAAGCCTAGGAACTTGGGCAGGTGGGAGATTTACGCAGCAAAAGTATTGACATTATTCCTAAATACACCAGTGCTTTTTTCTAATAGTTGTTACCCAGGACACCTGTCCATTTTGCAGAATTTTTTTTTTTCTAAGAGTGCAGTGCAAGGGAGGTTAATAGCAACCATGACATAATGGTTGTGACCCGGAGCGTAACCTAGCCCTAAAGGCTTGTTCCAAGTCGTGATTGTCTCCTTTTATTATGGGTAAAGAGGGCAATTGTTGACATATTTCTTAAACCGTTATTTTAATAGACGAACTTAAACGCTATGACCTTTCTTTGAGCCTCCCACCCAGTAGGGGTAATGGAAAGGAAAGATTAATAGGGTAAAGGAGGATGTGGACCTCTTTAGAAAGCGTTTGGTGCGGAGGGGGCAGTTTCAATCTTCATCGTCAGGATAGCAATTTAGTTGACACGAATGTGCAGCAAATCCATTTGCAAACACCGTTTATGAATCAGCAACGGCAGTTCCTTCCATAAGAGACCGCAAGTCTTTGGCAATCGTCCGAGTCCAAGTAAGCGGTAAGAAGCCGTGACAAATATTCTACTTCCTGTGATACACCACCTTTTTATCTTAAACACAGCAGTCCTCAGTTCGTACATACCAAACGCAGTTAAAAGGATGTGAGGGCACAGAGGTGGGCAACGAGTGGCTATTTAAGGGTTTAACCTAATTCAAGCTGATTTGCCTCCAGAGGACCTTGAAGCCTCCAGCTCTCCTCAGGCAAGAAAGTTCAACAAGTCAACGGGGCGAAGGGGAGGGCCGTGGCGTGTCCCCTGGGTCGCGGATGGGGCGTGGTCTGTACAGGTGAGGCGCAGAGAAGGGCAGGGCAGGGTGACTTCACCTCCTCGCAGGTGGCGGGCGCGCTGGTTGGCGGGGTGGCCGGAGTGCCTGGGACGTCATCCTTGATGTCAGTGCATGGGCGTGGCCTATGCAGATAAGGGTCGCGCAGGGGCTGTCGCGTCCGCAGCCGCCGCGGAAAGCGAGGGATTTAGCGCGCAGCGTGGAGAGCGCGCAGATCCCCAGATGTCAGCGGAGGGCGCAGACGGCGTGTGCGACCGGGGAGGCCCGCGGTCTGGCGGGGTGTAGTGACCGTGTGTTAAGAGTGTAGGGCTGGCGGGTGTGAGTCGGGGCTGGGCGCTAGGAAAGCATACTTACCTGGCAGGGGAGATACCATGATCACGAAGGTGGTTTTCCCAGGGCGAGGCTCACCCATTGCACTTGGGGTGTGCTGACCCCTGCGATTTCCCCAAATGCGGGAAACTCGACTGCATAATTTGTGGTAGTGGGGGACTGCGTTCGCGCTCTCCCCTGGTATTACTGGTATGGAAAAGTAAGATCGTCCTCTGCTCTGATGTTATTTTATTTTCTCTTGGTTTTATCACCTCTGCGTAGGCTCTAGTTTGGAGGAGTGAATATCGTAAAGTCAGCTACCAAACCCTGAAAATAACCATCTTCTTCCTGTGCCCCTTCCACCTGTTGATTGTGAGGGTCGAGGGTATGCGAGCCCAGCCAATATGCTGGGCCTGGCTACTTTTACAAGTGTTAAAACTTAACTCTGACTTGGAAGCTCAGCCATGACTTCACTTTTGCCAGAAATCAAGTCCCGTTCCCACAAAACGATCAAAGGAAATGTGTTCCCTTTGGCCCTGGGGTTCCCCACCACCCAACCCCAGCCGTCCTGTCCTGTCCATGACAGCTACCTCTCCAGCTCCCTCACCTGAGGCTAGTAGCTCTCTCCTACAGCCCCGAATTGCTCTCCCGTCTCAAGGCTCAAGGCTCAAGGCTCAAGGCTCACAGCCCCCGTGGGCTCCAGATTCTCCCTCCAAATAAGGCTCCATCTGGAGGGTAACTGGCCTCTCAGCCTCCTCCTCCACAAACCAACCGAATCTGCCTTGCGTTCTTTGGGATACTACTTTCATCTGTCCTTCTCTCTGTGGCGATACCAAACAAAAATGACCCGACCATGGCCATCTGGTAATAAAAGCCATTTCTCAACGTGAGGTGCTACAGAGAAAAACCTTGCCACGTGTATGTATGCCTTTCCTGTTGGTTTCAACTGCACTCAATACATGCCTGTATTTCTGCAAAAGACGACGATTACTGTTACACACGTTATAATCCATAACGGTACTTACAGTGGCGGGAGTATGACGAGTTCGTTATGGTCTCTTTCAGTATAAGGTGCATACAATTAGACCAGCATATATATAATGAGGACATTTGTGACACGTTTTCCCTTGTCATAGGATTTTTCTCTGATTTTAAGCAAATACAGTTAATATTTCTTTGTGTGGTATGGCAGCACAGTGATTTTGGACATGTTTTCAGGGGCCAAGCTCTCTTTGCCTCGCAAGACAAACTGCAGGTTGGGTGCCCTGGCATGATTTCTGTGAGGGAAGGAGAGGCAGCCAGATGGGATGTTTGTGTAGTCTAGGCGCTAACTGCAATACTTTTATTTGGCAAATAAAGAAAGGGTCTGAGACATGGTGAACCTCATTAGAAGATTGGAAGTGCATTTTCTTCCATCACCATGAGGAACAACCCCACCACCCTTGAATCTACTTCAGCACTGCACCGTTTGGACTACCTTTGGTTCCATTCCCCTTTCAAATCCCATGTCACATTGTCTTTGGCTCTCTAGCTTTCCCACATCCCTGTGGCTCAGTTACTGTGACTAAGGCGGTGGGCTAAGCTGCTTGCTTTGAGGATTCAAACTCTCCTGTCCTAGTATTACCCAGGTCTGACTCTGCTAGGCTGCCTCCGTGGTGACTGAGTGAATTCAGGTGGTATAGCCATAGACTAGGAAGACAATTCTGTCTTTAAAGACTTTTTAAATTATTTATTCATTCATCTTAGTATATGTGATAGCCAGGTGGAGTTTAAAAGACAAGGTAGTCAGGTCTAGTGGCCTTTACTTACTGAGATATCTCTCTATTCCAAATTCTACCAAAGTTGTCAATCCTGTGGTATGTTACGCTGCTAGGAAAGCAGTCTTCCACAGATCTCCTGCTCTTTTTTATCTTTCATTTGATAGCCAGGCATTGCTGAAGTGCCAGGGCTGGCTGTGAATTTGCTCTGTAGTCAGCACAGGCCTTGAACTTCTGATTCTCTTGCCTCAGGCTTCAAGTAGCTGAGATGATAGGCAGAAGCTGCAGGTCAAGCTCCCTCCATGATTTTAATTTTTTAAGTTAAGGTAACTGTAAATTCACTTGTAACGACACATATGGGATAGGGAATCCTTGTGTTCTCCTCCTCCTCATTATAGAGCTGGAACCTCTGAATCAAAGCCTGATGATACCTGGGACTAAACTGTAGTTCTGACTCCTTGTTGTTTTCAAAAGGGATCTCACTACGTAGCCTTGGCTGGCCTTGAACTCACACAGATCTGATTGCCTCTGCCTCCTGAGTGGTGGGATTAACAGTGTGTACTACCAAAACCAGCCTTATTTTTAGATTTACTTTTTCTTATGTGCAACTGAGTGTTTTGTCTATATGTATGTACGTATTTATGTATGTGTAGCACATAATTTTTCGGTATCCACCAAAGTAGAAGTTCTGAAAATGTAGTTACAGAGGTGGTCAGCTACTGGACACCATACCCAGGTCCTCTGCAAGAGCAATTAAGAGCTCTTAACTTGGTAGCTACCTCTCCAGCCCCTTCTGGTATTTGTTTTTTGAGACTGTTCTTACCTATTATACATGACCCTGAATTTCTAGCATTCTTGTGCCAACTTGCTAAGTGCTTAGATTACAAAAACAGCCCACCAGACCTGTCTGACCTTCATTGTTTAGTTGCTCTCTGTGAGTGGTGTATGTGTCTTTGGTGACTTTCCTGCCACTTCACTCAATGAATCTCAGAGGAGACCAACCTCAGAGCCACTACCCATGCTACACAGCCCTGTCTCCCTTAGGACAGTCTTTCTCTAACAAGGATGTTTTTCTGTGTATTGGGTGTATTCTCCAAGACCCCCAGTGCACAGAGAAAATAAGGACCCCAGTTTGCAAAAATGAACCAGGGAGAGCCAGGTGTGTGGATTCCAACAAGCTCCACAGACAGACCTAGGTAAAGCACCAGCCCAGACATGGTGGGACACTGGGACCTATGCAGAGAAAGGCCAGAGGATGGGGGCCTTAGAAACTAGTTCCATGTCCGCCATCTACATTGGCTTCCTCAGCTTTCATGCATCTCCTCAGTTCCTAGCCTTTGATATCTCTGCCTGTGGAGGTGTCTTTGGGCCTGCCTCTCCTTGTTCCTCTTACATTTAATGAAGCATGCTGCCACAACACAGACCTGTTGTTAGGAACAAATGAACCATGAACGAACACACAGTTCTTTACGAGTGGCTGGCACCTGGCACACTGCATGGACTCACTGAATGGGAGCTTTCCTATTTGGGGCACAACACCTCAGAGACAAGACATTATAAAACCATGTCGATACAGGTTACATCCTCGGTACTTATCCATGCTGCAGACCCTGTTGGACTGGAAAGTCCAAGGGCCTAGGCGACCCACCCCACAAAGACACAGAGACTGAGAACGATGCAATAAGCATGAGATCTATTGAATCCAGTGCACTGGGGCTGCCCTACCAACAGGGCAATGGCGACCCCGGGTTAGTAAGGTACACACTTTTTATACACTTTTTGGGGGGCAGAGTCTGGCAACAGCATGGAAGGGCGGGCCTGCACTGGTGGTTAAACATGATTGGAGGCCGACGGTGATGATGTCAGCTTGTTAACACCCACCTGTAACTCCCGCCTGTCCTTGGCAACAGAGAATTCTGCCTATTGTGTGGGGCCTGAGATGCATCTGCACTTGGCCTCGCTGTCTCATTTCATAACAGTTATTTTTGGCCCTTTCGACTGTCTGGAATGTTTCCTGGCTTAGCTCATCGGCCGCCTTCTGTCTCTCAAGGCCTCACTCCCTCTGACAGAGAGGGCATTTGTCTTCTCTGTGCAGCAGCCATTCCTGGGCTGGGGGGTTCCCAGAACCTGAGTCTCCAGCAGGTCTGCTCCTCAGGGACCTTCAGAGAACCTGCTACAGCCTTCACTCTTCCATCTGTTCTGTAGTGATGAGCTTTTTCTTTCCCTCAGTGACACAGATATAGGCCAGTTTAGACCAGATTAAAAGTAGATAAAGGCAGGTTGATTAGGAGGCAGCTCTTGAGTGGGTTCACTGATCTCACAGGTTGAGGGCAGTGAAGTCACACACAGAGGCTAAAGCAAGGGGTTTTTTTTTGGTCTCCGGTGCGGGATGCTGACATGTATCTAGGCAGGGGTTCCAACCTAACATCAAGTTCATTCTCACAACAGAAGAGCCTCCATGTCTGGGAGGAAGCAGGTGAACAAGAGGATTCAGACACGGGCTCTGATGAAGAGCAGGCTGTGGAAAAGCAATGCCAGGGCCAGAGGTCTGGGGAGCGCTGCTAATACTCAGGGAAACTCAGCCAGGCCTCCTGTTCCCTCCTCTGTGTTCCTGTATCCAGTGGTAAGGATGCTCCTCCCTCTCTGAATCTTAGTGAAGGCCCCTCCTGTTGACATAACTATTAGAGCAATGGTTTTCAACCTGTGGGAAGCAACCCCTTTGGCGTCACATATATGATATCATACATTTATGTAAAAGTTCATAGCAGTAGCAAAATTACAATTATGAAGTAGCAACAAACCAATTTTATGTTTGAGAAACTGTATTAAAGGGGAGTAGTCTTAGGATGGTTGAGAACCATTGTCTTAGAGAGCTGTAAACCCACTCCCACACAGCAAATCATCTCAGATAGGAAAACAAAACAAAGCAGGGAAACCGCCAAGGCCATAGCCAACCAGTGAATCTTGCTAGGGTTACTTACAGAAGCAGAAACGATTCAAAGACAGATGCATCACCAAAGCCTTTCATTGCATGGACAGCAGGTCACAAATGCTGGAAGCCTGGAGTGCACTGCACAACCTGCAGGCAGCTCAACAGGTAGGACAGTGTGCTTTCCAGGCAGCTCAGGGAGTCTAAAGAGCATTTCTCTGCAGTCTTCACAGCTTATGTGTGGTTATGGAGGGAGCGCCCTAGAGAATCTGATCAGTTTCAGGGATATCCTGAAGCTATTGAGTTGTTTACACCTTGAGCTTCCTTGCAGGATGCAGTGTTTCACTTCATCTCCCTTTTAAAAAGCATCCTGTCTCTGAACTTCCCCTTAGAACAGCTGTTGTTTACTTCCCCTTTAAATCTGTCTCTTAGAGTACCTCCATTACCGAAGGTTTTAATCTCCCAGGAACTGCTACACAATAGCACCTCTCCCGTGAGGGTCTCGGCACCTGCTTCTGGGGAGAAAGGACAGGGAAGAGTGAGTGCCCTTCCTTCTTAACATGATTAATATATCAAGGTGCCATGTTTAGGGCCATTGTGTCCCAAACCCATCACACCTAAGATGCAAACCCCAGAATCCAAAACAAATTACTGTGACTTCAAATGCTTATGTCTATACAAAGGAATGCCAGTTCGTATATACTTTTTCCTCTCAAGTTTACGTGTCCAATGTTTATTATGAAAAACACAGTCTTTTGAACATTTCTATGTGTCCCCTAAGAAATGCCATTATCCATGAATGCAGTCAGCACGGTGTTTGGCATATATCTTATCTCTGATAACTTGCTTTTCCTTGGTTTTCTCTTTCTTCATACAAGGTTCTCAGACTCGTCTGCAGAGGGCACTAGGAGCTTGTGGGTTCCCTCCCTAGGCCACACCAGGGAAGCCAGCAAGGAATCTAACCCTGGAGACCTCTGGCCATCTCCCTGAGCCTAGACCAAAGCCTCTGCTGCAGGATGAAGATTCACTCTATCTTCGAGGCTTCCAAGCCACAGGCACGTCTGCCTGGGCAGTCCAGAGGATGCTCAGCCATAGCTCTCCCAGCATTACCTGAAAACAACCAGCAAACCAAGATCCAGGACAAAAACAGACTGACGTAGAAAGGCATCTGCCTCATCTGTTCCAGCCTGCACCATAAAACTTGCTCACAGGCACCAAGACATCCTGGTACGGGGGCAGTGGGTGTTTGGTGAGTTTACGGTCCAGTGACTAGCTGAGGACCTGGAGACAAATAGTAAGTATGGGGAGACCCAAGCCAGGTGGTATGGGGCAACTTTCCCTGTATGGCCCACTCAGGTAGAACTGTCTTATTCCCAGTCTCATACCTCGGATGCAGGGCTAAATGAAGTCTCACTTAAAGAAAATAACTTTATTCTCAGGGCAAACAGAAAGGTCTCACTGAGATTTGAACTCAGAGTCCAGAGTGCTCACCATTACACCATGGAACCTACATGGTACATGTTCACTCTATATATACCTAGGATTGTGGGATTGACTACCATCTAATTTTCTTTCTGCCTGTCCTATTGCGTATTTTCTACACCTCTAAAAACAAGATCAAGTTTATTCAACTTAGAGCTGAGAAAGAGTCCTTCCAGCCTACCATCATCCTCAGATACCATTCAATCCTGACCAGATGTGAAATTTCTCCAATAAATGGTGTCAGTGTTCTGCCTTACCTCACTTCCAGGGACACCAAGATTAAAATTTAGAAATTCCTGCCTTGCGTGCATCCACATTGGTCTACCTTTACTTACTGTAATAGATAAAGCCGTAGAGTGGGGAGCGAGTTGAGATGTGATAAAACCTTCATGTTTTTCCATGTATATACACATTTGTGTATTTTTGGTAGGTTTTGTGTTTCTTACAATACATATCTATCTATTTATCTATCTATCTATATACATATTTTAGTTAAAAGCAATAACCTGGGCCTGCTCCTTTAATTCCAACACTTGAGAGGCAGAAGCAGGTATATCTTTAAGTCCCAGGCTAGCCAGGGCTGCATAATGAGAAACCAGGTCTCAAAAAACAAAAGCACAGGGTTGGGTGAGGGTGTAGGAGTGACCGGAAATACATTAATATTTTAAATAAATATTTCTTGGAGCGCTTTGCGGTACTAAACTCATCCTGCATGCCGGTTTAGCAGAGCATTGGAGGAAACTCCCTGAGCAGCAAAACAAATAGATACAAGATGGGTCACTGTGGGAGGTAGCCAGCTGGAGATTAGTCCTTTTAGTCACTTTTAGTGAAGTGACCAATTTTGCTCCAGTGTTGGTAAGTAGTAACCACCACTCAAGGCACTCAGCCTGACAGTGTCTTCAGGAGAAAAACTTTATTTTCAAAAATGACACTTGTAGCAGGGGTAGGGAGTGATGGGGGGGGTGGAGAGGGGAGGGGAGTAGAGCCTTTAATCGAGGCAGAGGCAGAGGCAGAGGCAGAGGCAGAGGCAGAGGCAGAGGCAGAGGCAGAGGCAGAGGCAGAGGCAGAGGCAGAGGCAGAGGCAGAGGCAGGCGGATTTCTGAGTTGGAGGCTAGCCTGGTCTACAGAATGAGTTCCAGGACAGCGTCATTTCCTGTCCCCATGTGGCTGCTTTGTTTGAGACTGAGCAAGACAACTCTAAATCACACACATCAGAATAATTAAATAAACATTTCTTTTTCACAGGTATGGTATGGCACACCTTTAATCTCAGCACTCCAGTAGACAGGTGGACCTCTGTGAGTTCAAGGCCAACATGGTATAGAGTTACAAAAGAGCAAGAAACATAAAACAAAAAACCCTTTTGCTATTAAGTTTCTTTCAGCTTCGTGGGACCTCCGAGCTCCGCTGACTTTCACTTTGTAGTAGAAGATGGAGGTCATATGAAGATATAATGAATTTGTGACAGACATGGGGTCATCTGGTACTGATTTATCTGAAGGGAATTTAGAGCCAGAAGGGGTTGGTGCTCACCCTTTATCCCAGCACTCAGGAGGCAAAGGTGAGGCCAGCTGGTCTATAGAGCGAGTTCTAGGATAGCTCTGTACAGTGAAACTCTATCCTGAGAGACAGTGAGGGAATTTAGAAGGTAAACCAATATGGAAAGAAACACAAGAATGCCTAAGGCTTTCCTCAATTCCTTTTTTTCTTTTTTCTTTTTTTGGGGAGTGGAGTGGTGTGGGAGTTTCAGACTGGGTTTCTCTATGTAACAGAGCCCTAGCTGTCCTGGACTCGAGTTATAGACCAGGCTGACACCCAACTTAAAAGAGATCCCTTTGCCTTCACCAAGTGCTGGGATTAAAGGAATGCACCTCCACACCTGGCCCTCTTCTTCAATTTCTAAAATATAGGTCAAATGATGGTCCCATGTGTCAGATGTCAGATACTTTCTGTAGACATTTTGTGCTTTGTGTAACCTTGAACATTGCTGTCTGCCCAGGAATCGAGCTTCTTTGTTGAACTGCTATCAAACGGGCTGTAAAAATAAAAAGGAGCCTAGAGCTGGAGTTTACACTCTTGTGCTCTTTTGCCTGGAGTCCCTTGGTTTTGTGGTCCAGTTCTTCCAGCATCAATAAAGAGAGAAGACTTGCCCTTGGCTGACCTCTTACAGCCTTGAACTGACCCGCCTATCTATGTCTCTCAACCGCTGGAATTACAGGAGCTCACAATTTTTTCCTGTCTTGTTTGCTTGATTGGAGTTTTCATGTAGTTTTGAGACTAGGTCTTAGGAGATATTGTCAATGCAAAAACCACAGAGATAGTTTATTTTGGAGTCATTTTAAGTGACCAGGAATACAGATTTAGGTTACTCCAAACTCCATGTTTGAACAAGGAAGCAGTTTTATAAAATTGTATAGTTTTACAGAACTAAGGCATAAATCAAAAACATTGGTGGCTCCATCAGAGAGGCAGTCCCAGCAAGATGTGGGAAAGCTCTATAGCCCCAAATGTTGATGATGGTCTCAGCTAGATCAGACTGGCCTGTGAGCACGTTTGCAGGGATTATCCTGATTAGATTAATTGAGATTTGAAGACCTGCCCATTATGGGCAGCATCATTCTCTAGGCAGAGTGTCCAGAACTGGATGAGAGTGGAGAGAGAGAGAGTTCTAGCATTTATCCATTGATTGATTCCTCTGTTTCTTTACTAAGGATGCAAAGTGATCAGCTGCCTCAAGTTCCAACCACTGTGACTTCCACAAAATGATGAACTGTAACCTGGATCTGTAAACTAAAATTAACCCTTTCTTCCTTAAACAGACCTTGCCAGGGTATTTTATCACAATAGGAAAGGGAAAAGGAGCAATTCTTTGTGTCAAACTCACCCATAAAGTGCCCGATAGTCATACAATTCTGTTCACTTTACTGTAAAAAAGAAAAAAATAGCTGGACATGTATGTCATCCTGTTTAATTCTTTTTGGAATTTTTTAGGAGGAAGGGCAAGATTTTACTATGTGTCTCAGGCTGAGTTGGAACTCCACATAAGCCTCATGCCTCAGCTTCCCTAGAGTTGGAATTAAGGTATTAGCCACAATGTCTGGCTTAATTTTATTACATTTATTAGACGTTATTCAAAATACTCAATTGAGGTAGGAAGTCTCATTCATTTGTGATTTGTCTTACGAAAGAAGACCCAGTATTTAAAAATATCCAAGACAGAAAAGAACAACGGTTAGGCTGCAAAGCAAGACCTCAATGAGGATGACCACAAGGCAGCCCTTCCTTTCTTGGTTCTGCACTTTGTGCAGAAAAGACAAAAGCAGTTTCGGGGTCTTTTCAATTCAGCCACATGTACTGTGGTCTTAAAGAGTGAGGTGGTGAGAAGAGGGGACAAAGGAAGGACTGTTTCACCACACCATAGAAATGACTTACTTGGCTTGGACTCGAATCCACATTACTGTGGCCACAACGTACAGTACTAGCTAGCAACTGAGCGATCACCGCGAGCTACAGAAACACCCACAAAGATGCGGCCTCTTAGTCAAACGTTTAATTGTCTCAGCCGGTGGCTGCCTTTAAAATTTCAGACAGATAAAGTTTGTTGTTCCTTCTCCTGCAGACTCCTCTGCCCTCCTCTTCCTCGCGTTCTGCGCCCCATAAAAACCCATTCCTTCACCCCCTACAGCCGCACCTTGCATGCGACTGTCTCCGCAGGTCTGGGCTCCAGGCTCCTGCGCTGCTCTGCCCACCGCACCCAACCACCCAGCCCTCCCATCCCGCCTCCCTGAGCTCCTGCACCGTGCTCTCTGCCTCTCCCAGGCGGACCGCGCCGAGACTTCAGCACGCCAGGGGTGACCAGCCCGTCGAGTGTCCGTGATCGGAGTCTGCAAGGGACCCGACCCTAAAGCGCACTTGGGCTCCTTCGCCCTACTGGGCGCCCGGGCAGCGACCTGCTGGATCCTTGGGATCTCCGGGTGGCGGCGGGACACGACGGGTTTATTCCGTTCCCGCGAGCTCGAGAAGAGGACTCGGGGCATGCGGGGCTTAGGGGCAGAGGCTCCGAAACTTCCCGCGCTGACTGCGGGTCCTGCGGTCATCCCAGATGTGGCCGCCGTTGTGACGCCTGGCTTATCCACGGGCAGCACGATGTCTCCTGCACTGTCTGGGTGACAAAATCAGTTAGCGCGTTCTGCTAGTCACGGGTGGGGGAATTTGGAAAAATTAGACGTTATTCAATTCATATTCTTTAGAGTAGCTACCTGCGGTGCTTCCGTTTTTACTGCAGCTGGTGGCACATTATTTTTTACAAAGATGGCACTCAAAAATTCCGGGCATAGTGGCTCATGCTTTTAATCCCAGCATTCGGAAGACGGGGGCAAGCAGGCCTCTGTGATTTCCAGGCCAGCCAGGGCTGCATAGTGAGACCCTGTGTAACAATAACAACAAAATTCTTGAGATACAGAAAAAACTCTGACTAATCATAATTTGTCTATAGCCTCAGGCCGGAAAAACCGAGTGGTTTTTTTCTAGCACTGTTTTACAGAGAGGAATCATCAGTATAAACACTGAGGGTTGATTGTCAAGCTGGTCTTGATCTCAAACTTTTATTTCTGCCCTTAGAGTTCTGGAGCTATAACTACTGTATTTCTATTATGTTTGGGGGAAATTTTTTTTCTTAAAATATGAATTATTCAGTTTCCCTTTTCCTGGTTTATGATTATAAGCCACGCTGCTGCAGTCTTTTCCAGCACTGTCTTTGGTGACTCCTGCAGGTGTTTGCTTCAAGAGTGGAGAGATGGGTGTGCCACTGTCACATGATGGTGTTTATATCGTGTTCTGACTGAGCCCATTCTGTAAATATCTCCCCCAGGGGTGGTGCCCAGTCCCGGGGTAGTATTCCCAGCTGTAGCCCTGTTCTTTTTTGTTTCCTTGTTTGCACAGTGAACTTTCTCCCACCTCTATCGAATGCTGACCTAGGGCAGGGCTACTCTTTGGCCTTAGCTCGGGAGGCAGTGCATCAGAGGACCACAGTGCACAGGCGCACAGACTCAATGTTGAATATCTGGACAGAAATTCCCAAGATGCTTCAAAGTCCTTCATTAACTGTGTTTGTTTGTTTGTTTATTGTGGTGTCTCACTCAGATCCTGAGAGGACTCGTCCAAGGGGCGGAGTTGACATCAGGGGTGGAGTATCAGACATCCTACATATCAGATATCTATATTACCATTCATAACAGTAGCAAAATTACAGTTATGAAGTAGCAATGATAATAACTTTATGATTGGAGTCACCGAAGCATGAAAGACTGCATTGAAAGGTCTCAGGAAGCCGCGCAGTGGTGGCACACGCCTTTAATCCCAGCACTCGGGAGGCAGAGGCAGGCAGATAGATTTCTGAGTTCAAGGCCAGCCTGGTCTACAGAGTGAGTTCCAGGACAGCCAGGGCTATACAGAGAAACTCTATCTCGGGGGTGGGGAGAAAGAAAAAAGAAAGGTCTCAGGAGTCCTTTAAAAAGACTTCAAAAAGATCTGGAACAGTCAAGAGCACCGACTGCTCTTCAGAGGTCCTGAGTTCAATTCCCAGCAACCACTTGGTGGCTCACAACCATCGTAATGGGATCCAATGTCCTCTTCCGGTGTGTCTGAAGACAGTGTACTCATCATATACATAATTTAAATAAATGAGAGAGAGAGAGAGAGAGAGAGAGAGAGAGATTGATTAAGAACTGGTTGGGCATGGTGGAGCACACATTTAATCGCAGCATTTGGAAAGCAGAGGCAGGCGTATCTCTGAGTTCCAGAACAAGTTCCAGGACAGTCAGGGCTACACAGGAGGAGGAGGAAGGGGGGGGGAGGGGGAGGAGGCGGCGGCGGCTTCCTGACAAAGCCCTTGTCCAGGGGGAAGATTATCCTGATGGTTCCTTTCCTCCTTTCTTTACAAACCTTGGGTTCTTTTTAGTGGCTGCTGTTTGTTCCCACATGGTAGAGAATAGTGTGCAGATAGCAGTGGCTACACTTAGATTTCTTTATTTATTTTATACATAAATGTTTTGCTTACATGTATACACAGGTACCACGAGAATGCCTGGTATTCCTGGAGACCAGAAGAGTCCGTTAGAGCCTGTGGTGGTTTGAATGAGGATGCTCCCATAGGCGCATATATTTGAATGCTCCACATCAGGAAGTGGCACTGTGTGAGAAGGATTAGAAGAGGTGCCCTTGTTAGAGTAGTGCCCAATTCCTGCAGATAAGGATGGAGCTTTCAGCTACTGCTCCGGGGCCATGTGCCCTGCCATGATGACAATGGACTAATAAGCCTCTGCAACTGTAAGCAGCAAATGCTTTTTAAACACATCTCCTGGAACTGGAATTACAAATGGTTGTGAGCCACCCTGTGAGTGCTGGGAATCAAACCCAGGCCCTCCACAAGAACAAGTGTTCTACACTGCTGAGCTATCTCTCCAGCCCTTGACTGTTGTATTAATCAGGATTCTCTAGAGTCACAGAACTTATGGAATGACTCCATATATTAAGGGAAGTTATCAGAACGACTTACAGTCTGCAGTCCAACTAACCCAACCATGGGCAGCTTTGAATGGGAAATCCAAGAATCTAATGGTTCCTTAGTCCCATGAGGCCCTGTATTTCAACTGGTCTTCTGCATAAACTGGAATCCTGAAGAAGTAGGTTCCAAAAGATGTGGTGGTAAGTAAGTGCAAACAGACAAAGAGCAAACATTCCCTTTTCCCTTTGTCTTTATGTAGGCCTCCAGCAGAAGGAATGGTATAGATTAAGGGTGTGTACCACCACACCTAGAATTGGAACTTGCTTTGTCCTAGGCTCGCTTTGAACTCAGATCTTCTTCCCTCTGTCTCCTGGAATTAAAGGCATGTACTACTTTGCCTGGGCCTACCTCAAGATCTGGATCACAGGTGTGTCTTCCATTTCTGGATTGTAGTTCTTTCCAGATGTAGTCAAGCTGATAACCAGGAAGAGCCATCACAGCTCTATGATTTCTTGGCAGGTTGTTGTGGGAGCCAATAGAAGTCTGTAACACACAGAAGTGCGATTGGCGAGCACTGCCTTTAGAGGGCAGTGAGGTTACAGGACAGTCACTGTGTTCCTCTTTTTGGCTTCAGTTTCCCATCAGTGTAGCATTTGTCATTGAGCCTCTGGTATTGTAAGGTAGGTTTCTGAGTATTTGTATGGTGGCTGACATTTACATGTTCCCTCTTTCTTTGTTTTAATTGTTACTATTCTGAAGAACCTCACATTTCCCATTGAGAGCGCAGCAGTAGGAAAAGCTTCCCATCTTTCCAGACTTTGTAAAATGGTTGCTATCTTCTGCAACCGGGACAGATCTAGAGGAAAGATGGACACACGATGGTCCTCATGTTTCGTACGAACTCTCAGTTCATAAGTTTCTAGAGCTATGGTGTCTGAGGAGAGGAGAACTTGCTGGTAAGAGGTAGCATGATCAAATTGGTACAAAGAGCCCTTCTGGATGTAAGTCTTCATTTGCAAATGAAATATATAGATGTTATTAATTTGTTATTAATTTTTTAGATTACCATACAAGTTAGTGGGGTTTACTATGGAATTTTTATACCTCTCTGTGCTACCTGCTAGAGTGTGAGAGCAGAAGAGTTATCCGGGGTGCATCAATATGACAGACAAGACAAAATTGCTTTTATCTTTCCACAATGCCAGAATTTACTGAATAACCAAAAAATCACAAGATTCAGCAGATTTAGTAATAGCAATTTGTAAAACAAACAAACAAATGAACCACCTACCTGGGTAGTTTGGTTGAGTCCAATGCAAGATCTTTATTCCAATAATAATTATTAATATTAATTCATATCACACAGCTTGCATTAACTGTTATATATGTATTACACAATCTGTATATCCATAGCTATATCGTTTTCAGAATGCATACAAGTTGAAAAGGCTGCAGTACAGCTTAAGAGGCTTCAGAAGTAGGCTGAGAAAGAGTCTGTTTTGATAAAATAACTAAGCATACCAGTGCTGGGAGGGAGTGGCTGAGTAAAGTCTGATTGTGAAGCTGCAGAATCAAACTGCAAGGTGAAAAGCTGAACCAGACCTGAAGCAGAAAACAGGCTGGGTGCAGGAAATGGGCTGGTCCAGACAGGGAACTGGTGGACTGGCAAACAGCCAGGTAGGCTGAGTCAACAGCAAGGGACCAAGGCAAGTCAGAGAGTCCGTAGTCCTTGAACCACACAAGGAATCAGATGATGGGTTGGCGTCGGGCCATTCCGTCACAGCTTTAAGTGTGTCCATCACTCTATGGTGTCCAGGAGAGGGAGTTACACCCTTTGCTCATCTGGGACCAGCAATATTCTCCTCCTATTGCAAGGGGCTGCTTGGCAGGAAATAAGGTGAGCTCATTCCAGTTGGTCTTCTCTGTGCAAGACCTAAGGACTCAGTTATCACCTTTAGAAAGCTTCCTAGAGACCTTGGAGCTTCAGCTACCCAGCCTAGACAACGCAGCCCATCTGAGTTATATCTGCCATGTCTTTGCTTTATACCACTTGCTTACTTCCATCAGGAAGACATGGCTCCCTCACAGGTATAGCAGGTGGATGTATATAGTATATAATGTGTGCTGTGACAGAAAGACAACAAAAGAAAATGTTTGGAAAAGCACATTAGAATAGTGATGGTCGCATGACCCGCTGAAGTGAAACGAAGAACAGAGAAGTCTCCAGCCTCCAGGTGGGGAAAGTACAGAAACATGATGTAATCTCCTGTATGAATTCTCCCTTCCCCATGCAGGACAGAAGCAGACAAAAACCATGAGATGCAGGTTTCCAGGCCCTGGGAATCAGGTAAGCCCTGGAAAGAGAAAAGAAGCAAGGTAGCCCTGCCACAGACCAGCTCCAAGGCAGCCCTGCCACGGACCAGCTCACTGCCTCCAGATCATGCCCACACACCAAAGGGGTCTGAGGCAAAATCCCAGGATAAAGGGAGAGTCGGGCGTCTCTGGAGAATGTGCAGGAATACCTTAATAACCAGTAGAGAAAAATGTCTGTATACAACTAAGGAATAGTTAGTGTGCTAGACAGATTTATGTCAACTTGACACAAGCTAAAGTCATCTGAGAGGGAGGGAACCTTAATAAAGAACATGCCTCCATATGATCAGACTGTAGGACATTTTCTTAATTAGTAATTGAGGGCAAGGACTCACCATCTACCATTCCCGGGCTACTGGCCCCGGGTTCTACAAGAAAACAGGCTATGCAAGACATCATGAGCAAGCCAGTAAGCAGCATCCCTCTATGGCCTCTGCATTAGCTCCTGCCTCCAGATTCCTGCCCTGTTTGAGTTCTTATCCTGACTCCCTTTGATAATGAGCAGTGACATGGAAGGGTAAGCCAAATAAACCCTTTCCTCCCCAAGGTACTTTGGTCATTGTGGTGGTTTGACTACCATAGGTATGGCCCCCACAGACTCATATGTTTGAATGCTTGGTCCATAGCACGAGGCACTGTTAGGACGTATGGCCTTGTTAGAGGATGTGTGCACTGTGGGGCTGGCTTTGAGGTCTCCTGTGCTCAAGCTACTCCCAGTGTGGTACACAGTCTCCTTTTGATGCCTCCAGATCAAGATGCCTCAGCTTCTTCTCTCGTACTGTGTCTGCCTGCATGCTGCTGTGCTCCCTACCATGATGATAATGGACTAAACCTCTGAAGCTATAAGCCAGTCCCAATTTTAAATGTTCTCCTTTATAAGAGTTACCACAGTCATTGTGTCTTTTTACGGTAATAAAACCCAAATCAAGACAGCCATGGTGTTTTAACCCTAAATAAGATATCATGCCTGCGAAGGCACAGGTTGTCATGACCCATGAATAGAAAAACCCATCACTGCAACATAATCAGATGTGTCATTATGTTAGAATTAGGAGAGAAGAGTCAGGCATGATGGCTCATGCCTTTAATCCCAGCACTAAGGAGGCAGAGGCAGGCGGATTTCTGAGTTCGAGGCCAGCCTGGTCTACAGAGTGAGTTCCAGGACAGCCCGGGCTATACAGAGAAACTCTGTCTCGAAAAACCAAAAAAAAAAAAAAAAAAAAAAAGTTCGAATTCCATCCAGAAAGCTGAGAGTAGAGGCTATTAACGACCTTTTTGCTATCTGTAGGGACAGACCTCACCCTAACTCCCTACAATGATTATTCAAGACTTGGGCCTCCCCAAACCATTACCCATCCTTAGGGGAGATGAAACAAGTACTTTGGTCAGAGACCAGTCAGACTAGATTCCAGGCCTTTTAGCTGTAGAACCTACCCTTTGTAAAGGAGTTTCTGTGCGGGCATACCTTAAGCTTTATCGTGCACCTGGAATTGAACAGCTTGAACTGGTTGCTGCCTGGAAATCTCTTTTCAAATTGTACTGTTTTAAATCTGTCGACAATGAACCACCTGGCATTAGACTCTTTGAAGTCTGATCCAGGTTGATGACGTCAATCTGCACCAGATTTTCATTCTGACCTCTTCGAGTGGTTCCCTTCCCTACCTACCTCATTTACAGGCTGTGGACCTGCTAGTCCAACATTGGCTACCTACCAATAGAAGGTCCCATAATCAGTGGTTCACTCCACAAGGCTGGACACCTCAGCTGGTCTGCAGTGGATGCCATCATCTGAAAGAATAGGCTTTAATGCCAGTGAAGGAATAGACTTGTTCTCAAGATCCAGAGCAAGCAGGCAGAGAAAGCAAGCTTCCTTCTTTCATGTCCCTTAAATAGCTTGCCAACAGAAGCTTCCCACCTCAAAAGATCTGGTTTAAAAGTGTATCTTCCCACCTCAGAGATCCAGATTAGAAGTGGGTCTTCCCACTTCAAGTGATTTAATTGAGAGAAAAAAATCTCTTGCAGGTGTGCCCTGCCATTTGGGTTTTAGGGAATTCCAGATGTAGTCAGGTTGACAACTAACAGTAGCCATCACACTCTAGCAGCCTGGACTACAAAGACAATTTTTAACATACACACACTCACAGAGAGAGAGAGAGAGAGAGAGAGAGAGAGAGAGAGAGAGAGAGAGAGAGAGAGAGAGAGAGGGAGACGGAAGCAGCAACAAAAAAACAATAAAACCAAATTATATCAAGACATATAAATACCTTGAGAATTCATTACCAGGCAGGAGCAGTGGCCCACTCATTTATTTCCTGCATTCAGGAAGCAAATCGCTCTAAGAGTTCAGGGCTAGCCTGGTCTACATAGGGAGTTCCAGGTCAGCCAGGGCTGCAGAGAACCCACCTCCAAACAAAATAAACAAACAAAATCATAACCATCGGATACCATCCCCCACACAAACGTAAGAGGGAATTCTGTAGGCACAAAAGAAGGAAGATATCAGATGAGGTGAGGATATCACTTATATTGATTTTGACATGTCTTTTAGAATCATTTGACCCTTTAGACAAAAGTAATAACCTGGAGTGTGGGATCCACAACATGGGAAGAAGCAAAAATACTTAACAACAGTAGAGTAGAAGGCAAAAACAGAAAAATATCACCCGAACACAGGCTGTGGGGAACCCAAAGGTGTATGTCTCCAATCCTAAAGTAATAAAATTAAACCCTAAAATAATAAAAGTTATAGACAATAAGTCCCCAAAACAGAGAAAACAAAAAGGGTTTTAATAAAACACGGAGACACTATTATAGGTAGCTATTCTTCCTCACAGAAACACACCACGGCTGAAGAATTCGTACAAGAAGGGTGACTACAGCATAATTCTCAGTCTGAAAATTCCAGAACCAATTTAATGGACACAGCATATGGAAAAAGTAAAATAAATCCCAGAAACAAAGAGTCGGCCGTGCGGTAAGGAATCCGGGGACTGGCGGGGATGGTTTTGTTCTCCGAAGGTTTGCTTCTACGGACTGCTGGTTGCTCCCAGCTCTTTGAAAAGACCCTATGGGGTTTATCCACACGGGAGATGCTCCGGCCACAGCAGAGCGATGGGTGTCTAGTCTGTCACGTGCCTTGGTGAATATAGCGCCTACAAGAGTGGGATGGGCCCACAAACTTCTCACAGCGGCCCTCACCATTCAACTAACTCGAGCAATCTCAGGCTCAGCACCAGCCACTGCGGCCGTCTTTTGTGCTACAGGCCGCTGGGAAGCATGGAAACCAGCATAGATCAGCAGGCGCCTCCGGCCCCCTTAGACCTCCAAGCTGCTGGCCTTTAAGTACCCTGCGCAGGCGCTCAGCAGGAAGCAGAGGGGCAGAAGGCCGAGGTCAGGGCAGAGCGCTAATGAACTGCAGCTCCCGGCGGGTCTTTATAATTTCTCGGGAACATGGGGCACAATCGTTTAGTCCTTAGTATTCTGTATGCTGACCCTGTCGCTGGGCGTGTGGCTTGCCGTGATCGTATAGTGGTTAGTACTCTGCATTGTGGCTGCAGCAACCTCGGTTCGAATCCGAGTCTCGGCACTATCGTCCTTCTGCCCAGCGATCTTTTGTTTCTGCAGTCTAAACAGAACATAGACGCCTCTCATTTCGTTCCCAATTCTTCAGTATTTGCCACATCTCAGCTGCTTTCAAGATGAACCCACCCACAATTTCAATGCTAACACACAATTATTAAAGCTTATTTCACTTAGAGTAAAATTCTTTAGATATTGAAAAAAGGGGCCCACACTCAGGTTCTTACAGTAAATGACTTCCATCCCTGCATATATATCTGGATGTATTTTCTCTTTTTTATCTACGATGAAAACCTTCCTCTTACCCAAACCATGGAGGGGTTATGTTGTCAGTTCCTTTACTGTGCCCTTTCCAGGGAGAGCCCACAGAGATGTGCCTCTGCCTCATCCTCTTGCCCTGACCTCTGGATCGCTTAAAACCCGGGGCATTCCAGGCAACCTACATTTTTATTTAGTAGTACCATGAATGGATGGATGCTCTTCTCTGCCGCTCTCCCTCCCTGCCACATCACTTTCATGCATTTTAAATCGGTTCCTGATGGTGTGGTTATCAGTCCTTCATTTGGTGCTTTTGTTGTGTGTGTGTGTGTGTGTGTGTGTGTGTGTGTGTGTGCTTATAAGCACACCAGACAGCTATCCTAAGGCCTAGGGCTCATAGAACACTTGCTCCACCCCTGATTTTGGTCTTGATGAGTCTGACCAGTGTATGAACAGTACAGCTCAGCTAATGCAACAGTGGGTGGTGTCTGCTCTATATACCATGTGGGGAGAGGATGCAAGAACTATTCTCTCTCTATCCTCCACTTGAGCAAACAGGACAGAGCCTGTTTCCTGGAGCCTGGAAGGCTACCTTACCTACAGATAAACAGTCCTCACATCTAGCACTACACAGGTCACTGACTTTATTTGTTTGTGACAGGATTGTAGCACAGGCTATCTTCAGATCGTTGTGTGGTAGAGCATTGAGGTTGTTGTGGTCCTCCTGCCTCAGTCTCCCAACGGCTAGATCTACACGTATGACCTACCAGCTCCAGCTGACTTCAGCCCATTTTTTGAGACTAAGGCAAGAGGAATGCTTCCAGAAAGAAAGGGCCTGAGAGACTTGAAGCCACAGAGGGGCTCACAGAGCAGGAAGCACACTGTCTCCAGTAAGCTATTCAGCAACTTCAAGCATCTTAATTAGTCCATTCCCCCCACCCCCCACTTCTTCCTCTTTTCCCAGCTGCAGTTGGAAAGGGGCTCCTTGTGTGCTGCTTGGGGACCTCACCTCCTCTTTGTCACAGATATCAGTTTAAAGAAAGGAGAGACCGCAAACATTTCCACGGCCAGGCTACATACAATAAAAGAACATGGGTGAGAAAACCCCATGATACACAGAAGGAAGAAGAGGCGGCTATGCAGTCACTGAGAAGGGGCCTGAATCTGTGGTCCTCTGCCTTTCCTTTCTCAGGAAACGTGTCTCAGTTCTAGTAATAGCCTGGGTCCCTAGTGCAGTTTGTTTTTCTGGAACACAAAGATCTGGAAACTTCAACCAGAGCACCCAAGACTCAGATCTCCACCTGTAGCAGCTGAGGAGGTAGATAGGAGATAATTACAAAATGCTTCTTCTCTCCTCCTTGGAAGCCGTGGGCGGATTTCCAGGGGAGATCTGATGAGACCTCTCCCTCTTTCCTTTCCATGCCTTAGATGGCCAGGGACTGAGAGTGTGCCGAGAGAGAGAGAGAGAGAGAGAGAGAGAGAGAGAGAGAGAGAGAGAAGAAAAGAAGAAAAAAGATTTAAAAAATATAATATATATATATATATGCAGAGAGAGAGAGAGAGAATGTGTGCCTAGACCATCCCTCCCTCCCATGCACCAAGGATATAAGCCAGGGCAAAGAATTTGCATCATCCTTCAGAACTTTTAACTGAAAACCAATCGCCTGGAGCCAGGCTATAGCTTCTCGTGGTTTGTTTGTTTTTGAGACAGGGTCTCACTATATACATCTGGGTGTCCTAGAACTCACTATGTAGACCAGGCTGGCCTTGAACTCACAGAGATCCACGTGCCTCTGCCTCCCAAATATGGGATTTTAAATTTTTTTAAAAAATATTTACCTAGTAGTCTCGAGAGTGAAACGCAAACCCAAAGTTGGTCAACAGATAGCAGTTTATGCAGCTAAGATAGCTCCGGGGAATCGGGCTGCCAACTGGCAGCGTCCTCTCACCAGCACTCCATAATCACAAGAACTCCAGCAAGCCAATCAGCCTTGTTCCTCTGCTGCCCTCAAAGGAGAAGCATTGTGCTTTGTACATCAAGAACACAGGACAGTCTAAACAAAGACAAGGGCCTGGAGAGATGGGTCAGAGAGTAAGTTCAGCTCCTAGCACCTACACCAGGCAGCTCACAATCACCTGTAATTCCAGCTCCAAGGGACCTCTGGCCTCAGGAGGCAACCAAGCACTGGTAATGGTCTGATAAACTCATGCGCGCGCGCACACACACACACACACACACACACAAGCAAAAGAAATCAGTGTTTTGTTTGTTTATGTTTTTAAGGAACGAGAAGAAGCAGATGAGAAAAAAGGTACTTTAATCGACCAAAAATTGTATATATTTTTAAAACCCCATTGACCGTATTTCTTCCTGGCCAGCCTGGAACTATTATTATTATCATCATCATTATTATTTATTTATTTATTTAGGTTTTTGGAGACAGGGTTTCTCTGTATAGCTCTGGCTGTGCTGGAACTCACTCTGTAGACCAGGCTGGCCTCGAACTCAGAAAATCCACCTGCCTCTGCCTCCCAAGTGCTGGGATTAAAGGCATGCACCACCAATGCAAGGCTACAGACCAGAACTAACTATATCGACCAGGCTGGCCTCAAACTCACACAAATCCACTTGGCTCTCTGCTCTTCCGAGTGCTGAGTAACTGACAGCCCCAGTGTTACACTGACTTTTAGTGTGAGGAATATGGAGAAAGTCACATTACAGATGAAATCACATCTAGATACAGTTTCGTTTTGTTCTGTATTGTTTTTAGAACTTTTTGAGACAGTTTTTTTTTTTTTTTTCTTTTTCTTTCTGTCACTTTGCAGGCATGGCCAGCCTGGAACTCACTGTGTAGACCAGGCTGGTCTCAAACTCCCAGAAATCCCCTTACCAAGTGCTGGACTTAAAGCTGTGCTCTGCCATGCTGAGAAGATGCATGTGCACCACATACATGCAGGAGCCTGAAGAGGTCCAGAGAGGGCTTATTGGGTCCCCTGGACCAGGAACCCATACTTGGGTAACCCCACATACCAATGTTCCAACTCAGAGTCAGTTTCGTGGTGTTTCGGTAGAAGAGAACACAGAAAACGACAGGTAAATAAATCAAGAGCCTTTTAAACTACCGCGGTGGAGACAGGCGGCAGACAGGTTGGAGCAGCACAGGGAGACCTCTGCGGTGGGGCTGTCTCCTGTGCAGCCTGACGACAGTCTCCGACTTGGAGAAGATGGGCATCGTCGGGTCGTCCATACCCCAAACAGTCAGCCACAAGGATGCTGGGACCTAGAGGGGGGTGAGAGCGGCTAGTTCGGGGTAAGAGATGATGATGCAATACTCCAGCACTGCGCAAGAAGGAAAGTTCAACAGGCCCCCGAACGGGCGGGGGGGGTGGGGTGTGGAGGGGTGGAGGGGACCAAAGGTAGGGACGTGATGTCATCCCTGGGTGCCCGTCGGGGGCGTGGTTTATGCAGATGAGGGTCGCGCAGGGGCTGTCGCGTCCGCAGCCGCCGCGGAAACGCGAGGGGGTTTGCGCGCGACGTGGGAGAGAGCGCGGGTCACCAGGTATCGGCGGAGGGCGCAGACGGCGTGTGCGACGGGGTAGGCCCGCGCTCTGGCGGGGCGAAGTGACCGTGTGTTAAGAGTGTAGGGTCGGCTGGTGTGAGTCGGGGCTGGGCGACAGAAAAGCATACTTACCTGGCAGGGGAGATACCATGATCACGAAGGTGGTCTTCCCAGGGCGAGGCTCACCCATTGCACTTGGGGTGTGCTGACCCCTGCGATTTCCCCAAATGCGGGAAACTCGACTGCATAATTTGTGGTAGTAGGGGACTGCGTTCGCGCTCTCCCCTGACCTTTGATAACTAAAGACAGCTAACACTATTGCTGAGGTTGCTCGCGTGGTACTTCGTTTCCACTCTCGGTTCTCAGATGGTCTATCCTCCTTTCCCGCATTTCTTAAAAAGAGCCTTAGCAGAAGTGGCTGTCGATCACAAGAAAATCCACAAGGACCGGTCTTAGAAAATGGATACTTTTGCAGACTAGCTTGTAAGCTTAAAGGGGACATCTCTTAAGATTTGATCCCTTGGGCGTTTCAGTTTCGTTCCTGGTTCCTCTGCTTAACACGCAACAGACCCGCACACCACTTTTCATTCAATTCGTCTCCCCTCATAGTCTTCTAGCTGAAGACAGAAACGGTTGCTAGGAAGCAATTCTTCCTTTGCCCATTGTTTTTTGCTTTTTAAAAAAAAAAAAAAATACAACATCGTCAGTTTATTGTCTTCCTAACAAAGTTGGCTTCAAACTGCTTCGGCTCGGTTCAGAACGCTCGAGTCTCTCAATAACCAACATTCTTCGGATATGCCTTGGGGCTCCACCGGCCCCCCCACCCCCCGCCTCCTCCGGTATCCGGCGGTGGTACCCCCACCTCCGCCCTCCGCTCCCCGCCCGCCCCTCGCCGGTCCCTCACCACTCGCCGGTGGTGTCCCTCCATCTCCCTCGGGGCCCGGCCTCCCTGAGCACCCGCACCGCACTCCCAGCCTCCCCCATGCGGACCGCGCAGAGGCTCTTATCACACGCCCGGAGTGACCAGCCCCTCGCGCCTCCGTGCTCCGTGTCTGGGAAGGACCGGACTCCAAAGCGCGCTTGAGCTCCTTCGCGGAGCCCTGCTGGGCGCCCGGGCCGCCACCTCGCCAGCGTGGGGCCCCAAGGGCCCCCGATTCCCGGGTGGCGGCGGGATCCCAGCGTCCGGGAGGCAGCACGGGCGGCACGGTGCCAGGGGCCCCGCGGTCCTCGCGGGTGCGGCCGCCGCGGTGACGTCCGCCTGAACAAGGAACCTGACCGAGCTGTTCGACATCGTCTCTGTGGCGCAATCGGTTAGCGCGTTCGGCTGTTAACCGAAAGGTTGGTGGTTCGAGCCCACCCAGGGACGACCGGTGGCTCTGCCTTTAGGCTTTTTAAAAAGCCTTCCTGGTAAACAGTCACTCACTGGTCACTCGTGAACCCGGAAAGTTTACATCCCTACACCCTACTCAGATTTTCCCGAAAACACACCGGAGACCCAGGAACGTCTTCACCTTGCCAGTCTGTCACAGGTTATTTGTGGCCTGACCCTCGGCGAGGAAAATGTCCCACTTTTTGTTGTTTCTTTGTTTGATTGATTGATTTGATCGATCGATTGATTGATTGATTAGGAAAGAGAAGAACCTGGGAGCAACACCCATCTGTGGACAACCCCCCCCCTCACCCTCCCCCCCCGTGTCCTCGGTGTATTTGGGAGTGGTAGAGTGGGAATCCTTTCTTAAATGAAAGTCATCGACAAGTCGCCAGATTTTAATATCACAGGTAAAACCGGTGCTCCACCCTGCAGCAACTTTACACCACTGGCTTGCTTCTAGGAAAGTCCGTGGGCCGCTGGTTTGACCCCCAGCTCTTTCGGGGGACCCCACAGCAGCTCGCCTCCTCCCGAGGTGCCCGGGCCACCGCGGAGAGGAGCGCGACGGAGGTCTATCGCGGGCCTGGGGGGAAAGAGCTAAAGGGCTCCTACTGCGCCTGCAGGAATGGCCTCGACCCACGGACTTCACCCTCGCCGTCCAGCGGAGGCACAGGCGCGTGCGTGCACTCGGCGCCGCTCCCAACGCAGCGAGCACCAATCGCTTCTGCGGGACGACAGAAGGGTCTGGAGCCTCGGAAGCCAGCAGAGACCGCTCCGTGGTCCGCATCGGGCTCGGGCCTGCGCTCCGCCGGGGCGGGCGGGACTGGACTGAGGCTCGGCCAACGGCGCCAGCACCCGGCGAGCGCGCCTCGCGCTTCGCCGGGCGCGTGGCTCGCCGTGATCGTATAGTGGTTAGTACTCTGCGTTGTGGCCGCAGCAACCTCGGTTCGAATCCGAGTCACGGCATGCCGTCCTTCTTGCTCCATGTACTGCTTTCTTGCCCCCTGTTTGTAGGAACCCTGCATTCCCTGCCTGCCCTACTACACCCGATTAACGTCTTGCCACACACATCAAGGACCCCTACAGCTGACTTAGAGGAACTAAAAAAACAGCAGTGTTGCTGTTGTTGTTGTTATCATCATTATTATTACTACTACTACACTCTGGGGCTTGGAGTCTTCACCGTCAACCAACCACGCTGACTCAGGTGTACTCCCAATTTGCCAGTCTACCTCGCTTGTTTCCTGCGTCAGGACTTTTTCATCGCGTTCATAAGACCTAGGGCATACTAAGCACTCTTCCCCTTTGAGCAACACCCCTACACCCAGCGTTGGTCCTCATCACTGCAATAATACATGGTGTGAATATTTCTAGTTGGTGTTTTGTCTTGGAAACAAGCTTGCTTTTTACGGTTTTCCTTTTCTTCTCTCTCCTTATCTTCATCGTCCTCCTCTTCATCTTTTTTTTTTTCAACTTTTTATTGATTCTCTATGAATTTCACATCATACCCCTGAGTCCCAGTCATCTCTTAGTCCCCTTGTATCTGCCCTCCACTCTTGCCAATTTACCCCCCCCCAGCAAAATAAAAACAAAACAAGAAAGTAACCAAAACAAAGTATAGAAACCATCTTGGTGTGGAAGTTATATTGTGTCACAGTGTGTCTCCCAGTATACCCCTGTGTCCAGATATCTTTACTTGCAAATGTTCATTGCAATGAGTCATAGATTTTTTTTCAAGGTCTCTTGAGGCCTCTGGCTTCTGTCACAACTCACCGTGACTCCTCCCTGTTATCCTGTTGTTGCTGCCCTATTTGATTGAGATGCCGCAGGTTTGGATCCGAAGGACCCGCCCTTCATGTGTTCCAAGAGTTAAGTGATGCCGTAATTTCGGGTGGCCAACTCCCTGGGATTCATCTATTTGGGTGTTAGCTGACCTGGCCAGCTCACAGGGCCTCCAGCATGTGCACCACCAGAGTGAACCCTCCAGCATTGCTCCAAGCAGGCCACTCAGTGCTACCACAGGCAGGAGACAGGGTCAACTCTCCTGCTCTCACGTCCTTGCGACCAGTTTACCAACATCCATGCCTCCAGAGTCATTCCTTGCGACCAGTTTACCAACATCCATGCCTCCAGAGTCATTTTCACTGTGTTGCCCAGTTCATCAGCCCATTGGGGCTCACTCTCCCGACGGCTGCATCAAGCAAAGGGCTGAGCCAGCTCTCCTGCTCTCACACCTCGGGTCTGCCTCATCTGGGCCTTCACCATGCCAGCCCAGGTGCAGGACAGCTATCTTCAGTGCTGGAACTGGTATTGGGCAGAGCTCGTTCTCTTGCTGTGATAACTACGGGGCCAGTTCTCCTGAATACCGAAGGTGACATGGTGGCAAGGGGTGGGGGTGGAGGGCACCATCCCTGCACTTCATTTTTGTTGTTGTTGAGTAAAATTTTAATTGTCTACATACTGAATAGTTACTGAAGATCAAAATTCATTCCAACTAAACAATAAGGCTACAATTTTTATAGAATACTCTCTGATCTAATCAACAAGAGAAAATAAGAATACTTCTCCCACAAATACATACTATTTTATATATAATATATTGTAAACATATATGTATATATATTTTCCTGTCCAAAGAGCTCTGAAAGCATGAGCCCCAGCCTCCTATGATCTATTCTTCAGAGTCCCAATGTGAAGTGAGACCAAGACACTAGCACACTTAACAATAACTTCTCATTACAGTGCAGGATGACAGGACTGAGACTAATTACATCTAGAAGTGCTCTTTACATAGATGATGAATTTGAAACACTTTTATTAGTTGAGTTACAGAATAAATAATAATTGAAAGGCAATTTGAAACTCATTTGACAGACACTCACATTTAAAAGTGCTTTTACCCTTTTCTCTGGCTGGCCCCAAAGAATTGAGTTTTGTTCTCTTAGAGAAAAGTCTGCTGAGTGATTAGTCGCTGACTACATACATCCCCCTCAGTACCTGACATGCCAAAGCCGGTCTTTGGCACTCACACAAATAAGCTAGCCCACCATCAGAAGAAATGGAATGACTGGAATTGACCATTGATACTAGTTACTAGTTATCTCTTCTCTCATTATTAACTTTCTGAAAGAAAATAATAACTCACCAAACAAATCAAGAAGATTTTTGAAAAGTGGTCAGTTCCGCTAAAAAAATAATTATAACTTTGTGAACAATGATATAGGGGTAGGAGCATCATTATTGTAAAACAGTTTCCTTCCTTCCTTTTACAGCTCATGAATACTTAAAAGATTTTCAAAAGAATATGACATTGAGAATCAATTTATCTATCTATCTATCTATCTATCTATCTATCTATGGCTGTTTTTGAGACAGAGATTATCCATGTAGTCCTGGCTTTAGACCAGGCTGGCCTCTAATTTAGAGATCCACATGCCTCAACTTCCTAGTGGTGGGATTAAGTCCTAATTGAGAGCAAAATTTAAAAGTTAGTTTTTTGGAAAGACTTTATATTTGTCTCATTAAAGCACAACAAAACAAAACACTAAATCTCCTCCAATTGCAGTGATGAAGAACAAAGCTGGGTGTAGGGGTGCTGCTCAAAGGGGAAAGCTTCTTTTATTAGTTCCTCTAAGTCAGCTGTAGGGGTCCTTGATGTGTGTGGCAAGACGTTAATCGGGTGTAGTAGGGCAGGCAGGGAATGCAGGGTTCCTACAAACAGGGGGCAAGAAAGCAGTACATGGAGCAAGAAGGACGGCATGCCGTGACTCGGATTCGAACCGAGGTTGCTGCGGCCACAACGCAGAGTACTAACCACTATACGATCACGGCGAGCCACGCGCCCGGCGAAGCGCGAGGCGCGCTCGCCGGGTGCTGGCGCCGTTGGCCGAGCCTCAGTCCAGTCCCGCCCGCCCCGGCGGAGCGCAGGCCCGAGCCCGATGCGGACCACGGAGCGGTCTCTGCTGGCTTCCGAGGCTCCAGACCCTTCTGTCGTCCCGCAGAAGCGATTGGTGCTCGCTGCGTTGGGAGCGGCGCCGAGTGCACGCACGCGCCTGTGCCTCCGCTGGACGGCGAGGGTGAAGTCCGTGGGTCGAGGCCATTCCTGCAGGCGCAGTAGGAGCCCTTTAGCTCTTTCCCCCCAGGCCCGCGATAGACCTCCGTCGCGCTCCTCTCCGCGGTGGCCCGGGCACCTCGGGAGGAGGCGAGCTGCTGTGGGGTCCCCCGAAAGAGCTGGGGGTCAAACCAGCGGCCCACGGACTTTCCTAGAAGCAAGCCAGTGGTGTAAAGTTGCTGCAGGGTGGAGCACCGGTTTTACCTGTGATATTAAAATCTGGCGACTTGTCGATGACTTTCATTTAAGAAAGGATTCCCACTCTACCACTCCCAAATACACCGAGGACACGGGGGGGGAGGGTGAGGGGGGGGGTTGTCCACAGATGGGTGTTGCTCCCAGGTTCTTCTCTTTCCTAATCAATCAATCAATCGATCGATCAAATCAATCAATCAAACAAAGAAACAACAAAAAGTGGGACATTTTCCTCGCCGAGGGTCAGGCCACAAATAACCTGTGACAGACTGGCAAGGTGAAGACGTTCCTGGGTCTCCGGTGTGTTTTCGGGAAAATCTGAGTAGGGTGTAGGGATGTAAACTTTCCGGGTTCACGAGTGACCAGTGAGTGACTGTTTACCAGGAAGGCTTTTTAAAAAGCCTAAAGGCAGAGCCACCGGTCGTCCCTGGGTGGGCTCGAACCACCAACCTTTCGGTTAACAGCCGAACGCGCTAACCGATTGCGCCACAGAGACGATGTCGAACAGCTCGGTCAGGTTCCTTGTTCAGGCGGACGTCACCGCGGCGGCCGCACCCGCGAGGACCGCGGGGCCCCTGGCACCGTGCCGCCCGTGCTGCCTCCCGGACGCTGGGATCCCGCCGCCACCCGGGAATCGGGGGCCCTTGGGGCCCCACGCTGGCGAGGTGGCGGCCCGGGCGCCCAGCAGGGCTCCGCGAAGGAGCTCAAGCGCGCTTTGGAGTCCGGTCCTTCCCAGACACGGAGCACGGAGGCGCGAGGGGCTGGTCACTCCGGGCGTGTGATAAGAGCCTCTGCGCGGTCCGCATGGGGGAGGCTGGGAGTGCGGTGCGGGTGCTCAGGGAGGCCGGGCCCCGAGGGAGATGGAGGGACACCACCGGCGAGTGGTGAGGGACCGGCGAGGGGCGGGCGGGGAGCGGAGGGCGGAGGTGGGGGTACCACCGCCGGATACCGGAGGAGGCGGGGGGTGGGGGGGCCGGTGGAGCCCCAAGGCATATCCGAAGAATGTTGGTTATTGAGAGACTCGAGCGTTCTGAACCGAGCCGAAGCAGTTTGAAGCCAACTTTGTTAGGAAGACAATAAACTGACGATGTTGTATTTTTTTTTTTTTTTAAAAAGCAAAAAACAATGGGCAAAGGAAGAATTGCTTCCTAGCAACCGTTTCTGTCTTCAGCTAGAAGACTATGAGGGGAGACGAATTGAATGAAAAGTGGTGTGCGGGTCTGTTGCGTGTTAAGCAGAGGAACCAGGAACGAAACTGAAACGCCCAAGGGATCAAATCTTAAGAGATGTCCCCTTTAAGCTTACAAGCTAGTCTGCAAAAGTATCCATTTTCTAAGACCGGTCCTTGTGGATTTTCTTGTGATCGACAGCCACTTCTGCTAAGGCTCTTTTTAAGAAATGCGGGAAAGGAGGATAGACCATCTGAGAACCGAGAGTGGAAACGAAGTACCACGCGAGCAACCTCAGCAATAGTGTTAGCTGTCTTTAGTTATCAAAGGTCAGGGGAGAGCGCGAACGCAGTCCCCTACTACCACAAATTATGCAGTCGAGTTTCCCGCATTTGGGGAAATCGCAGGGGTCAGCACACCCCAAGTGCAATGGGTGAGCCTCGCCCTGGGAAGACCACCTTCGTGATCATGGTATCTCCCCTGCCAGGTAAGTATGCTTTTCTGTCGCCCAGCCCCGACTCACACCAGCCGACCCTACACTCTTAACACACGGTCACTTCGCCCCGCCAGAGCGCGGGCCTACCCCGTCGCACACGCCGTCTGCGCCCTCCGCCGATACCTGGTGACCCGCGCTCTCTCCCACGTCGCGCGCAAACCCCCTCGCGTTTCCGCGGCGGCTGCGGACGCGACAGCCCCTGCGCGACCCTCATCTGCATAAACCACGCCCCCGACGGGCACCCAGGGATGACATCACGTCCCTACCTTTGGTCCCCTCCACCCCTCCACACCCCACCCCCCCCGCCCGTTCGGGGGCCTGTTGAACTTTCCTTCTTGCGCAGTGCTGGAGTATTGCATCATCATCTCTTACCCCGAACTAGCCGCTCTCACCCCCCTCTAGGTCCCAGCATCCTTGTGGCTGACTGTTTGGGGTATGGACGACCCGACGATGCCCATCTTCTCCAAGTCGGAGACTGTCGTCAGGCTGCACAGGAGACAGCCCCACCGCAGAGGTCTCCCTGTGCTGCTCCAACCTGTCTGCCGCCTGTCTCCACCGCGGTAGTTTAAAAGGCTCTTGATTTATTTACCTGTCGTGAAGTAGCAGGGAAGCCCACATGCATTCGTGCATGCCTAGGAAACAGATATTAAACAACAAATGAAGATTCATAGCTGCAGTCTGGCCTTTGGGGTTTCCTGGTTTTTATATGGGACTTCAGTTATACCAGATGTCACCATGGGGCTGGGGGGGAGTGAGGACAGGGACTCTGTTCTATATTGAATCTATATTTATAAAAACAAAACACGGAGACATCTGACCGTTCAGGTCTATGATCCAAGCTGCTGTAGAGGCTGAGGCAGGTGATTCAAGTCCTGCCTGGGCAATGCAGCGAGTTCTAGGCCACTCTGGCTCCTTATCAATACTGTGTGTAAAAATGAAAAGTAACAAGTGCAGGTAGGATAGCTTAGTGGTGGAAGACACACAGCCCTCAGTTCCATTCCTAGTACTGAGTTAGAGAACATACCTCTCTTCCAAACTAAATGAGCCAAACATAACAAATAAAAATCCCAACCCCTTTACAAACTCACGCCTTGTGAACCCCAGGATGCCTGGGGCAGCAAACATGGGAAAAGAGACACAGACATGAGGCAACCTTTGGTTCAGGGTCAGTTTATGAATGTGAATATGAAACCTGGAATATGGACCTAGCCTTCCTGGCTCCTAAGAACATGCTGAGAACCACAGTGGTTACCCTGATCATAACATTCACACAAGTGTTAAGTATCTTTCACAGAAATGTAACAGCTTTCTGACGGGATAGCACACTGCCAAAGTATACTGAACTTTCCTAAAACTCACCCATCTTTTTGCAAGAACTGGGCAAGCACCAGCTCCATGAAGTGACAGTACAGGAAGGGCAAGCATTAGTGTCCTTATGACAGGGAACCTACACTGGTCGACGAAGCATACTGACTGTAGATGTAAGAGAACACTGGGACACTGGCTGTTAAGAGATACAAGCAGTTTGAACTGGGAGTTGACAAGAAGAGAAAAGGCCAAGTGACCTGGTTCTAAGTTGATTTTTCAGGAAACCAATAAAATTATAAGGTTGGATTTTAAAGAAGAATGAAAGTTAACAGCTTTGTGTAGAGAGAAAACAAAGGAAGACTTGTCTCCTAGCAACTTGTTCCCTGTCCTTTCAACTGCCAGGGACTCATTTCCAAACATCCTGAGAAGCGTGGTGCTGGCAACTAAACCCAGGCTTGGTGTGAGACTTAAACAAGCACAGAAGAAATGCAAACCAAAATTTGAGTTACTCGCCTATAAGTGTGCTCTATGGTTTCAAAGAACAGCACCAAAATAAAAACTCCAGATTTCAAATCGTAGGGGTTTTCTCATGCATTTACAACTAATTAGGCAAAGGAACTTCTTTGAAAGCATAACACTATCTGGTCACCACTTCTCTCTCCCCTAACATTTTTTCAGTGTCCCAGGTTATGCAAAGAAACAAGTAAACTATAGGAAATTAAAATAAGCATGCATGCACTGTACCTGTTATAAACAGCCACTAAGCTACAACGCACACCAATGGGAAGAAAACCAGGCGTTTCCAGAGGAAAAGAAATACAATATTCGAAGTCTGTGAACAACCTTTGATATGAAAATTTGGGGAAATCGCAGGGGTCAGCACACCCAAGGCCAGTGAATGAATCTCCTCATGAAAAAGCCACCTTCCTGATCATGGAGTCTCCCCTGCCAAGTAAGTATGCTCTCCACACCAGCAGCCCGGACACAGCCCCGCAAGAAAGGTGAAAGGTGGGACTGGCCGGGCAGTGGTGGCACATGCCTTTAATCCCAGCACTTGGGAGGCAGAGGCAGGCAGATTTCTGAATTCGAGGCCAGCCTGGTCTACAGAGTGAGTTCCAGGACAGCCAGGGCTACACAGAGAAACCCTGTCTCTGTCTCGAAAAAGAAAAGAAAGGTGGGACTGGAGGTCTTAGAGAGTAGTAGGGGCAGGTGAAGAGAGAGGAGAAGGGAAGGAGAAAGGACGGAGGAAGAGGAAGTGGAAGCCAATATGGAGCAGAACCGCAAGGCCTGGAGAAGCTGCAAGAAGCAAGGGGTCTCATAGCTGGGGAATGAGTTAGTATACTGATAGATCTGCCCAATCTAGACATATAGCTTATAAATATAATAACTGGGTTGTGTGATTTTTATACGGGCTTATTGGGGTAAGAAATTACAACAATTGTACACCATACGTCGAGTTTAGGACCTAACTAACCTGAGATAAAAGCCCCCCCCCCCCAATATAAACAGCTAGGGCTGCGATCTAAAGCTGCGGCACTGTGTCAATTAAACTCAGAGTGGGTCTGAAGGGTCTACAGATTGCTACTGAGAAGCTCCCTCCCCAAGCCCTGAGCAAACCGCAGCAGCCAAAGGCAGCACCCCAGCTAGAGCTGGGATTTAGGCAACACCGTTGGGGTCCCCTGAGCCTAAAGAAGGGCCAAGTAACCTGGGGCGCGACTGCCTGCAAAATAGCCTTCTCAAAGGCACAGCGGGCATTTCCGCCCGATCAACCTTCTCTGCTCGCTTCCCGTATCCCCCAGGTCTAAACGAGAGACAAGACTGCAAGACCAGCTCAACTACCTGAGATCGATGGCCGTGACCCAAACAAAGGCAGGACGGCACAGAACTGAACTGCAGTGTCCCGAGTCGAACAGCAGAGGGAGATAGAGATGCAACAAGCTCCAAATCTGGTAATAAGAATTATAAATTGATAAGATATTTTGAATGGCTTGACAGGGATGGATTTAAAGGAAATTGACCTGTTGTCAGTTATCATTATGACAATGGTTAGTATCTTGGTTTATCATATTTTCTCAAAAGACAGGGCCCTAAAGAAAAAGTTACAAGCTTAGAAAAAGAATTAGAGGAACTAAAGGTACAGGATTTTATAGTAAAGATAGGCAACAGAGAGAAAATGAAGGTTGCAGACAAGAACTGGAAAAGATGCTAGAACAAAAGATGCAGAATTTCATAGATTAGACTGAACTGCTAGCAAAGAGTGATAAAATTTGGAAGCATGGTCCAGAGGACAAATTAATAAAGCTAGTAAATCAAAATAAGGCAGAGACAACAATATCAGAATTACAACCCAAAGAGAAGTTAAAATCATGGCAGCAGGGCCTAGAACAGAAGATACAGGAATGTACAGGGCAGCATGAACAACAGAGAGAAAGTTAAGACCTGGCAACATGGCCTAGAGGGAACACTGGAACTAATGACAGAGGGATGTATAGGTCCAGATAAGCGACAGAGAGAGGAGAATGAAGGTTGGAGACAGGAGCTGGAAAAGATGCCAGAACAAAGGATGCAGCAGCTCACAGGTCAGACTGGGCGGCAGAGAGAAAAGGATGAGGACTGGAGCAAGGCTTGGAGGAGAATTAAGATTAATCAATCAACCAAAATAAAATAAATATCAGAATATCAGAGTTACAATATAGAGAAAAATTAAACTGTGGAGGCAGAGCCTTAAACAGAGAGTACGGGAACTCAGGGAACAGGAGGCGTGACAAAAGGAGAGATAGGAAGCGTGGGCACAGACCTTAAGGGAGGAAATTAAAACATCAATTAGGGAAAATACTCAGGTAGAGACAGAAGACAAAGTTAGAGAAAGCCAACCAACAGTTGTTAGAAAACAAACTTTAGTCTATCGGGTTAGCATACAACAAAGACCAGCAGACGATGATCATCCACAGGGTTATCAGGAACTCGAATGGCAACCCGTGGATGTGTTAGAACTGAGGAAATTTAAGGAAAGCGTCACTAATTTCGGGATGCATTTGCCATTTGTAAAACAAAGCCTGACTTCTTGGGCTATTAAAAATAGAATAATCCCCCAAGACTGGAAGGATATGGCAAGTGCAGTCCTAGACCCTGCTGCACATTTACAATGGTTCGCATGGTGGAGAGAAGAGGCGAGGGGGATAGCATGACACGCTAGAGCCAGGGATAAAATAGAGATATTTCCACAGGGAAAAGATTTGAACCATTTTCTCAGGCCATGCAAGGTCCAAAGGAAACCTTCCTGACTTTTTGCAAAGGTTGACTTCAGCTGTGGAAAGGAGTGTATCAGATCCAGAAGCAAGAAGGGCAATAATCCAGTCTTTAGCTTTTGAAAGTGTGAATGCTGAATGCAAGGAAGTAATCAGACCACTGAGGGGAAGGGCAGCATCAACAGACGAGTGGATTAGATAGACAGCTGATGTTAGACCTCGTTCGCCTGACATGACCTGAACAGGAGAAGACTCCACTAAAGACCTAGAGACAAATTGTGGTAAGCAGGGTCATCTGAGAATAAACTGCTGAGAAAACCAAGTGAATCCCAAAAGGGGGCCTAGGCCTTCTGGAATGTGTAAAAGATGTGGCAAAGGCCGGCATTTGGATGGGGAACCACATCAACAAACAAATGGGACAATACTTTACCAAAAAACTCCCAGGGGGCCCTCTTGCAGGCCCCAATGCCAGGCAGGGAGAATTCTCTTCCTCAGGGCAATTAAATACCACTACTTAGAAAACAGACATTTTGAGACCAGATAATAAGTGTCATGGTTTGAATATGCTTCACCCAGGGAGTGGCACTATTTGAAGGGGTGGCCCTATTGGAGGTGTGTCACTGTAGGCATGGGCTTTAAGACTGTCACCCTAGCTGCCTGGAGGTCAGTCTTCCACTAGCAGCCTTCAAATGAAGATGTAGAACTCTCAGCTCCTCCTGCACCATGCCTGCCTGGATGCTGCCATACTCCCGCCTTGATGAAAATGGGCTGAACCCCTGAACCTGTAAGCCAGCCCCAATTAAATGTTGTCCTTTTTAAGACTTGCCTTGGTCATGGTGTCTGTTCACAGCAATAAAACCCTAAGACAACAAGGTTGAGGCAAGTTCTACAAACAATTCTAAAAAACCTAAAAAGGGGCCCAAAACGAATATTTTAGCAAAATTCTACAGAGGGTCAAAGGCCCAAGCTTAGAATACTAGTAAGCAATATTGAAATTGAAGGAATGTTTGACACCGGAGCAGATGTCACCATTATCTCTCCAAAATCTTGGCCTGTAGATTGGCCAGTTCAAGACGTAGACATCCAATTTCAAGATGCTGGGACTTTATTCCAAATAAAGCAAAGCACCAGATGGCTTAAATGTACGGGGCCTGAGGTCGGTCGTATAGAAAAATTAAGGCCATATGTGCCTGATATAGCCATTAACTTATGGGGAAGAGATCTGTTACAACAGTGGAAAACACAAATTAATACCCATCAGCCTCAGAGGCCAGCCACAAAACTGTCAGGCCTAGGGTTGTTTTTTTTTTTAATTAGGATTTTAAAAAAATCAAATTAGTTAAGGAATGATATCAAAGACAGTTATGGATTGTCCAGACTGCCCACAGACAATAGATAGCAGGGGCTGACAATTCAGTTTTACATCAGGGAGCCAGTGCTGTTAAAACCCCAACAGCCTTACTACTAAGATAGTTAACTGACTAACCCATTTGAATTGATCGATAGTGTATTTTATACAGGCTTATCGGGGTAAGAAGTTATCACACACGGTGGTTACACAGGAATTTTAAGGTTTGATTGGGCTACAGCATGAGATCTGGTAAGTTTAGCACTGGATGTAGGGACTCTTTCCTGTAAGCAAGGGAATCTTCTGGTCCACAAACTCTCTTCTGCTTTAGATGGAAAGTAGAAAGACTCTGCAGTCTGTCCACAACAGTTAACACAGTAGAAGCAAATGCATGCATTCATACATTGTAGTCATGTTCATTCATTAGACCAAAATAAGGATGGCATTGTAGCTCGGTGCTGGAGCAGGTCCTTAGCTTGCTCTAGGCCCCCAAGATGGAATCCAGTGTGGTGGAACACACATATCACCCTCCCACTCAAACCAAAAGGAAACCAAATGAGGAAGTGATAGCCACACCAAAGTGGACAAATTCCCAAGGCACAAAAGCTATGGGAAAACCCAGTGGGACAGAGGAGGCGCATTCACTCATTAGAATCAAGGAATAAAACTCGGCCAGACTTGTTGGCTAGTGTCTGTAATCCTAGTAGTCAGGGTCCAAGGCAAGAGGATCAGGAATTCAAGATACAGAATAGCATGGGACTTTTCAGAACCATTTTATCATAAGATGCTTCAATAGGTTTATTACTATATGCATACAAATAAGAAGAAACGCTGCAGACGGTAAGGATGGGTTCAAAGACATTAAAGGTTTATTCCCATTTCCTTCCAAATAACCTCGCTGATGCTGTGTGTAAGTCTGTACATTTAAGGATGCCTCGAAGCCCTGCTATTGTGAGCAGGGCAGTGGCTTTGACAAGTGTGATCATAGAGCTTGGGAGAGAACGGGTGTTTTCACCCCCCATGCTCACTGGGGGAGGATGAGCAGAAACAGATCTGTGGCTAAGAATTCAGAGTGGAGAAAAAGATCATCAGGCAGAAGGACAACAATGCCGTGACTCGGATTCGAACCGAGGTTGCTGCGGCCACAACGCAGAGTACTAACCACTATACGATCACGGCAAACCACACACCGGATAGCGAGGCACCATCTCTCCGGCTGTTAGCTGAGCCTCAATCCACTTCTGCCTGCCCCTGACTTTGGTGTCTGCTTTCTACCGGTTATCTGCTCAGTAGCTCGGCTACCGGCCGCTCAGGGATGAAAGCGAGAGCGACAGGGACCTATCTGATGTTAATTTCCGAGGCTTCTGAGAGGTCTGTGATCCAGAAGGCTGTGGCTGTGGCTGTAGCTGAGATAGAGACTTGCTCTTGCTGTGATTAGAGAGGTTACTCCTGTTTTCTCCTGTGGTTCAGCTGGTTAGTGAGATTGTTTTGTAATGGGAAGGTTAGAAGTTCGATTCCCTGCATTTTCTATGTGTGTCTTGCTTTTGTTTGTCTATCACACACCACCCCCCCACTTTTGCTAGACATGACACTTTCATTGCCCTCCAAGTCCGCTGTGGTTGGTGCACTTCGAGAGGCTGTGAATGGTGGTCCTGGCCAGCCTGAAATAGTGAGTCCAGCCAGAGTAATGCAGCGAGACTGTACTCAAAACAACAATAATAAGAAAATAAATGTTAAAAGTCGTTCCCTGGGATCCTTTCAAAGAGTCAGGGAAGAAACAGACGCTTTCAAATAACAAAACGGTCACTGTCAGTCTCTGGATTCCTAACAATACAGATAGTTTTGCCATTCTCCTGTATCATTGATTTATGTTGCTATTGACATCTTAAATTAGTTCTAGGATTTTTCTGATTATATATCATACATGAAATCTGATATGAGCTTCGGTCTGCTTCTTGTCCCCATATCTTTGATGATGATCTAAATTTTCCTTCGGGGAGTCTAATTGCCCTGTTGGAGTGTTTGTGTTTTTAAAAATTCACCAAAAATTTCCCCTTTTGGTGGCTTATTTTCTAAAACTTTTAGTGCTTGCTTCAGGGTTTTAACAAATGCCTGGTACTTTCCACGACTCATGTTTAAATGGCATTTTTCCCTGATGCTATTCTTGATAATTTTTCTTCTTGTGTTATGGACTCATAATACAGGTTATTGCATTTATTTGCTTAAAAATTCAATTTATTAAAAGTTTTTTATTAAGAAAATAAATGACATCTATACCCATCTGTGATGTTTGTCATTTCTTCAGGTAGAACCACATTTCCATCTGGTATTTGTTCTCTGCCTGGTGGACTCCTGTGTGGTGTGTCATCTATCAGTAAATTCCCACATTTATTGAAATGCCCTTGTTTAGATGACTTTTTCCTGTTAATTGATGTATGTAACCCTTGATATGGGTTTTATGCCTAAGAGCTCACCTTGAGGAAGGTTCAGGGCTACATCAGGATCCCAAACCCCCAGTGTACTTGAAAGGTCAGCTCGGGAACTTTGAGATATTCCACCAGAGTCCCCTCCCTCCCTCAGAGCACATGGAAGAAACAGGTTAGAAAGCAAGTAGGCTGGAAGGGAGGGGCTGATTAAGCCCCTGCTACCTCATTCCCTAAAGACCAATCAGTTTAAAAGTCACACTGTTCTGCCAATCACATTGTACCTAATGGCTGCTGCTCTAAAATCCTATTTAAGGTCCCTGAACGGGCTCTGGGGGGTCGCCCTCCCATCTTGGTATGTAGAGTGACCTCAGCATGCTGATGAATCAATAAATTTCTCTTGCATTTTGCATCAATCCCCGACTCCGTGTGTCCATTCAGAGGGTCTTCGGTAAGTTAAGACTCCCCAGAGTCTTACATACTCTCTGCCAGCTGATTAATAATTGCTTTCTTTTTTTGTTTCTGTTCTGTGAGACAGGTTTTTCTGTATAATAGCTGTTCTAGAACTCACTCTGTAGAGCAGGCTGGCCTCAAACTCACAGAGGTACTGGGATTAAATGTGTTCAATTCCATGTCCCTCATAGAAATGACTTTCTTCTATTGGCATAAACATGAGTATTCTTCTCTGGTGGATCCCTGACAACATGGTAATCTGTTATGGTTAGGGAATTTTCAGCTAGTTTCTTCAAACATGGTTCCTTCTCTACCCACAGTTTTCATGAAGCCCAGTTTTCACAGATTATGCAATTTAAGTTTGTCTTACAGTTCATTTTAAAATTTCTTGCCCGAGCAGTGGTGGTGCACGCCATTAATCCCAGCACTGGGGAAGCAGAGGCAGGCAGATTTCTGAGTTCGAGGCCAGCCTGGTCTACAGAGTGAGTTCCAGGACAGCCAGGGCTACACAGAGAAACCCTGTCTCCAAAATCCAAAAAAAAAATTCTTTTTGACCTTAAGTTTCAGTTTAAGTATTTTCTTTTTTAAATATTTATTTGCTTATCTGTATGTGTATGAAAGTTTTGCCAGCATGCATATATTCACCACACAGGTGTCCCTGGTGTCCTAGGAGGTAAGAAGTGGGCATCAGATCCCCTGAGATTGGAGTTGTAGACAGGAGCTTCCCTGGTGGAGAACTGAACATGGGTCCTTTGGAAGAGCAGCCTGTACACTTAACTACACCATTTCTCCAGCTCCAGTTTGGATATTTTTAATTGCTAATGGATATATTTCATGTTCTGCAATGTGTAACTTGCTGCTAATCCCTCTAGGGAAGTTGCCCTCTCTAGTACCTTACTTTGAATCTCTAAGATTTCGTTTGACTGCTTTTAAACATTCTGACTCTCCTTTTAAAGAGTTGGGCCTATGAAATTCAGGCATAGTAACTGAAAATCTTGTCTCCTAATTCTGACACCCTGACACAACACAGGGGGCACTGTTTCACTGATGGATTTCTCTACTTGTTATGAGTCATGGCTGCCTGTGCCTTGGCATGCCTGGTATTCCTTAGCTTTATGCAGACATTGTGGAAATTAGTCTACTGGTTATTATTATATCAACTCTCCCCTTGATTCTGGGATTTGGCCTCAGACCCCTTTGGTGTGTGGGCACGATCTGAAGGCAGTGAGCTGGTCCATGGCAGGACTACCTTTCATCTCCAAGGCTTTGCCCGATTCTAGAGTCTGAAAACCTGGCATCTCATGGGTTTTGTCTGCTTCTTGTCCTGAGTGGGGAAGGGAGATTTCAGACAGGAGATTACTTCAGGTTTCTCTACTTCCCTTGAAAGGACAACATAAACCCCATTTGTCTCCATTTAAGGACCAGGATTGATTTAGAAAAGAAGGCCCTAAGGCACCAGCTCCAGGAACCATAAAATCCAGAAAAAAGATCAGAAAAACCCTTCCCAAAGAACAGCCTGGGGATAACCACAAGAATGGGAACAATCTTATCTCAGGATGGGTCATCTGTGCTGGGCAGCCCCATCCCATTTTATGGTTAAACATTCAGGACATAGGAATGCAGACTATTACCTGTGACCCACTAGCACCTACCAATGAAATTTTAGATTACCTAATCCTTCTTAAAAAATCCCAATTCCCTTGAAGAAGGCCTGTGCACCTTTGTCTAGGATTGCCATTTCGAAAAATGGTTGATCCTGGGATGTTGATTGCTTCTACAGAATAAACATTCTTTGTCTTTGCATATTATCTGAGCCTGGGGTCTTCTTCCTTCAGTGAGTTTTGGACCCTTACACCCCTTAGCCGGAGGCTGAAGGTTTCCCTCTCTGTTCTTCATTTCACTTCAGTGGGTCATGTGCTTTTCCAAACATTTTCTTTTGTCTTTCTGTCACAGCACACATTATATACTATATACATCCACCTGATATACCTGTGAGGGAGCCATGTCCTCCTGATGGAAGCAAGCAGGTGGTATTGAAAGAAATGCTTTTCTCTCCCTCCTCCCCTCTCTGGAGATAAGGCCACCTGGCCAGCAGATATTTCCTGTCAACATAGGCTGTCCCAAACAACAATAGCCCTGGAGTAAAGAATAACCACAGTGATGACTCACTAAGAGTCCCCTAAGTGTGTGAAAGGTCAACAACCAACTCAGGCTGTGACCAGAATCTGCCTCAAGAATGTATAAAAGGTGTGAGCCTTGAGAATTCGGGGTCACCTCTGTCTTGTGTGCAGGACCACCCCAATGCATTGAAAATAATAAACCTCTTGTTAATTGCATCACTTCCTGTTTCCATATCTTTTCGAGGGGGAATGTCTGGCAGTTGTGACTTTCTCGGGTCCAACAATATAAAGGAAAGACATGGCAGATATAACCCAGATGGGCTTCGTTGTATGGGCTGGGCAGCTGAAGCTCCAAGGTCTTTAGCTCTCCAAAGGTGATAACTGAGTCCTTGAATGTTGTATATTCATTCATTCATATTCTCTCTCTCTCTCTCTCTCTCTCTCTCTCTCTCTCTGGAATTTCTGGCTGTGTCATGTGCTGTTTTGCTGAAGCACACCTATGAGAGGACATGTAACGTTTGGAGAGAGTATGACCTAACAGACAGTGAGGGAGCACCTGCATTGCTTGCATACAACGCTTTGTTGGTCTTCTTTGCTGATCTTCGCTCCGTTGAGAGAGAGCCATGTCAGAGAACTTCTCCTGGCATTCTGACTGGTTCTGGTCGCTCCCACAGAGGCCTGGCTGTTTCTGCTGGATTGGGCTGCCACTGATGATTTGTCTGGTGACACTTTTGAATTGGAATGTTGGTATCTTGACCCTACTGAACTGGACTGCTGGTATCCTGAAAAAGGAGACTGGAATTGCTCCAAAGACCTAACTTCTAAACAGGTCCACGTCCGCTTGTCCTATTTACCATCTTTTCTCCCCTACCTTTGGATGGTGCGCTAGAAGGTGGGTCGAAGCATCTGAGAACCCTTATTAAAAGTAGGTTTTTGAAAAATCTAAGCTCCAACACCTACCCCCTTCCAGGCTCTGGCCCTCGTTGGCCTGAAACTTATTATGTGGACCAGGTTGGCCTTGAACTCACCAAGATCTGCCGACCTCTGCTCCCCAAATGCAGGGATTAAGTGTGTAAAACCCCTTTTGGCCACCCAAATTAACCTGTCACCAATCAAAATTAAACACTTCATCCTAACCCAGGTTTTCCTTTATAAATACTGCCATTTGCCATGGGCCACATCTGTCTCCTCTCTATCTAGAGGCAATCTTTTGTCCCTCTGGAATACCTTTTCCTCCCTTTGCTTTGTTCCCTTCCCCCTTCTTCCCAGTCCTCAATTTTCTGTCTTTGTCTCTTGTTCCCTGCCCTTGGTCTCTCTGGGGCAAATAAATCTCCTTTGTGCTGAGTACTTCCTCTTGGAGTCCCTTTCAATGTTGGGAACCAATTACTCAGTTTAGCCTAAGGGAGACATTTCACATTCATATACCTGAGGAAAAAACATTTCCATGAGTGTCTGATGCACAAGGGACTGCCTCACTCACCATCACTCAGGATTTCAGAGCGTGTCCCCTCAGTGGCATTGGGGTCCCTTTTATGGGGAAAGGCTGGGGTTGATGGAAAACAGCTGTTGAGAGAATTGGCTGTTAGTACCTGGACAGAAGGGTGGGGGGCTTGGGGCTCAAGGCCGCCTGTGGGGTAGATACTACAAGAATATGTCATGTGGAAGGGGAGCCATCAAAATATCTGGGAGGACACAATTTCATAAAGCAAAAGGCCAATCATACATCACAGGTTCAAAAGTTTAGCAAGACCAGGAGGTGGGCAAACATCGTGGGGTTACAAGTTCAGGGTAGGTTGAAAAACATGGTTTGCGGTACATTAGGCTTAGGAAACAAACTTATTCCAGTAAGGAATGGAGACTTAGTAACAACATGGGACAATGTAGCTCCTGTTTTGGTGTCACAGTTACCTCTCTAGGGCCCGGTGGGACCTGGGAGAATGGAGCCTTAAAATGAGGAGGCCTAAAGTCTCATGCAACAACCAACTTTAGAGAATCAGACAATTTATATTCTGAGGGTGAAGCAAGGCTACATAACACTCAGAACTCTCAAGCAGCTTCCTTCATGGAACATGCTCTGACACAGGTTGGTTTGTTTGTTAAGAAAGGTTAATTTTAATTAATTGTATATGTAATGGGATTTAGTAGGATGGCTTACAGGCTTCGGCCCAGCTAATCCACCAATGGCTACCTATGAATGGAAGGCCAAGAATCCAGTAGTTGTTCAGTTTACAAAGGTGGATGTCTCAGCTGTACACTGGAATCCCAAAGAAGTAGGCTCTAAAGCCAGTGAAGGAATGGACTTGAAAGTGAGGTAGAGGGAACTCAGGTGGGGTGGGGGGGAGAGTGAAAGTGAGGGAGAGGGAGAATCAAAGGGAGGGAGAGGTGCATGTCTTTTATATAGGCTGCCAACAGAAGGTGTAGTCCAGATTGAAGGTGGATCTTGGATCTTCCCCCAATCTGGATTAAAGGTTTACCTTGCCATCTCAAACTCCAGATTAGAAATGGATCTTCTCACTTCAAATGATTTAAGAAAAAAAAATCCTTCACAGGTGTGCCTAGTTATTGGGTTTTAGTTAATTCCAGGTATAGTCAAGTTGATACCCAAGAACAGCCATCATGGGCGGAGGGGGTGGTAAATATGTGAATGCAGCTGTCAGTGGAGGCCAGGAGAGGAGATTGAAAGGTCAGCTCAGGAACTCTGATCTCATAATAGGTTCAATAACCTTCCCCCACCCCCCCAAAAAGGTCATTATATAATTAATTTAGGACAGGCACAGAAAGCTTTATTAAAATATGGTAGAGACAGGGCTACACAGAGAAACCCTGTCTCGAAAAAAAAACAAAAACAAAAAAAAAAAAGAAAGAAAAATAAATAAATAAATAAATATGGTAGGGAGCTGGAGAGAGGCCTCAGAGGACCCAGGTTCAATTAAAGCTCCAGTGGATCCAATTCCCACTTTTGGCCTCTCTAGGCACCAAACATGTAAGTGGTGCACAGACATACACGTAGGTAAAACACCCATATACATAAAATACATTTAAAAAATCCATGATAATGATGCCCTTCTAGCTCCTGGTAATAAAACATGAACCACAAGTACAACCTGAAGACTAGCCATTCAAGACCTGTTAGGAAAGACCCCACTGTATCAGCCCCTTCCCCAGTGGAAAGGCCCTTACCAGGTCCTCTTGAGCAATCTCCTTCAGTCAAACTACAAAGACATTCTTTGCGGATTCAGATCTGCAGAATTAAAGCTGTCCCTCTCAAGTCTCCATAGCCTCAAGCACATCCTGAAGAGAAGGCTTTACCCCTGTGCAATGACATCTTAAAACAAAGATAGGTTCAAGGTTACTATTAGATTAAAAAAAATTTGTTATTATTACTGGCACTTAACTCTATTGTGCTCCATAGTATGGTTGAGCCAGCGATAAAGTGTAGTGGCTACTGAATTATATACTTAAGCAATCTCGTGAAAGTATGTGGTAGTACAGTCCTGGAACTCATTTTGTAGGCTAGGCTGGCCTTAAACTCAGATGGTTGTGAGCTACCATGCAGTTGCTGCAAACAGCCACCTCTGCACACGCCCAACATGGGACTCGAATCCACGACGTGAGATTAAGAGTCTCATGCTCTACCGACTGAGCTAGCCAGGCATTCCTGAGGATTAAATTCTTAAGAAACACTTTAAACTGGAATGTGATGACTCATGTGTTTAGTCTCAGGTTTAAGACCAGAAAGGGTTCAAGGACAGCCAGGACTACCCTGTCTCAAAAATCAATCAATCAAACAAACAAACAAAGGAAAGAAAAGAAAAACTTTAGGGGGAAGGGGGAGATGGGATAGGGGGTTTCCGGAGGGGAAACCCGGAAAGGGGATGGCATTTGAAATGTAAATAAAACAATCCAATTTTGAAAGAAAGAAAGAAAGAAAGAAAGAAAGAAAGAAAGAACGAACCTTTTAAATGCCAAAATTATCTTAGGTAAACTAGTCCCTGGTTATATACAGACCAGACATAAATTTCTATACAATGTATCCCTGCCCTCAAGGATATTGTATATAATGCCCTGACTATTTAACTGTTATTTTTCCATTTCTGTAACCCATGTTTGCTCACAGCCGCCTTTCTGTATACCTCATACGGTTGTGGTCTTTCTTTGCCTTCAAAAACTCGGACAAACTGGAGGTCAGGGCTGCTCACTCCACTACTCTGTGTGATGCAGTTCCATTGATGGTACATAAAAGGCTCCATATATAATTGGACTTATTCAAGCCTTTCAGGTATCCTTCAGGTGCCACATAACAAAGGATCTTCTAAGTTGTGGACCACTGCTTCCTGCTACTGTTTTCAGTCTGCCTTGATGGACATCCTCTATCCCAGGTCATAGCTGGAGACAATTCCAACAGGTCCCTGAAGATCAGCAAGAGTGTTTCCTTCCATCAGATGTTAATGCTATTGTTCACCAGCCTGGCCTGGGGGAGGGGGGAATCTTTAGTAGTGCTAACTTCCAAGCCTGGGCGTGGCTAAACCTCAGTGGGCTGACTTTCCTAGTTTTACTAGATAGTTGGAAACAAGGAAGAGTCTTTTCAGATTTGGGATGCTGTGCCCCTAAAATAGTGCAACTTAGTCTTACGGGTTTATTAGGAACAAAGAAAGCATTTGACTAATATATACATTTCACTCTACTGTTGGGATAGACTGTAGTTCAAACCACAATATTAGAACAAACTGCCTTGCTGCCTGGAGGCTGTGAATTCTACAGGTTGCTCCTCAGGATACAAATGGTATCGTGGTTATAGACTGTGTCCAAGGTTGCCCCCAGGATGGTCTGTAGGCTGTACATTAGGATACTCCTGGATGCAAAGGTAGTAACTCTACTGACCTGCACACCTCCCCATGCTCCGGCATAGATGGAAGAGGTCAGTTCCCCATTGCTGTGCTGTTTGGCTTCCAATTTTACTCTTGAGTAAGGATTAAAATGGCTTTAAAAATGTTAACTCTAAAGGAAAATTAGATGTAAAAAATTTCAGGAAAAGAATGGACTTAGAATGTATAATGTTAAGCAAGGTCACACAATCTCAAAAAGAAACCATAAATTTGTTCTCCCTTAGCTACAGAGTCTTGCCAATTATTAACATGTATCACATATGCAAACAAATATTTTAATTATATATAATTAATATATTTAATTTTATATATTACATATATATAAACAAGTATACATGTGAGAACACTATAACGTGCAGGAAGAGAACAAGAAATGCTAAATATTAGGGGATGGGAAAGGACTGAACTCAGGCAGTGGATCTCAGTTATGAAAAAGGATATATCCAGCTGCGAAGTCCAGCACTGGGGAGGTAGAGGTGGGTGGATTTCTGATTTTGAGGCCAGCCTGGTCTACAGAGAGAGTTCCAAGAAAGTCAGGACTACACAGAGAAACCCTGCCTAGGGAAAAAAGGGGGGGGGGGAACAATACAAAGCTACTGGCTCTTTCAAGTACCCACTAGGCAGCTCAAAACTGCCTGTAACCCAAACTGACCTCTGAGAGCACCCATACCTACAAGTGTTAGGATTCGGTCTAAAATCCACCCCACAGTTACCTGGCAACAGCCAGGTATGCTCCTCTCCACAGTAGCCTGGCAACAGCCAGGTGTGCCTGGCCCACTATAGAAGGGGCTGCTTGCCCCTCTTTTTTTTTTTCGGTTTTTCAAGACAGGGTTTCTCTGTGTAGCCCTGGCTGTCCTGGAACTCACTCTGTAGACCAGGCTGGCCTCGAACTCAGAAATCCGCCTGCCTCTGCCTCCCGAGTGCTGGGATTAAAGGCATGCGCCACCACTGCCCGGCCTCCTCTTACCTCTTACTCCTCTTCTCTCCCTTGCATCTCTTATCCCTTACCTCTCCCCCCCCCCCACGTGTTCATGGCAGGCCACTCCACTTCTCTATCTCTACTCTTTTACTTCTCCCTCTCTCTGCCTCTACTACCCTCTTAACTCCCCTCTTCATGCCCTGAATAAACTCTATTCTATACTATACCATGGTGTGGCTGGTCCCTCAGGGGGAAGGGATGACTGAGCTTGGGCCTGCTGAGGCACACCCTTCCCCCACACCTCCATACCTCCCTATACCCCCATAAAACATATCTCTTTATATTTTTATAAACACATCACAAAGTATATAGATAGACACACATAAGTGAAAGTAAACAAATCCTGTTTTTAAAGAGACAGAAAAATATGTTTGATAGTCAAAGTATACATGGGTTCTAACCTTCAGAACTGCTTTTCATACTGTCCATTAGATGTATAGATTTTGGCTTTGGGGTGTGTTATAATCTACACGTTTTTATAATAAAGTTAGTATTTACAAAAGAAGAATTATAGGGGCTATGCGACACAGAATACTGAAATACACACTCCAACAGGTCAGTACCCCTCACCTCTGTTGGTTAACAGGCCAGGCCATGAGGGACCATCTAGACATCATTTCAGTCCAGTCTGTGGTCCATGTGCACCAGGACCAAGCACATCTCTCTTTCAGAGCTCACCTGGGATTCCTGGTGGCTAAAGTGTTTGGATCTCACTCAGTACTCACTGATTCCAGCTACAGGGTCTGGCCCCCTGGGAAATCATCTGCTACATGATTCCTTTTCCTCTGCAGATACCTCTGTCACTGCAGCATGGCACTCCACTACAGAAATAAACATTGAAGTCACCAAGATATGGGCCTACTAATGATGATGGCAGCATGGCTTATGATCATCAACCAGGGTGGAGTGGGGAACTAATTTCAAAAGCATTTGAAAAATAGTAAACTAAATATTGCACAAATGAAGGACTCCCTGGTCCCTCCCCCCACAAAGCGGATGGTGGGGGTGCATACCCTATACTCTAGAGTCACCTTGTACTCTGAGGCAAATGCAGGAAGTTCAAGACCCATCTGAGCTAGATAGCACTGAGTGAATGAAAGAACGAGACAGACAAATGGGTGTTGTGTTGATGGTCCCTCCCTGTGGTTTTAAGATTTGTGCTGGAGTAAACACTAGATTAGCCTGGAACGGCACACCCCTGTTGGTCCCCTGTTGGTCTCAGGTCACTGCTAAAAGAAGTGCTTTCTTTCATGACCCCTATCAACAAACTGTGTTAGGCCAGGGCAGGTTTCCTGTAAGTTTCAAGAATTTGTGAATTCCACGGTTTTAAAAGCAATATGTAAAAAATTTGCAGTGTGAGGAAATACTTAGCTACAAGTTTTACAGGCGAGAGAGTAAGTTTGCGAGTAAGTTTGCCTAAGGCTTTTGCAGGAGTTGTTACAAACTCTGCAAGGGCAGTCCAGGGTGGGCTGGAACCATTAGCATTCGGCAAATAGCTAGACACGTTAACCAATTGTGTCACAAAGATGTTATAGGGGACACCATGTAAGTGAGCGACGGTCATTTTGGCGGGTCACACCTGAGATGACTGAGGCCCGCATGTGGTCCGCAGCAGCTGTATGTGATGCTGATTGTGATGCAGCCGGCCCGGAGGGGAGGGAGGTTCAGAAATAACCAGGCACAGTGTCCCACGTGTCCCACGCATGCATCCCGAATCCATGCTAACAGTTGTTGTCACAGCTCCTTACTGGTGGGATCGTGTCCTGAGTGCCTAGCAGGGCAAAGGAGCCCATGGGAACTTTAGGGTCCAGAATTTTACCTTCTCAGACCCGGAGTTCAGAAGCGTGGGGTTTCTCGGGAGGTGTGGGTGTAGCTTCTGTTTCGCTCCCTCCTTCTACCTGGCAGCAGGAGAGGGATAAACAGCAGATGTGGTACTTAAGCTCAGGAGGCGGGAGGGAGGAGGAGGGAGTGGACAGTGCAAGGGCAGGGTGCAAAAACAAAACAGAAACAACGGAGGCTGCAACAGTCCGATCCATCCGTCAGGAGCGTAAATTAATGCAACCATCTGGCCAGAACCATTCTTTCTGCCTCACATTTTCCTCCTCCTCCTCTTCTGTTTGCTCTGGCATTGCCAGCCAAGTGACCTCACAGTTCTCATTCCACTGTTCCAGTATTTTAAATAATAAATTTTAGTTGATAGAATAAAATTAAACACGATGACTTTCATCAATTATTTCTTATGACTGTGTGTGGTTGACAAATGAGCCATCACCTGGGATAGAGGGCTCGTTGATCTCCGTCAGCCCCGCACTGTGCAGGTAATGAGTTAGTCATTACTCACTCCACATACACAGCTGCCATTCTCATTTCTCTTTCCATCTCCGTCCACCCAGTGGTCAGGTTTAAGCATCAGTAAGGTTTCTGGAGAGGGAATGGGGGACGGGGAGGGGGAGCGTGTGGGGGGATTTAGGCCTCTTCCTGTTTGCTCCTGTCCATCATCTCCTGGGCGGTCTTAAGAACGGCTTGACTTTTCACACAGATGGCACTCAATTAGTTTACTAGCTACTTTTTCCAGCGGTCGCTTATGTAACATCCCAGAAGAGCAGCTGTAGTATGTTAGGAGACCACCTGCCCTGCAGAGTAAACAACTCACAAACCTGGGGAACGATTGCTTCCCTCCCACCCCCCTTCCTGCCCAACCAGCAGAACGGAATGTGTAGTGCTCAGAGAAGGTTATCAGTCTGTGTGTGTCACACGGATGGTATTGTCAAAGACCAAGTGTTCTTGACCACTGAATTGAGCATATTTTGGTTACTGGTGAGAACCATGAATTTCAACTGAAACTATCATTTCCCTTCTAATGAGCTGAAACTCCCAGATCCTGGGCAGGCACAAGTAGAAAGAATTCTGATGGTCGTGCCCCTAATCCTAGAATGACAAATTTTGCCCAGATGTATCACAGCCTAACATCTAGGAGGGACTGTGTTTCCCTCCTCGATACTGGAAATTTTAAAAATCTCATGAGGTAACGTTGGTTTACATTGCCATTTTTCTGTTTTTCTGTAGAAATTCATTGAGATGTATAGTTTCTCTTACCTTTTCCTGAGATACTGTCACCTAGTGCTCCTAGGGATGCATTGGTGGTTCAATGGTAGAATTCTCACCTCCCACGCGGGTGACCCGGGTTCGATTCCCGGCCAATGCAGCATGATCTTTTTCTGTCTGCTACCCACATGCTTTTTCTTTCTCATTGTGAAATTAGAATCTAAAACTAGGACCAAAACCCAAGCTGGATTTTGCTGGAAGTATTAACATTGAACATTTCTAGCTGTGGCTCAAACAGAAATCCAGGCGCAAATTTACGGATATTGAATATCACTATGACAGCTGTTCAGCTATTTTAAAGTTCTTTGTTTCTTTTCAGTCACCCTTAGCCTGAGGTTTTTATTCTCATGCCAGAAGGTGATTTCATATTCTAGGTAGTAAAAAGAGGATAGGGTTTGGAAGACTTTTCAGCTCTACGAATACTGTCCTGATGTTTCAACATCCCTGAACTGCAGTTACCGAAGAGTCAAATAGAAGTCTCATGTTTACAGTGACTCTCATCAGAACAATCCATTCTGAGAACAATGTGTAAGGACAACAGCTAAATAAAATCCTAACAGTAGAGAAACGTTGTTCCCACCAGGACTAAATTCCATAAATTCAGATTAGGAGTTCTTTGGGGGGGGGGGAGTTTTGGTCTTGGGAAAGAAACTTCAAATCATCTGAACCCCCCATTTAGGTTAAACCATGTACCAGCTATCTGGCTTAAGCAAACTGTGGAAGCTATAGTTCCTCATTGATAAGGGGGGGGGGGGCTGCTCAAGGTCATTGTGAAGTTCAGTTGGGATAAACATGTTTAAAGGCACATACAAATAAAACAAAATATTTTAAAAATTATATAAAAATAATTATTTTTAAAAATTAAAGAATTTCCGGAGGCAGGCAGTTATAGTGAACATGCTGAAATTCTGAGTTGCCTGCTAACAGGATTCAGCTTACTCTTCCACGTTGTTGTTTTATCACCAGAGGAAGTCAGGACTGGAACTCAAGCAGGTCAGGAAGCAGGAGCTGATGCAGAGGCTGTGGAAGAATGTTCCTTACTGGCTTGCTCAGCCTGCTTTCTTATAGAACCCAGGACTACCAGCCCACAGATGGTACCACCCACAAGGGGCCCTCCCCCCTTGATCACTAATTGAGAAAATGCCTTACAGCTGGATCTCATGGAGGCATTTTCTCAACTGAAACTCCTTTCTCTGTGATAACTTCAGCTTGTGTCTAGTTGACACAAAACCAGCCAGTATGATTGGCCCCTTGTCAACTTGACACACAAATACATCACTATTAAGCCTCAACCCTTACTTTCTTATTCATCCCCAAGATGGAAATAACTTTACAAGTCCCACAGTCTTTGCAAATTCTTACATATCAAAATTTCAATCCCGGGGCTGGAGAGATGGCTCAGTGGTTAAGAGCACTGACTGCTCTTCCTCGAGGTCCTGAGTTCAATTCCCAGCAACCACATGGTGGCTCACAACCATCTGTAATGGGATCCGGATGCTCTCTTCTGGTGTGTCTGAAGACAGCAACAGTGTACTCACATATATAAAAAAATAAATAAATAAATCTTTAAAAAAAAAATTCAATCCCTTTAAAAATATCCAATCTCTTAGAATTCAAAGTCTTTTTTATCATTAGAAGTCTCTTAACTGTGGGTTCCACTAAAATATCTTCTTCCTTCAGGAGGGAAAATATATCAGGCCACAGTCACAATCAAAAGCAAAATCAAACTCCAACCGTCCAATATCTGGGATCCACTCACGATCTTCTGGATTTCTCCAAGGGCTTGAGTCACTTCTCCAGCTCTGCCCTTTGTAGCACAAACCTTGTCTTCTAGGCTCCAGATGCCTGTACTCCACCGATGCTGCTGTTCTTGGTGGTCATTTCACGGTAGGTACTGGCATCTACAAAACACTCCTGTCTTCCGCTGCAACTAGGCTTAACCAACAGTCTCTCATAGGCTCTCTTCATGGTGCCAAGCCTCACCTCCTTTGCATGACCCCTTCAGTCCTGGGCCATCAATTGCAACTGAGGCTGTACCTTCACCAATGGCCTTCTGAGGCCTCTCACAGTGCCTGAGCCTCAGCTGCTCTTCATGACTCTTTCATGCCTTCAAAACCAGTACCAGCTGGGTGACTCTTACACATTACTAAGCCCAGCCACTGCACAAGATACAACCCTGGCTATCTCTGGAACGAAGCCTCTGTGCTCTCAGAAAACATTTCTCAGAAGATTTCACCACAATGATGCTGGTCTCTTCCCAATCACCGCCAATTTCCCAGCCCCAGCTAACCAGCATCAATAGTCCCAGTAATGCAATGGTTTTGCTTTAGTAGTTCTGGTATCTTGTTAATCACAGCTGATCCTTCAGCCCCAGCTAACCAAAACCATAGAATCTTCAGTCAAAATAGAAATGACCCTGATAAGAGTCTTTAACCTTCCCTCTGAAATTTCACAAGACAGACCTCCATCGTCTGCACTGTTCTCAACATTATCTTCCAATCTCCTACAGAACACTCCACAGAGCGCTTAACATCCCATTGGCTCTTCTAGCTCAAAGTTCCAAAGTCCTTTCACAGTCCTCCCCAAAACATGGTCAGATTGTCACAGGAATACTACACTATGCTGGTACCAATTTCTGTATTAGTCAGGGTTCTCTGGAGTCACAGAACTTATGGGTAGTCTCTATATAGTAAGGGAATTTGTTGATGACTTACAGTCCGTAGTCCAACTCCTCAACAATGGTCAGCAGCAGCTGTGAATGAAAATCCGAGGATCTAGCAGTTGCTTAGTCCCACAAGGCATGCAGGCAAAGAAGCGCAAATCTTCCTCCTTCCAATGTCCTTATGTAGGTCTCCAGGAGCAGGTGTGGCCCAGATTAGAGGTGTACGTACCACCACACCTGAAACTTATGTCTTCCAGACGCAAGATCTAGATCACAGGTGAGCCTTCTAATTCTGGATTATAGTTCACTCCAGATATAGTCAAGTTGACAATCAGGAATAGCTACTACAGGGTTCCAGGACCCAAGCCTTAAAAAAGGCAGTAGTATGTCATCTACTTGAAATGACACATTCTCTACAGTATCAAAATGACATCTTTGTGCTAGCCAGAACATTTTTTTGGACTATGGCTGACCACTTGGCTTATGCAGGGGTTCCTCATTTGCTCATTATTAACATTTGTTTGTTTACTTATTAGTAGGAATCTGCTCTTGCCTTCTACCACAGGGGTTCTACATGGTTCCACGGGGTCTTCTGGGACGGTTTTCACAAATGTTGTCTAGACTCGTTGGCTTTGAAGCCTACAGCTCTGAGCCTCTGTGCCAGTTTCTGCAGTAGCATCTTTTGGGTTGTCTTTCTCCCTTAGTAGTGGTGCTCTTAGAAGGGGCTGTGAGTTTCTGCTTTCCATCTCTTTCTCCTTCTGTGCCTTCTGTGGTTCTCTGCCAGAAGATACGTAGACACCAAATTGACCAGATGCCCTCCCACCCTGTAGAGAACTGTAGGGGAAAAGAACCGAGATGTAGAAAGGACAGGCAGGTGGAACAGGCAAGGAACTCGGCCTGAAAACAAAACAACACAAAAGGAGCATATTTTTAAAAAATTTTGGTGACTTTGAACTGCTGACCTCCTGCCTCAGCCACCTACAGGCTGGGATTATAGACTTGTGCCAGCTACCCTCGAAATTCTTTTTCTTCCTGGAACTTAGTACGTAGACCTGATTGGCCATGCACTCACAAGAGATCTGCCTGCCTTTTGTCTCTCAAATTCTGGAATTAGCCGGGCAGTGGTGGGGCACTCCTTTAATCCCAGCACTTGGGAGGCAGAGGCAGGTGGATTTCTGAGTTCAAGGCCAGCCTGGTCTACAGAGTGAGTTCCAGGACAGCCTGGGCTACACAGAGAAACCCTGTCTTGAAAAAACAAAACAACAACAACAAAAAACAGAAACTGAAAAGAAAACACAACAAAAACCAGAAACTGAATTTTTGAAGAAAAAAAATTCTGGAATTAAAGATTTGCACCACTTCCCTGGGCTGTGGGGGTGAACTGGGGTGAAGGTGGAATTTTTTTTTTTTTTAAAAAAGAAAAAAAGGAGCCGGGCAGTGGTGGCGCACGCCTTTAATCCCAGCACTTGGGAGGCAAGAGGCAGGTGGATTTCTGAGTTCGAGGCCAGCCTGGTCTACAGAGTGGGTTCCAGGACAGCCAGGGCTACACAGAGAAACCCTGTCTCAAAAAACCAAAAAGAAAAAAGAAAAGAAAAAAAGGGGAGATTGGAAATATCCCTAGCTTCAACTTTAATGTATTTCAGAAGCCAAGTCTCAGAGAGGTGTGTGTGTGTGTGTGTGTGTGTGTGTGTGAGAGAGAGAGAGAGAGAGAGAGAGAGAGAGAGAGAGAGAGAGAGAG
>JADRCH010000206.1:978661-991355 GCA_019843965.1 Rhynchomys soricoides | reverse complement strand
GAGAGAGAGAGAGAGAGAGAGAGAGAGAGAGAGAGAGAGAGAGAGAGAGAGACAGTGTGCACAGCAAGAAACAGTTTTTTGTTTTTGTTTTTTTCCCCCCGCGAGTGATTGGCTAGGAGGAGGAGTACGAGGGAGCGCTTGCGCAAGTGCTGGGCTCAACCAATCAGCGCGTGCCGTGGGGTATTTAAGGACGAGGGTGGCTTGGCCTCTCCACCTAACCCTGATTTTCTTTAGCTGTAGGGTCTGTTCTTTTGTTCTCCGCCCGCTGTTTTATTCGCTGACTTCCAGCGGGCCAGGAAAGTCCAGACCTACAGCGGGCCACCGCGCGTTCCGGAACCTCAAAAAACGTCAGCGCTGGAGCTCCAGGTTTGCCCGGAGCTCCGCGGCGCCAGGCCGCCCAGCCCGGTACCCGCCTAGAGGCCGCGGCGGGCCTGGGGTCTTAGGACTCCGCTGCCACCGCGAAGAGCTGGGCTCTGTTAGCCGCGGGGCGTTGGAGGCTGGGAGGCCGGGCGAGCGCCGCGAGGACAGGAACAGAACTGATCCCGGTGTTCGGTGGCTTACCTGAGCTGTGGGAAGTGCACCCGGAACTCGGTTCTCACAACCCCCACTCCCGCTGGGGATATAAATGCCCTGCTGCACGGCGGGCCGCTAGAACCTGCGACCCTACGACCCTGAGGAATGAGGCCACGGTGTGTGCACATGGCCACAGTGCTCACAAATGAACGGCCGTTGAGTCGGGGTCGCCAGCCAAAGGGTGTTTTTTGCTTTCACGTACCCTTCCCTCCACTTTTGTCTTACATTCAGGTTTCGGCTCTGTCTGAACAAGCTGTGCAGCCATATGGTCCTTGGGGGTGGGACTGTGGCTCCGGAGTACAGGCGTGGACCTTCATACTGGATTTGTGTGTTGCTGGGGCTTGAATCTAGAGTTTCCTAAGCTATTAACTGGTATTCCCATTCTGTGGGAGATTTTTTTCTTTTGTATATGAGGTTGTTGACATTTTGTAAACAATTGGAAAATCTAGTAGGGTTTTTTTTTTTCCTTTAAAAAAAAAAAAAGATTATTTATCGTATATGAGTACACCATAGCTATCTTCAGACACACCAGAAGAGGGCGTTGGATCCCATTACAGGTAGTTACTGGGAATTAAACTTAGGACCTACGGAAGAGCAGTAAGTGCTTTTAACTACTGAGCCATCTTTCCAGCTCATAGTAATTTTTTGTCTTTTTTTGGGTTCTTTTGTTTGTTTTAATGAAAATGTTACTTTTCTTTGTCTTTGGATGCAAAACATTAAATGGAAGCTGAAAACGAAGTTTAGAGATACATGTATGCCCTCTTCTCCTGCCTACCTTCACTTCACAGTCTGGTTTCTTTGCAGAAAAGGAAATGAGGTAGGCCTCAGGCGGCAGAGGCAGGTGTATCTCGAATTCAAGGCCATCCTGGTTACAGATTGAGTTTCAGAACAGCCAGGGCCACTTCAGGAAACTATGTATCAAAAACAAATAAAAAAGGATCTGTGGGGGTAGAGGGGGGTGGGGGTGGCAGAGGACTTCATCCCAGTGCTTGGGAGGCAGGCAAGTGATAATCTGTGACGTGCAGCCAAGGCTATACTGTGTCGAAAAACAAAAACAAACACCAAAAAAAAGAAAAAGAAAAAGAAAGAAAAGAAAGAGAAAAAAGGGGGGGGGGGTAGAGAATGAGCCCATGGAGGTGGCAAATGGAAGCTTGCAGACCACCTGGTCTGGGATAAACAGCAAGGATCCACAGAGACTCAGCCCTAAGATACTAGGTGAGAACAGATAACCTGCTCGATCTCTCTCTCTCTCTCTCTCTCTCACACACACACACACACACACACACACACACTGCACATACACAAATGGAAATTCCTTTTTAGGATTTAAAATTCTGGCTCCTGTAATGGTCATTGAGAATTTGCCAGTATTTATGGAGTAGAGAACGGGGTATGGGAGGAATGAAGCTCTAGGTCCAGCTTTGCCAGTTGCTGGCACACCTTGGTGTGACGATTTTTTTTCTTTTTTCAATTTTTGAACACAAAGTCTCAGACTGTAGCCAAGGCTTGCCTGGAACTCAGTATGCTAATAGCTCAAACAGGATTGCAATTGGCTGCACTTATGATGGCCCCTTTGAAGAAAGAGCCTCATGTAGTTTAGAATGGCCTCAAACTTGCTGTTCAGTAGAGGATGGCATTGAACTTTGATCTTTTGTCTCTACTTCCTGAGTGCTGATATTAAAAGGTGCACAGTAGTGTGCCCAGGTTCGTGATGTGCTGGGCTTAGTGCTTGCTCAGAAGCATTCCCAAATGAGCTATATATCCCCAGTCCTGAGGCTAGCCTTGAGCTCTGCATCCTCCTGCCTGTCTCCCGTTAAATCCCGTTAAATCCCGTTAATCCTTGATTAGCCCCAAACAGTGGCCTAGTTCCTGGACTGCAGACAGAAATGTCTTTTGTTCTTGCTTCATCTAGTAGTAATTTAAAGTCTCCACATTTAGAAAATTCCTACTTTGGACCTTGGTAGCCATACGCTATGAATGGCTTTCAATGAAGGAAGAAAAAATTCAAACATTATAAGTTGTTGTTTGAGACAGTTTTAGTGTGTGCCTAGGCTTATTTTTGCCTTGTGATCTTGCTTCAGCCTTTAGAGTACGGGATTATAGGAATGGGCCACCATTCCTCCTCCTCTTCCTCCTCTTCCTTCTCTCCAGTAAACTTGCCTTTCAAATTCCAGCTCTCTGTTTATTATGTTGAGTTGTAGGCTGTATTATTTAGCCTGGCAAAGACAGAAAGCATTAATTTCACCATGGTTTTCTGGTTTAGGGTAGCAACCTCCATGCTACCTGTGTGTATCCTTGCTCTATTTCCTGTATCCATCTCCCCCACTGTCTTTGACATGTTTTTCTTTTTTTTTTTTTAGTGATGGAAAGCATCCTTGGTTTATTTTCAGTATCCACCTCTGTAGGCTTAGATTTTTCAAAACCTACTTTAATAAGTGTTCTCAAATGCTCCAGCCCCCTTCTAGCGCACTGTCCAAAGGTAGGGAAGAAGATACAGTAAATAGGACAGGGGGATATGTACCTGTTTAGAAGTAGTTCTTTCGGAGATTCCAGTCTCCTCTGTCAGTTCAGAATTGTCAGGATACTAACAGTCCAGTACAAAAGTTTCACCAAACACAAATTAGCAATGGCAGATTGATCCTGCAGAAATGCTAGGCTTCTGCAGAATCTGCAGGAGAGCAAAATGGAGTGCTAGAACTTCCTTGCTGTGCCTCTCTCAATGAAGTGAAGATCAGCAGAGACCAAAGAAGCACTTGCAAGGCCAGCTATGCAAGTGCCCCATCACTGTCTGTTGCGTACTATTTATACTCTCTCCAAATATCACGTGTCCTCCCACGGGTCTTGCCTCTGTAAGATACCAGAGGAGTCTGCATCACATGATACAGAAGTGTCCACTACACACCTCACCTCCCCAACTTCCCTTGACATCTTTAACATGGTATTTTTGTTTGATTGTTTTTATGATGGGAAGCCCAATATGTGTTTCACTATTTTATAAATGATTCTTGTTGTTTGTAGTTCTTGTGCAGTACATTCTGTCAACAATGACACAGCAGATAATGACCCATTGTTACTCGAAGAAATACAGCATCAGGATCCTGGGGGCCTCCGTCAATATTTTTGTCAATGGGTGAATACCTGGCAAGTGTTTCTGTTGAAAACACCTTTCTTAATATATATTGTTAATTCCCTAACATGGAGCATCAAGTCCAACAACACTAACTTGTGCCTGAAGATTCCTCTTGTGCTCAGGAATAAACATTAGATGACACTTGAGCTCTGCGTAGGAGTCATTTTAAAATGTGACACATCGAAAAACCAAAAATAAAATAAATGTGACACAGTTTGTGACACTGACAAAAATGTGAAGAGGGAGCAGAGACAGAGAAAGAAGAGTAGAGAATAGAGGCCGGCCATGAGCACATGGAGAGGAAGGGGGAGGGGAGAGAGGACAATGGGAAGGAGAAGGCAAGAGCAAGAGAGAGCTGACAGGGCAAGCAGCCCCTTTCATAGGCACGCCTGGCTGATGTCAGGTAGCTGTGGGGTGGAGCTTAGACAAAATGCTAACACCCTGTACCTGTGTAAATGATCATGAAAGGACCACAGGATATTGAATTTTGAGGTTACAGAGAAGTTTTAGTGGTTAGATGTGTTACATGCCTAAAATCCCAGTACTTAGGATGCTGAGGCAAAAGAATTAAGAGTTGAAAGCCAGTCTGAGCTATATAATAGGACCTGTCTTAAACATAGCTTTAATGTGTAGTTTAGCTTCTGTACAAATACTAAGAATTGGCTTCATGAGTCCTCAGGATTGAAACCAGAGCTTTGTATATCCTACGCAAGTATTCGACCGACCAAGAGACATTCCCAGCCCCTTTTCCTCTTTATTCAGTCCAACCCATGGGGTAGTGCTGCACAAATTCATAGGGGGCCTTCTACCTCATGGAGACTTCTGGAAAAGGCACTCACGTGGATACTCAATGGAGTGTCTTCTAGGTAATTCCAAATAGAACCAAACTGAAGATGAAGATAAACACACCGCACCAAATTCCACCATAGTAAACCATGAACCCTAAAAATGTATCTTTGTTTTGATCTTTTTAAAAAATTGAAAACAGATTATTCTCTCATACAATACATCCTGACCACAGGTTCCCCCTCCTGGACTTCTAGCTCCCCCTCCCCCAGATCCACTTCCTTTCCATTTCCCTTCAGAAAAGAACAGGCCTCCAAGAGAAAACAAGCAAAGAGGACAAAACAAGATACTGTAGGACAACACAGAAGCCCTCGTAGGCTGAAAAAGGCAAACCAGGAAGAGCAAAAGAGTGCAAAGAGCAGGCAAGAGATACACCTCCTCCCACTGTTAGGAGTCCCACAAAAACATCAAGCTACTAACCATAACGTATGCGGAGAACCTGGGGCGGACCCACACAGGCTGCATGCTTGCCACTATCAACCTGGGGCAGACCCACACAGGCTACATGCTTGCCACTATCGCCTCTGTGAGCCCTTGTGAGGCTTGGTTAGTGGATTCTGTGGGCCTTGTTCTCCTGGTGTCTCTGACTCCTACCATCTTTCCTCCTGCTCTTTGTGGGGTTATTCAAACTCCAAGAGACCTGATGGAGATGTCCAATTTAGACATTCTTGGAATAATGTCTGATTGTGAGTCTTTGCACCCCCTCCCATCTGTTGCTGGAGGAACCCCCCCCCCGTCCATGGATTTGTGAGAATTTAATCATCAATACGCTTAAAGAAGTGCTTTTTTATTTTATTTTATTTTTTTAACATGGTAGCTTTTCTTTAAAACTTCCCGGACACATGAACGTTTCCTCAGAGGCATATCTGCACCAACTTGCACATGAAAATGATTTTCCGTGTCTTCCGGAACTTTGACAGTGTTCTTCAATATGGCGGTCTTCCCAATCGTAGCCCTGGTGATGTAATGCCGATGCCTCCTTCAGCAAGGATAGGCCGAGGTGCGAGTTCACCAGTCCTTAGCCTAGATGCTCACGTCGCCCAGCACCGCCCGCGCTCCTCGTCGGTGATGACATCATCCACGTGCAGGGCGGGGGCCAGGGACGCTGCGGCCGGGGGTGGGGGTGGGGGCGGGGCGGCGGCCGGTGCTCCTCCTGCGGGCTGGACCGCTCTGTGTCCCGTCGTCCTCCGCGGGCTTCGCGTGGGCGGCGCCAGGGGTCGCACGGTGGGGTGTTGCGGAGTCACGGGTGGTGGGATCAGAGCTCCTGGGCATGGCGGGGGACCGACAGATCGAGGAAGCCTCTCTTGATGGCGACTGGGCAAGGCACTAATCTATAGGAATGGCAGAATATCGTTAGGAATAATTTAATTAATTTATTTATTGGCCAGTTGTGTTTGATTCTACTCTACTTTTCTGGGCTATCCAGTCTCAGGTAGGCCATTTAGGTAGTGTAGGATATAGGTTCTCTCTTGTGGTTTCAGCCTGGAGTTAAACCAGACATTGGTTAGCCCACAATGTCTATACCACCGTTGCCCCTGCAAATCTTGCTGGCAAGATAGATGTTGGTCAAGGTTTAGTGGCTGGGTTGGTGTCCAAGTTTATCTTTCAGTATCCTGCAAAGTACCTTCCCATGCCAAAGAGATTAGAACATAGGGGTGAGGGCTCCATTGCAGGCAACAGCTCTCTACATTCACTGGGCTGTGTGGATATTTTCCTTGGCATTGGGGTCCCACTGTCAGTTTTCAGAGAGCAACTTTCTGTTGTAGCATCAGTCTGGGCTGTTTAGGAGTCTTCGCCAGACCCCCTAGGCCAACAACTCAAACAAAGGCAACCCAGTCTTATCACTGGAAGCCTTCCCTAGCTACAAAAGATGGCCAGTTCAGACTCTTTATCCTCCAATATTAGGAGCCCTCAGGGGGCTGGAGAGATGGCTCAGCGGTTAAGAGCACTGACTTTCTGCTCCTGAGTTCAATTCCCAGCAACCATATGGTGGCTCACGACCATCTATAATGGGATCTGATGCCCTCTTCTGAAGAGAGTGACATTGTACTCACATACATAAAATAAGTAAATAAATCTTAAGCGTCCCGGGAACGGAGTGGAGCCAGCAAACTTCTGTGCCTCACTGGGCGACATTTCTCAACCAGAAGACACAGCAACATAGGTTTGTTATTAACAGGTGCAGGTACCAATAGTCTGCACAACCCTTTAGTGTTGTGAAAGGCCCTGACCTGTCCCTATAGAGGACATAGCTAGCAGTGGAGATGGCCCAATGCTATGCAATGTACTCACATAGGCAGACACAAAGAAACAAAGAAAGACTACACACTAAGTCTGACAAAGCTCCCTCTGAAAGGTGATCAGTCATGCCTGTAATGGCCACTGATGGGAAGCTGAGGCAAGAAGATGGGGGCCTGCTCAGGTTATTTGCTGGATGGACTCTAGTTATTTGAGGATGGCTTAGACTGTAGTGTGAAAGCCTGCCTTAAACAAACTAACCAGAGTCGGTCTAGATTTGAGGATTGTGTATCTGTAGGTGAGTACTCCATACTCCAAAACCTATTTTATGTAGTCTAGTGGGAGATACAGAGATGTGGTGTCTCTCCGCATGTTGCATAGCACAGACACTTCATTCAAACAGTGTAGTAAAAATATCAAGACCCAAATCACAGGTGGCTCTGTCTTTGTTTCTTTCTTTTTTCTTTTTTTTCTTTCTTTTTTATTTTTCCCTTCTTGGTTTTTCCAGACAGAGTTTCTCTGTGTAGCCCTGGCTGTCCTGGAACTCACTCTGTAGACCAGGCTGACCTCAAACTCAGAAATGCGCCTGCCTCTGCCTCCCAAGTGCTGGGATTAAAGGCGTGGGCAACCACTGCCCGGCTGGCTCTGTCTTCCAATGGTGAAGCAAGTACTTAGTATGCCCTAGGCCTTTGGATGGATACACAGTGTGCTTGCAAGTACACACAAACACACACACACACACACACACACACACACACAGAGGCAAAACTGAAAGAATATCAAATGGAGTGGTAAGAAGACTAACGCAGATTTCAAGGTTTTGTCGGTTTTGTTTCTCTGTGCAGCCCTGGCTGGAACTAAATCTGTAGACTCACAAAGATTAGCCTGCCTCTGTCTCCTGAGTGCTGGAATTAGGGGATGCCTATTGTGAGCTGGTGAAGTACAGCGATTCCAGAGCCCTCCTGGCAAAAGATAGCCAGACAGAAATACGTTATTGCCGTGACTCGGATTCGAACCGAGGTTGCTGCGGCCACAACGCAGAGTACTAACCACTATACGATCACGGCGAGCCATGTGCCCGGCAATAAGCAATTGCGAGTTTGCTCGGTGCTGGCACTGTTGGATGAGCCTCAATCCAGTTCTGCCAGGTCCTGTGTTGTCTTGCTGGGTGCCAATGCCGGGACTGAGCTGCCTGCCTCTGCGAAGAGCAGGGCAAGGTGTGGAGCGAGGAGCTAGCTGTCTCTGCTCGCTTCTGAGGCTTCAGACCCGCATGTCATCCTGTAGAAGTGATTAGTCCCCGCTTCATTGAGAGCAGCGCCGAGTGCACACGCCCGTGCCTCAGTTGGACGGCGAGGGTAATTGCTGCTACCTGTGAAATCAATGTAGAGTGCTGAGTGACTCAATACTCCAATGCAGAGCCAGGTAGAGTGGCACACACTTGTAATTTCAGCACTTGGAATGTGAGAGGCAATAAAATCAGGAGGTGAAGGTCATCTTCAGTTACAAAGTGAAGTGCCAGGGAGCCTAGGATAAGTGAGACCCAGTCAAGAAAGAGGAGGGAAAAGGAGGAAGCAGCAGCAACCACTAAACCAAAAGTATGACACAAACTAAAGTCATCATAAAGAAGGAAACCTCAATTAAGAGAATGCCTCCTCCACCACCACCACCACCACCATCATCATCATCATGCGATAAACATGCCGGTAGGGCATTTTCTTAATTAGCACTTGATGGTGGGGAGCTCAGCCCATTACGGGTGGGACTACACCTGGGCTGGTGGTCCTGGGTTCTGTAAGAAAGCAAGCTGAACAAGCCCAGGGGAGCAAGCCAGTAAGTAGCATCCCTCCATTGCCTCAGGTCCTGCTCTAGGTTCTTGCCCTGCTTGAGTTCTTATCTGGATTTTCATCGGTGATAGACTACGACGTGGAAGTGTTAGCGAAGTAAATCCTTTATTTTTTATTATGGTGTTTTGTCACAGCAACAGAACCCTGTCTAAGATAGCCTTGCTGGACAAGCCAGGCTTGGGCTGTCCAGGGAAATCCAAATGACCTCCACCATGGGTATTGGGTTCAGAGGGACAAGAGGGGTTTCCCTAAGAGGATAAAACCTTGCCCTGGTCTTAGAGGAAAGCACAAAGGAAAGGAGCCACTGCAGCTCAAATAAGGAATCTTATGTGTGGGATTAGTCTTCAATGATGGGGCAAATCCATAAAATGGAAGGAGGTTTAGCAGGAAAGTTGGGGAAACACCAAATTAGGAGTTAATGGAAAGTATTAAGAATAATATTAACTCTTAAGCCCAGAAATGGTTTAGCAATTATTTTATTTTTAAAGATTTATCTATTTATTATGTATAAGTACACTGTAGCTGTCTTCAGACACACCAGAAAAGGGCGTCAGATCTCATTACAGATGGTTATGAGCCACCACGTGGTTGCTGGGATTTGAACTCATGACCTCTGGAAGAGCAGTCAGTGCTCTTAACCGCTGAGCCATCTCTCCAGCCTTCATAGCAATTACTTTATGTTTCCAAATTTTTCTATTTTCCTTTTCTTTTTGAACAAGAACAGTTGGAACTGATGTCTCCCTTTCTTCCCTTCCCCAAGTCTTTTTGTCCCAACTCTTCACTACCTTAGTTAAAAATTCTCAAGGTGAAGCATAGATTCCCCGAGGTAAAAGCAGCAGGAAGGAGAGCTGGCTCAGCAGAAGACACCGCTCCTGGAGAGTCCACAGGACTGTGCCCCATGGTGCAAACAGATGTCTTGTGCTGTGGCCCTTCTGTATAGGTAAACGTTTGATGAATGGAGGGAGGAGATCATGGCAATAAAAGGGCACTAAAAGCACATTCCCTGACCGGGAATCGAACCCGGGCCGCGGCGGTGAAAGCGCCGAATCCTAACCACTAGACCACCAGGGATACACATAACTGTATTTGTTGACCACTTAAAGGAAACTCTAAGAGTAAAGCCTAATAGTTTTCTAAGTCGGCCAGGCCAGGCATTGAGCGCTCCTCCTATTCAAGACCATCATCGTCTCTTCCATTCTCTGTCTGGGTAATGTTCTACCTCGGAAAGCAATCTGGAATTCATTCCACTCCAGCCTTTGCACCATGTGCGCCAGAGGGCACATCAGTTCCTCCGAGCCTCAGGTGGGTACACTGTCGGTTTGACTCAGCTGAACGGAGTCCTAACCTGGGAAGGGGCTTCTTTGCCTTCCCTCCCACCTCCATCACTACAACAGACACTCATCCTAAGAGCTCCAGGTACAGATTGGGATCATTTCTCTCACTGTGTTGGTTTCTCTGCGGCTCCAACCTGCCTGTCCCTTGGCTGTGCTCAGGGTGAAATCAAGGCGAATGAACTACAGGAGAATCCCTTGGTTTTCGGGTCCTGGACATCTATCTATCTGCCTGGAGAGATTTAGGCAGAGATAGAAGTTGTGGGTTTCTGGATTTAACGCTGAGGGAAGTGCTCCTGCTGCTGGATCTTGGTCTCCATCCCATTCACAGCGGGAAGCCAGGTGGATCCCAGCGAGGAGCAGGTTGCTGGAGGTGGGGAAGGCCGCTTACTTATTTTGAAGAGCAATTTACCACCGTGCTCAACCTTCACGTCCCCTTTCCATTCCCCTCTCTTCCTGCCTCTTCTATCTTCCTTTCTTTGTCTCTTTCAGAAAATTGTTATGTTCTGTTTTTGAGACCGGTTTCACTATGTAGTCCTGACCAGTCTGGAACTTGCCTTGTAGACTAGGCTAGCCTCCAACTCACCGAGCTCCACCTCCCTCCACCCCTGGAGTGTTGTGATTAAAGGTGTGCACCTTCAATTGTTTTTGAACAATTATGTGATTCAAGGCATGGGCCAGAATATTGTTTTTGAGCAAATATAACTGGTGGGATAGCGGACGAAGTCCTTCCTAGAGCGCTTGTATTATATGGGAAAATGCTAAGGGGTCTGGAGGAGAACAAGCTGATGGGGGTCCCTGGTGGATTCCTCAGGAAAGTCTTGGGCTGTATCTAGTGCAACGCTGGCTGCCTACGAACGCACTCGGTGCCATTGTGTGTCCAGGCAGTGTGTTCGGCAGTGGAAGAGTGCGCCAGAGGCCGGACAATCTCCCCAGGCCAGGAGACTGTGTCCCCGACGGACCCTGAACAGGCACTGAAGAAACCCGCCCAGAAGGGACCGGCCTTCACCTCCTCCTTGAACAATAGCATGTAGTTCTGCCATGAACGAAGGGGACACACCCGTGCGCAGCCCCTTCCCCGCTGATGTTCCGGCTCCCACCGCCGCATGAGCCCCAGAGTCCGGACGTCCTAACGCAGAGTAACTGCGGCTGCCTATGATCGTGGACCCCGGGCAGGCGGCCATGTGGGCTCCGCCACCCTGGGGGACACGGTGGGAACTGCGGACAACGGCGTCCTGGAGCTTTTCCAAGGATGGACGCTTCCTACAGTGAGACTCTTGACCCGGGTCCTGTCCCTCAGGTCGGCGGCCAATCCTAAATAGCTCTAGTCCTGGGCCCACAGGGATTCCCACCACGCTGACTTGTTTTCTTTTCTTCCCCCACTGGCTTGTGAATAATATCCAATCATGCCTTGATGTTTTGCGTAGTGTTAATCCCACAAAGGGTCTCCGAGAGGAGAAAGATCACCGACAAATGGCCAAATTGGAGCAAGGTTTTTTATTCATGTACACTGGCTGTCTCCCTGTAAGACAGGGTTCAAGAGATCAGCCCTGGACACGGAGAAGATAAGTTTCTTAGAGGTTAGGGGTAGGGAGTTTCCAAATGTGGGGGTTGGCAGGCAAATAAGTGAGGTTCACAGAAGCAGGACATAAGGAGTTGGTCATAACGACCTCCTTAAACAGTCTTCTTTGATCTGAGTGACAGGTCATCACAGAAAGCAATTAGCTATCGGAGGGCTCTGAAGTGCTTCAAGTTTCCGTTCAAAATATTCAACATAGTGTCGGAGCACCTTTGCCCAGTGACCCCCTACCTCCGCTACCGGAGTTTAAACATCCGAGACAGCTAAGAGAAAGTTTGTTTCGAAGACAAGGAAACAAAAAAGGAACAGGGCTACAGCTGGGAACACTGCACCGGGACTGGGCACCACCCCTGGGAAGATACATTTACAGAATGGGCTCAGTTAGAACACGATATAAACACCATCATGTGACAGTGGCACACCCATTCTCCACTATCAAAATAAACATCGGCAGGGGGCAACAAGAATATATTTGCTTCCACAGCAGATGTTCACTTAAAAACTATTATCTGGGAAAATGACAGGGAAGGAAGGGAGGGAGTGTGGAGGAGGGGGGAAGGAACCTAGCTGTATTTGAGGTCTTAAGAAATTCAGAGTAGTGGGACGGTGGTGGAGCATGTATTTAATCCTAATACTTGGGAAGCGGAGGCAGGTGGATCTCTGTGAGTTTGAAGCCTGGTCTACAGAGTGAGTTCCAGGCCAGAAGCAGGAGCAGGAAGAAGAGGGAGGAGGGAGGAGGAGGAGGAGGAGGAGGAGGAGGAGGAGGAGGAGGAGGAGGAGGAGGAGGAATATATTCAGAGTAAGTGTTGGTCAGAGGGCTCTGCAGTTCAGAGCACTTCCTGCTCTTGCTGCATGTTCCTTACTAGCAACCACACCAGGCAGTTCACAACTATCTGTAAATCCAGCTCAGGGTTATTTGACACCCTCTTCTGGCCTTTGTCAGCACCGCACATACACAAAAATAAAATGTTAGTGAGGTGTGGTGTCACGTGCCTTTAGTCCCAGCATTCTGGAGAGGAAGCAGGATCTCCAGTTAGAATTAGAAACCAGTCTGTCTACATAGTGAGTTCCAAGATAGCCAGGGCTATATAAAAAAAGAGCAGAACACCTTATACGTTTTATATTTGTGATATATATAATATATATATAATAT
>JADRCH010000206.1:968661-976161 GCA_019843965.1 Rhynchomys soricoides | reverse complement strand
TCTCTTCTTCTCTCTCCATTTCTTTTTGTGTGAATCAGGGAGCAGAGACCAGAAAGGGGGAAGTCATCCCCACACCACACTAGCATCATAGGCCGCCCTTCGGACCCCAGCTCACAGAATCCCTTGGTCACTGGCTCCTGCGCAGCTGAACATTTGCCCTTGAGTGCCTGGATACTGGGTCTAAGTGCCTTGGTACTGGGTCTCCTGCGGTGCAGGCTGGAACAGATGAGGCAGATGCTTTTCTACGTCGGTCTGTTTTTGTCCTGGATCTTGGTTTGTTGTTTGTTTTCAGGTCATGCTGGGAGAGCTATGGCCGAGCATCCTCTGGACTGCCCAGGCAGACTTGCCTATGGCTTGGAAGCCTCGAAGCTAGAGCGAATCTTCATCCGGCAGCAGAGGCTTTGGACTAGACTCAGGGAGATGGCCAGATGTCTCCGAGTAGTAGACTCCTTGCTGTCTTCCCTGGCGTGGCCTAGGGAGGGAACCCACAAGCTCCAAGTTCCTTCTGCAGGCCGTTCTCAGAGCCTTGTATGGAGAATGAGAAAACCAAGGAAAAGCAAGTTATCAGAGATAAGATATATGCCAAACACCATGCTGACTGCATTCATGGATAATGGCATGTCTTAGGGGACACCTTGAAGTGTGCAGAGGACTGTTGTTTTTATAATAAACATTGGACATACAAACTTGAGAGGAAAAGTGTATATTGAATACAAACTCACATTCCTTTGTATAGACGCAAGCATTTGAAGTTATTCCTCACAGCCACTTGTATCACTGTTTTGGATTCTGGGGTTTGCACCTTAGGTGTGATGGGTTTGGAACACACTGGCCCATGGTACATTAATCATGTTAAGCAGAAGCTGGAAGGGCACTCACTCTTCCCTGTCCTTTCTCCCCAGAAGCAGGTGCCAAGACCCTCACGGGAGAGGTGCTATTGTGTAGCAGTTCCTGGGAGATTAAAACCTTCGGTAATGGAGGTACTCTAAGAGACAGATTTAAAGGGGAAGTAAACAACAGCTGTTCTAAGGGGAAGTTCAGAGACAGGATGCTTTTTAAAAGGGAGATGAAGTGAAACACTGTATCCTGCAAGGAAGCTCAAGGAGTAAACAATTCAATAGCTTCAGGAAGTCCCTGAAACTGATCAGATTCTCTAGGGCCCTCTCTCCATAATCACACATAAGCTGTGAAGACTGCGGAGAGATGCTGTCAGACCACCTGAACTGCCTGGCAAGCACACTGTCCTACCTGTTGAGCTGCCTGCAGGTTGTGCAGTGCACTCCAGGCTTCCAGTGTTTGTGATCTGCTGCGCATACAATGAAAGGCTTTGGTGATACATCTGTCTTTGAATCGTTTCTGCTTCTGTAAGTAACCCCAGCAAGATTCACTGGTTAGCCTATGGCCTTAGTGGATTCACTGCTTTGGTTTGTTCTGTGTTTCCTATCTGAGATGATTTTCTGTACGGGGTGAGTAGAAATTCACAGCAGGAGCCCTCACTAATATTTGGAAGGGAAGAACATTCTTCCCTCTGGAGACAGGAATACAAAAGGGGGAGCAGCAGGCCTGGTTGAGTTTCCCTTGTGTTAGCAGTGCACTACGGACCTCTGGTTCTGTCATAGTTCTCCTCAGACCCCATGTCTGAACCCTCTGGGTCACCTGTTCCCTCACTGAGGTAGACGCTCTTTTGAGGTGATAATGAACTTGCATTAAGTTAGTACATGTGCTTTGTCATTGTCTCTGTCATTTGTTATAAGAGCCTTAGCCAAGACCCATGGGTAGGGAGGGACATGATTCCCTCTCCTCCACGTAGAAATGTCTTCAACCATGAAACTGTAACCCTGTTAACTGGGCAGCTTGGAAGCTCAGAATGCAACCGGAGTTTCCCTTATAATGAGGAGATGGAAGAGTAAAGGCTGTAGCAGGTTTCCTGAGGAGCAGACTCGCTGGGGATTCTAGTTCTGGGATCCCCTAGCCTAGGAATGGCCGCTGCACAGAGAAGATAAGCATCCTCTGTGTCACAGGGTCAGCAGCATGGATAAGTACCGAGGATGTAGTCTAAATACTGTAAGTTTTATAATGTCTTGTCTCTGAGGTGTTGTGCCCCAAACAGGAACGCTCCCATGCAGTGTGCCAGGTGCCAGCCACCGCTAAAGAGCTGTGTGTGTTGTTCCTTACAACATGTTGTTGGGGTTCAGGAATCGCCACTAAAACCATACAAACACTGATCTCAGTTAAAGAAGAATAGTTTATTGAACACACACCTTAATACTGGACTTCCAGGATGGCAAAAAAAGACTCAGAAGCCTAATTGCAATACTAGTCTGCCCTCAGGGTAGGCTTTTTATAGGAAAAAAATCAGATTCTAAAGTTTAAAGGGCAAGGAGTGAAGCAGTCGACTTACTAGGCAAAGTATAATCAGCTAAACTTTGAGCTGGCTAGTCCTCAGTAAGGTAAGGGTGGTGGTTAACAGGAATTTCAGAACATTGAGATAACAAAGCATGTGTATTATAATCATAACTTTTTTTGGCTTATTAGTAGCATTCTCCCGTGTCAGCCATAAAAACCACAGTGAGCTCATACATTGGTGCAGGAAGGACTGCCCAGTAGTCAGCTCTGATTCAAGATATTTCAGACATAACAGTTCATATTGACCTTGGATTTGATGGGTCCTATGTAAAGCTTTGTGGAATTTCTTAAGATTAGCAAACCTCATACAGAATATTCAGAACATACAGAACAAAACAAGGTATGAGGTCAGCATGTCCTTGAGCCAAGTCACTTCTCTGTGTTAGTGACTGGAAGGCATGTTACAGCAACAGTATGAAATAGCTGGCAGGCATGGAACAAAATGGCTACAACTGTTCGGGTGTGTGTGTGTGTGTCAGACCTTAACACAGGTCTTTGTCATGTCAGCATGTTTTGTTAAATGTGAGAGGAACAGGAAAGACAGGCCCCAAAACACACCTCCACAGGTATAGATAGATGGAAGGGCAAGAGAATTAAGTGCCAAGTCCAGCATGATGGTGTGACTCAGTTCCTGCCTGCCCCTGTAGCTAACAGGGAGTAAGTCTTCTTGAGTGCTGATGATTTGGCTTACTAGCAAAATATCAACTTGTTAAGGCTTGTTTGTATAATAATGTATATATTTACTTCATGTTCCTCCTTCGGGGAATAATCTCCTTGCCAAGGTTAATGACTTCATGATAATCAGAAACAGCATGGTTCCAAGAAGTGAGAATATGTCTGGTGTTCCTCAGCAAAATCCATCAACCTTCACAAGAGCCTTTAACGCTGTGGGAAAGAACTCTGAAAACATGAGTTCAAGAATATGTAAATCAATGTAAGATCTGTTCTTTTCAGGATTTCTCAACTATGCAAAATACAAGGATGCAATATGAATTGTATGAGGAGTTTCACAGACCTGAAAGAACCCAGGAATCTGCTCTAATGAGCCAGCTTTGTCAGAAAGATATTAAGGAAGGAGATGAAGAGATTTGGGGAGTGGTAATCTCAGGGCAAGGTCTCACCCACTAAGGTTATTGTTTGTAGTTGAACAAGGAATAGTTTGGATTTTTAATCTGGAATGAACTACAATCCAGAAATGGAGGGCACACTTATGATCCAGATCTTTTGGGGGGGGGGGTTGAGAAAGGGTTTCTCTGTGTAGCCTTGGTTGTCCTGGAATTCACTCTGTAGACCAGGCTGGCCTCGAACTCAGAAATCTGCCTGTCTCTGCCTCCCAAGTGCTGGGATTAAAGGCATGCGCCACCACTGCCCAGATCTTGAGGCTGGAAGATACAGACTTTTGATCTGAATCTTGAGGAACAGGGGCCATAAAAAGGTAAGGCTGGAGAGATGGCTTAGTGATTAAGAGCACTAACTTCTCTTCCAGAGTTCCCAAGTTCAATTCCCAGCAAGCACAAGGTGGCTCACAACCATCTGTAATGGAATCCAATGCCATCTTTTGATGTGTCTGAAAACTGCTACAGTGTACTCATGTACATAAAATAAATAAATATATCTTAAAAAAAAAGGTAAGGCTGGGCATGGTGGTGGTACACACCTTTAATCCCAGGAGACAAAGCCAAGCAGATCCCTGAGTTCAAGGCTAGCTTGGGACAGAGCAAGCAAGTTCTAAATAAAGAAAATTTAGGTCCAGGCATGGTGATACAGGCATTCAGGAGACAGGTCCTTACAGATCTCTTGAGTTCAAGATCTGTCTACAGAGCAAGATTCAGAACAGCCAAGGTCAGGCAGTGAAGGAATTGCAAAACAGAAAGTCTGGGATAGTGTAATAGAACAATGGGGCCTTGTTCCAGCTCTAGCAAGCAGCAGAACTGGACTGTTTAAGGCCTTGTGGCTCTGGCTTTCGAGTCTTGGGGCCAAGGTCATAAAATGCTAATTTGTGGGATAGTCAAAGGAAACCTGAGCTAAATGATTGAATTGATATACAGTTCCTAAGGAAGCAGCATATGCAGAATAAAAGACTGGACTTTGGTCTGCAAGAGAGAGCTATCTCAAGCCGAGAGCTCTCTTGAACAGAACACAGAGCTGTCAGCTTGGTTGCATCCATCCCAGATTTTGAGTCATTATTCTACTGCTGCCAAACACTCGGGACCACTGACCAAGCGGAGGCTGGTAATTGAGGAAGAGGAAGCCAATGTAGATGGTGGACTTGAGACTGGGAGGAAATCCCCAGAGAGTCACAGAGATGCAGAGAGAGAAGAACTTGGATATGTGCAGAGAACAGAGATCCATACAGGACAGCAGCAGTGATGTTGGAAAGGGGACAGACCCAGAAGGAAATGATAGGAAGAAAGAGGATGAGGATGGAGGCAGGTGTGGGTGGGGAGACAGGAAGCCATGGCACCCGCAGCTGTTGGCTACAGTCAGAGGAGGAACACAGCAGTGAAGCCAAAGAGGGCAGAGAGATTGAGGGAGATGGAGATCCAGTAGGGACAGAGCATGTACATCTGATTCTTGATAGCATGTCCCCATTTTGATCTCAGCTCATGGTCCTAAGTGATGGGTGAGCAGGGTCACGTTATACCTGTGAATGAATTGGGAGTCCAGAGAGCATCTACTGTGATTTCCAGGTCATTGTGGAACAGAAAAAAAGAACTGTGGCAGAACTCATGACAGTAAGCAACAAAGAGCCTTTATTCAAAGCACTCCCAAGTGGTTGATGGAGATGGGAAAGAGTCTCAAGAGTCATGGCTCTAGTGTGTGGTTTATGTAGTGTCCCTTCCTCTACATTTGTGTTCCACAGGTTCTCATGTCCTATCTCTCATGTGCATCCCTTGTGGGCAGTGGTTTCAGGCTTTCTGGCCACTGACTTCCTTCTTCCTGATTCTTCTCTCCTTTCTTCGTTGCCACAGAATGTGCTGGTACCAATGATCTTCAGCCTGGGCTCTGCAGAGGCAGGGTGGGCAGCAGACCCAGAGGATGGGGAGCAGACACCAAAAGAATGAGAAAAGGGCCCAGAAAATGGGAGACAGGGACCTTAAGGCCTGGTGTAGGGTGGACAGAAGCACAGAAGGCAGGGATCTAGGGAGCCCAAGAAAGAGCTAGACACTTGAAAGAAGGAGGGGAACCTGCCCAACTGCCTGCTTACAGTCTCACCTGCCTGGAACTAGTTTCTAAGGCCCCCATCCTCTGGCCTTTCTCTGCATAGGTCCCAGTGTCCCACCGTGTCTGGGCTGGTGCTTTACCCAGGTCTGTCTGTGGAGCGTGTTGGAATCCACATAGCTGGCTCTCTCTGGGTTCATTTTGCTACCTGTGGTTTTTATTTTCTCTGTGCACTGAGGGTCTTGGAGAATAGACCCTATACACAGAAAAACCTTGTTAGAGAAAGACTGTCCTAAGAGACACAGGGCTGTGTATAGAGTATGTGTATAGGTAGTGGCTCTGGGATTTCTTAAGTGAAGTGGCAGGATAGCTAGCAAAGACACACACCACTCACAGCAAATAATTAAACAATGAAGGCTAGGTGTGGTAGCCTGTTTTTGTAATCTAAGCACTTAGGAAGTTGGCTCAAGAATGTTAGAAATTCAGGGTGGTCATTGCTAGGTAAGAGCAGCCTGTGCTACTTGAAACCCTGTCTCAAAAACAAAAACCAGAAGGGGCTGAAGAGTTGGCTACATTGTTAAGTTTGGTTTCCAGTAAACACATGGTTGCTCACAACCATCTGTAACAATGTTTTCAGGGCATCTACTTTGAGACACAGGACAACCATGTGGTATATATACACACATACATACATACACACACAAACACACACAGAGAGAGAGAGAGAGAGAAAGAGAGAGAGAGAGAGAGAGAGACAGGCAAAATATTCAATGCACATAAGATGAAGGAAGTAAATTTAAAAATAAAATGTAAATAAGGCTGGTTATGGTGGTTCACACTTTTAATCCCAGCACTCAGGAGGCAGAGACAATAAGATCTCTGTGATTTCAATTCCAGCCTAGTCTATCCAAACAGTTCAAGGCCAGCCAAGGCTACACAGTGAGACTCCTGAAAACAAAGACAGTGACTCAGATCTACAGTGTAGCCCACATACTCAGGATTTGATCCAGATCTATAAGGGACCATGAGAAGGGGAACGGAGAAGGAGGAGAACAGGTGGATTCTCTGTTCTGTATGCATCATTACAGGTGAAACTAGTTATCTCAATTTAAAAAATGAAAACCATGGCTGGAGCTTGACCTGCAGCTTCTGCCTATCATCTCAGCTACTTGAAGCCTGAGGTAAGAGAACCAGAAGTTCAAGGCCTGTGCTGACTACAGAGCAGATTCACAGCCAGCCTGGGCTATTCAGCAATGCCTGGCTATCAAATGAAAGATAAAAAAGAGCAGGAGATCTGTGGAAGACTGCTTTCCTAGCAGTATGAGGGTGGCCTTAAGGTCTATACTCACTGTCAGAGGAACACAGTGAGGTAGAATTTGGGACTATAGAGATCTCTCAGCAAGTAAAGACCACCTCACTAGACAACCTTGTCTTCTGAACTCCACATGGCCTTCACACATACTAAGATGAATGAATAAATAATTAAAAACTTCTTTAAAGGTAATTTTTTTTTCTTAGTCTATGGTCATACCTTCCTGAATTCACCCAGTCCTTTCTGGTGTAGGCAGCTAATCTGAGTCAGACCTGGATAACACTCAGATGGGAGAATTTGAATTCCTTAAACCACTCAGCTTAGCTTACAGCACTGAAAGACAGGGACATGAGAAAACTGGAGAGAGCCACAGACAGTAGCACGGGATTTGAAAGGGGAATTGGAACTGAAGGGAGCTTGGCCCCTGAAAAACATGTCCAGATTCACTGTGCTGCTATACCACACTAAGAAAAATTAGCTGCATTTGCTTAAAACCAGAGAAAAATCCTATGACAGGCGAAAACCTGTCACAAATGTCATTATATGCTCATTATATGCCGGTCTCATTAGATAAACCTTATACTAAAATAGACCATAACAAGCCCTTTATACTCCCGCTG
>JADRCH010000206.1:943243-963661 GCA_019843965.1 Rhynchomys soricoides | reverse complement strand
CAGCGGGAGTATAAAGGGCTTGTTATGGTCTCATATTTGGAGTATGTTTCTAAACTTTTCTCAGATTTATTTTATTTTTGGTTGTGAGTCTAGCCTTTAACGCTGAGTCATCTCTCCAGCTCTCAGATTAAATTCTTGTTGTGTCTGTGTGTAGGAATTGTGGATGTTCTCAAAGATAGGTCAGATTCTCCCATCGCTGGTGTTATAGGCACTTGGGAGCTGTCATATGTGCTTCTTAGCCACTGGTTCTTGTGAAAGCCACTTGGTTTCCCAAGTGAAAGTAAAGTATGAGCGGGTAAAAAGCAAAACAACCCAGAGTCGAATGCAGTGATGGTGAAGATGGGTATTTGCGATACTTGCACGCACACACACGCACTGAAGATAAATAAATGAAAATGTAATATAAATTTATTTATTTATTTACTTTTTGTTGTTTTTGAGACAGGATCTCACTAAGTAGCTGGACCTGGCCTGGAACTCTAGGTAAATTAAGCTGTCCCAGAACTCACGGTGGTCCATTCACCTGCCTCTTCCTTCCCAAGACTAGATTGAAGGCATACACCACCGCAAAGGGCACAAGAAGGGCTTTGTTCTGTTCTAAGATGGCTCTTTGGAGATGGTCATCAGACAACTGCAGCAGACCATGAGGACATTGTGCCAGCCTGTCATGAGATCTCTCTTCTGGTTTTAAGCAAACACACAGTTGACTTTCTTTGTAGTGGGACAGTGGCAAAGTGATTTTGAGCGTGTTTTCAGGAGCCATGCTACCCTGGTTTCAAATCCCAAGGTTGAAATTTTATGTCAGTAGATGTGGCTGTCTCTGTCCCCAGTGTTCTCACATCCCTCTTCTTCCTGGCATCAGTGTCCACCGGGGTCCTTGGCTAAGCACTGTATTACCCTGAGATAGCCAAATTCTGCAGTCTTTTTGCTATTTCTCTCAGTACTTGAGGTAGAATCTATGCTACCAGTGTCTGTCCGGAAGGAAGCCAGTATATTCTTATCGGCAGCCAGGGCTATCACACAGAGAAACCCTGTCTCAAATCAAAACCAACCAAGCAAAACAAACAACAACAAAAACTTTCCTTTACCTGCATTTATAGCCAACTGCTCCAAACAGTCGGGCATTTAGTTCTGTATTACATTCCCATAACACTCACCAAAGTCCCCACATTCCTTCCCAGGCTCTTATGTCCCCATTAACATATGCCTGTAACATCCACTAGTTCCCAGGCTGTTTTGGCTTGCACCCTTCTGTCCCCTGCAGCTATCTGCTCCCCTTAAAACTGGCAAGGCTTTCCCCACCTTTCCTGTTCTCTCTGCCCCGAGAGATTGCCATGGAACTTTTAAAACTTACCAAAAACCGTGCTTTCTCCCCATGGAGTGGTCCAGTTCTGAGGTTTCACTGCGTCCTCCATTAGGCTGTAAGCACTCTTCCACTGAGCTGTCTGCAGTCCTCTTGATTTTGTGGTAGGTATTACTGTTGGACCCGAAGGTGGTAACTACCGGTAGTTCACCCTTGCAAAGACACAGAGATCGAGAGCAATGCAATCAGCAAGAAGTTTATTATTTCCAATGCATTGGGGTCGTCCTGCACACAAGACAGAGGTGACCCCGAATTCTCAAGGCTCACACTTTTTATACATTCTTGAGGCAGATTCTGGTCACAGCCTGAGTTGGTTGTTGACCTTTCACACAATTAAGGTATTCTTAGTGAGTTGTCCCTGTGGTTATTCTTTACCCCAGGGCCATTGTTGTTTGGGAGAGCCTAAGTTGACAGAAAATATCTGCTGGCCAGTTGGCCTTATCGCTAGGGAGGGGAGGAGGGGAGGAATACACCTTTCTCACGTCCCACAGGAAATATCTGCTCGCTAGGTGGCCCTATCTCCGGAGAGGGGAGGAGGGGAGGAAAAGCATTTCTTTCATTACTAAATTGCACAGGGTGACCTTCAGTTCATCTGTACCCCAATTTGTGATCCTCTTGCCTCAGATGCCACAGAAGGTGGATTACTGGCCTGGATAAACAAGCTAGGCTTCTGTTTTCAACAGTTTACACCGCTACTAGAGGAGACCCAAGGACTAGGCCACTTTTCCCTGAGAGACAGGGAAATCTGTTTGTTTTTAGTGCACATGGAGTTCCCAAGTGAGGACCCTTTGCTAGATTCTAACAGCTCAGGGAACGTAGGAAACACTCCTCAAAACAAAACAAAACAAAAACAACAACAACAAAAAAAAACCAGGTCCGCTTTTCTCATTCTGGAGTCCTCGTAGGACTAAAAACCCACCCGGACATTTCTTTTGAAGCCATGTGGTGGAATCTTTCTCTCCGAGAGCACGCACGAGTGTGTCCCTAGGTGCTCGGCGTGCACTGGAAAAGGTGAAGAAGCCGTAGGGCACGCGGCCGGTGCGGCGGCTCGACCCACCTGCACGCCGGCCTGCGGGGGCCCCCGGGTAGAGGCAGAGGACGCTCCCTGAGTGGGCAAGTGAGCGGCGCTGGTGACCAGTAGAGGGCAGGCGACTGAGAAACTGGAACCCCGTGTTGGGAGGAGGTCTGAGGCACAAAGCTGAGTTCTACCGGATTAATAGGCAAATTTGCTAAAGACAACTAGTGTTCTCGGTGTCAAGATTGAATGGTGCCAAGATGGAATGCTGGGAGTTGGGTAGGCCACAAAAAACGAAACACCCCCGGACTCGCCTGCGAAATCCCTTGTGGGGACGAAGCAACCCCTGCACTCCCCTCTTCTGCATATGTCGCGCCAAAGTCGGTGACATCAAGGATGATGTCGTGGTTATCTACCCTTCTACGGTCCCCAGCCAACCAGCGCACCTACCACCTGTTCCCTGGAAGGAGATTTCACCCTTCCGCACCTTTTCCTGTACCTCATCTGCATAGAAAAAACGCCAGATCCCTGATCCACATCCCTTCCTTTCTCTGGGTTGGCTTGTGGAACTTTTTTGCTTGCAGAGAGACAAATATTGAATTATCCTAAACCCCTAAATATCCACATATATCAGGCAGGTGGTAAAGAATCTGTAACACCCCTTCTTAGCCTATAGAGCATTGTTTCTCAAACTGTGGGTCGTGAATCCTTTAGGAGGGAGTTGCCTAAGACCATCAGAAAACACAGATAATTAGATTATGGTTCATAATAGTAGCAAGATTACAGTTTAGTAAAAATGAAGATAATTTTATGTTTGGGGGTCATCACAGCATGAGGAACTGAAGGCAACATCAGGAGGGTTGAAACTTCTGCTATAGAGTTTTACTATCTCATGATCTATCAAGATCTTAACATCGAAAAACCAAAAAGAAAAAAAAAGATCTTAACAGGTAGTTAGCAAACCCCACAAAACTTTAAACGAAGCCATTTTGATCTATATCCCACGTGTTAAGAAATGACTGGGGAAGGGTGGATGGTATTCACTTCTGGTCTCAGCACCCAGAGGCAGGCAGAAATTCCGATGAAATAGGGCTAGCTTGGCCTACATAGGGAGTTACCGACTGGCAGTTTGGAGTTCGTTTTAAAGCAAAAAGCAAGCTATCTGAACGTCTATTGTTTGTTCAACAGGAAAACAACATCATTCCCCGAACACCACGCAAGAGGCACAGTTTACTCCTAAAAGTGACAAAAGTGTTGCCTAAAAACGTGTCAAATGGAGAGCTTGCTCTTCACCCATCGGCAGCATGTTTTTGTTTAGTAACAACCAAAAAGAAAATCCTTGGAACTCAAGTATAGGCCTTAAAACTTTTCCATAGGGTACTGTGCATGTAATTACTGTGTTCCCCAGTGGACAGACAACCTGGAACTCTGGTCCAGGCTTCTGGCCTAGAGCTTCCCAGCAATTAACTGTAACTGTGGGTGAAAGTACAGCACACTGGAGACTTGCTCTTACAATCATTTTGTTTCTTTGTAATACAAGAGAATGTATAATTAAAGTGTTTTAATAAAATGAGATAGTAGCCCATGATTCTCCTCCACCACCCTCATTCTGCTTTTGGAAAATCGGGAAAGCAGGGGAGAGAGTACACATGGTACCCCTCGACACCGTGACTTGGGTCTTCCTTCCGTCCAGGTGTAGAATTTTTTCCCTTTGCTTGGGGGGTGGATTCTGTTTGTTTCCCTTTGCTTGGCCGGGGGGCTTCTGTTTCCCTTGGCTTGGCGGGTGGTTTCTGTTCGGTTTCTCTGCACTCTGGTCACCCTGCTCTGTAGCAGCCTTTCAAGCAGTCCTATATAACCTCACCACTGGAGAGGTTGGAATCATTTTAGCCATGACATGATTTTGCGTTAATACAAACTCCTGAGAACTTCAACAAATCTTCCTTTGGGTGAGACCCAGTTAAATGTGGGTGTCAGGAGGAACTCTTTGGTTCTGAGACCCTGGGCACCTGGCAAGCTGCAGAAGAGGTGGTGGGTATTTCTGGACTTAACTCTAACTGAAGGTTCTCTCTGCTACATCCCAATTTCCATCCCTCTCACATTGGGGAAGCAAACTCCAGTCTTAGATTATTTCCATCAACTACTAAAGGAAAAGCAGGCTTGTAAAGACAGGAGGAGAAGGAGGGAGAGGGGAAAATCACTGGAACTATCAAGATTTCCTTCCCCTTGAAGAGCAGCATAGCAGAAACCTAAGAGGTCTCTGGTAAGTCTTCCTTGGAGCTGAGTGAATAGGATTGCCCAGGAAACAAGTGCAGTTATTGGAGGGCTTTGAAGTGATTTGAAAGTTTCTGGTTTTGTTTTTTTCAGGACAGGGTTTCTCTGTGTAGCCCTGGCTGTCCTGGAACTCACTCTGTAGACCAGGCTAGCCTCGAACTCAGAAATCCACCTGCCTCTGCCTCCCAAGTGCCAGGATTAAAGGCGTGCTCCACCCCTGCCTGGCTGACACAGAACATTCTAAAGAGTGAATTCCAGGGTTCTAGCTTTCAAGAGCTGTCACCCCTCACTCACATTCCTGTAACATGAACAGACTCATTGGTTTTCCAAGTTAGACTTTGGTAATATTCTTACTTTGGTCTGGTGAACTTCAAGGGAGGTTTTTGAGAACCAGGAGTTTGAATTGGTATTGGCATTTCCCTTCAGTGTCATGGCAGGTAGTAGAAGGAATTCTGTAGGCCATGTCTTGAAACTTCTTAAGGTAGAAACCTGGCCCAGATTGAGGGGTAAGAGGACTTGTGCCTTTTCACAGACCAGCAGGTAGGAGAGCATTTTCTCCTCAACACTGGGAAATATAAAAAATTCCTGTGGAGATACTGAGGTATATTGCTGTGTGTCATTCAGTAAAACAGAGATGGATGGACTTTCCCATGTTTTCCCAATGTGCCATCATTACTGTCATAACTGTATTGGTGGTTCAGCGGTGAACGTCTTACCTCCCATGCAGAAGGCCAGGGTTCCATTCCCAGCCAGTGCAGTAGGGTGAGGTTTTGCTTGTTTGTTTGTGGTGCTAGCAAAGTATCTAGGACCAAATGCATGGATGTGAACTGTTATTCAAGTATTTGTAATTTACGTATTGTTGTTCAAAGAGAAGTAAAGACATTTTTCTTTGCCTTACGTGGTGGGGTGCGCCTTTAATCCCAGCACTTGGGAGGCAGAGGCAGTTAGATCTCTGTGAATTTAGCTAGTCTACATAATGAGTTCAAAGATAGCCAGCCCTACATTGTGATACCCTGTGGAGAGGGGAGGTAGGAAGGGGGAGTGAAGGAAGGAAGGAAGGAAGGCAGGCAGGCAGGCAGGCAGGCACACTAACTTCTTTCTGGACATTGCCCTCATTGTGACCTGTAATTGCACAGTGGTTTCTGGCCTGTGTGGAGACGCAGCAGCCTCCGTTCAGGTTCCAGCCTCAGCCTTTGACCTCTTTGCTTTTGGTACAATCTTCCCATCACTGCGCCATTGGAGCAGGACAGAGTGAGAAAGGAAACCAGTTGGCACAGGCCTGGCAAACACAAGAACTGCAATTGGCCTTCCGGTCTGAGTCAAGTACACAAAACAACAAAACAAAACAAAAACAAAGCCTTAAAAAAACCCCAAAAAACAAAAAACAACAAACAAACAAACACCCAGGGGCTGTATCAGTCTGTCTCCCGTGGAGCTTAGGTTAATGCAACCATCTGGCCAGAAAGATCAGGTCTTTCTGCCTCATTTTCCTTCTCCTCCTCCTCTTCCTTCTCCTCCTCCTCTCTCTCCTCCTCCTTCCCTTCCCCACCTCCTCCTCCTCCTCCTCTTCAATTTGCCCTGGCATTGCCAGCCAAGTTACCTCACAGTTTTCATTCCACTGTTCCGCTATTTTAAATAATAAATTTTAGTTGATAGAATAAAATTATACACGATGACTTTCTTCAATTATTTTTTATGACTGTGTGTGGCTGACAAATGAGCCATCACCTGGGATAGAGAGCTCGTTGATCTCCGTCAGCCCCACACTGTGCAGGTAATGAGTTAGTCATCACTCACACCACATACACAGCCACTGTTCTCATTTCGTCCACCCAGTGGTCAGGTTTAAGCATCAGTAAGGTTTCTGGAGGGGGAGCATGTGAGAGGAATTTAGGCCTCTTCCTGTTTGCTCCTGTCCATCATCTCCTGGGCTGTCTTAACTTTTCACACAGAGAGTACTCAGTTTACTAGCTACTTTTTTCACACTTGGTCGCCTATGTAACATCCCAGAAGAGCAACTGTCATACATAAGGAGGCCATGTGCCATGCAGAGTAAACAACTTACAAACCTGGGGGAACAATGGCCCGCTTTTCCCTCATTCCTGTCTAAACCAGAGGAAACAGAATATGTGCTGCTCAGAGAAGGGTTGTGTCAGCCTGTGTCGCACAGATGGGGGTGTTGTTGTACACTTGTCCCCAGGACATATACCGAATGTGTTTTTTGACTATTTCTGAATTGAGCATGCCTTGGGCACTGGTAAACCACAAGGAAAGCTCTTTAGAACTACAAGTTTGAACTGAAACTAGCATTTCCCTTCTAATAAGCTGAAACTCCCAGATCGTGGTAAGAAGTAGAAGGAATTCTGTAGGCCATGCTCAGAAACTTCTTGAGCAGCAAATCTGATTCAGATTGAGTCAGGTGAGAGGACTTGGCCTTTTCACAGCCTAGGGTGTAGGAGGGCATTCCTTCTCAATACTGGAAAATACTAAACATGAGGATGCATTGATTTACATTGTTACTTTTCAGTAGAAAGAGATGCATGCTCTCTTACCTTTTCCAAAAATATTGTCACAAGCCACATTCATGAATGTGTTGGTGGTTCAATGGTAGAATGCTCACCTCCCACACCTCCCACGTGGGTGACCTGGGTTTGATTCCCAGCCAAGGCAGTATCTTCTTTTTTTTTTCTTGCCACCCACCCTACACACACACACACACACTTTTTTTTTTTTTTTGGTGCAGGGCCCAGGACCCAAGTCCATCTTTTTGGGCTCTGTCTGGCTGGAAATGTTAACAGCTACTCGACTTGCAGTGACACAAGCAGATAAGTACTGCCTTATATATTAAGAATCCGGGCCCAAACTTACGAATATCACTTGCTCAGTTATTTTCAAAGTCTCCTTGTTTCCATTCAGACACTTTACCTTGAGGATTTTATTCTCATGGCAAGAGAATAAATCTTCATACCAATATTCTAGGCCAGAAAAAGATAAGATAGGCAGGCAGAAAGGTGTTCAGGGAAGAATGACAACCGGAAGCTTCTGCCTGTCTGCTTTAGACTGTAACTGAATTATCTGGTAACTTCTGGCTGGAAGATACAAGGAGTGACTGTTGTGTTTGTTGAGGCATTCCGAAGTCAGGCAGTAGGATCTCCGTGAATTCCAGATCAGACTAATTTATATAGCGAGGTCCAGCCCAGTCAGAGCTAAATAGTGGAACTCTGTCTCAGAAAAACAATCAAAAAGGTTTTCATCCCTAGGGATCCTGTCCGAGGTTTTTCAGTATTACTGCACTGAACTTTTGAGTAAGAAGTCAGATAGAAGTCAGGTTTCCAACGACTCATTAGCGTAAAATCCTTCTGTGGGAAGAAGACCACTGTTTACTTAATTTCAGGCTTCCGCCAAGATTAAGTTTCATCAAGAAATTCTCTAATAAGGAGCTAAAGAGACGACTCAGAATGAGACCTCTTTGAAGAATCCAGGTTTGACTTCCAGCAACCACACAAGAACTGTCTTCCGATCTTTGTTCCCTGTGGGTCGGCGCAGAGACAGGCGAGAAAAACAAAACCCTTACAAACTCTTTCTAATGATTTCCTTCTCGGTTATTTTTTGTAACAAATTATAAGGAGAAAGCGCGAACGCAGCTCTAAATAAAAGTCTGGGAGCCGACTTCCCCGCATTTGTGGAAGTTGCAGGAATCAGCACATCCTAGATGCAATAAATGAGTCTCTTCCTAGGAGACCGACCTCTCCCCCCACCGGATAACAGTGTTTTCCTGCCGGGTAGTTATGCTTTCTCCACCTCCAGCGGCGACTCAACCTCCTTAGCCCCGAGATCTGAACGCACGGCCACTTTGCAATGCATGCTCGAGAGCCTAACCGGACACACACTTCTCCGTCTATCCTCTACTCCCTCCACCCCGCCCCGGAACCCGCTCTCTCTCCCACACCGGTTAAATTTCCGCGTTTCTAAAGCGGGCGCTGACACCGCAGCCCTAAGCAGCCTTCATTTACATAGATCACTCCTCACTCTAACACCACATACAGCTCCGGTTCTCAAGAAAACGCCCCTCTTCTGGACCTGCCCTCCTGCCATCAACGAGCATTCCATTTTCACTCTGTAAGCTTATTAACACGAACAGTTTTCAAAATTGCTTTAAGGTTTGCTGTACCTACGTATAATGCCCCACAGCTTTGTTCAAATGATATTCTTCTGCCTCTTAGGTGATTTTTTCATTGCATCTTGTTTCTCCCATGTCTCAAGGGACCCAGAAGGGCAGCGAAATTCACCTAGAAAGAGACAGCAGGAGACAGGAGAGAGATGTGTCTTGGCTGTTAAGAATGTTTCCAGAGTCTGAGAGAATGGCCAAGCAATAATCGGCCCAACTTGAGACCCATCCCATGGGCAAACACCAGTCCCTGACACTATTAAAGATGCTGTCATGATTGCAGACAGCAGCTTAGCATTGCAGTTGTCTGAGAGGTTCCATCCAGCAGCTGACTGAAACAGATGCAGAGACCCACAGCAACTATTGGATGGAGCTCGAGGAGTCTTACGGAGGAGTTGGAGGAAGGCGCACGCCTTAGCTGTTTAAGGCTTGACAAAAGCATAAAGATCTTTTGATCTCGAAGGGGAGTCGGGGTGGGGGTGGGGGAGCGCATCGGTTTCAGGAATTTGAATCTCACGGATTTAACATTGATATCCCATCAGCAGGATTAGGGTGTCCAAACCCAAGGAGGAAATCGGTTTAGGCATGTTTATCCATCTACTACTGATAATCATGTTTAGCTGTCTGCCCTTGAGAGAGGACAAACAACAGTTTAAAATGACAGCAGGAGTCCCAGGGTAGGGGTGAACTTCTAACACTTAAGTTAACCTTCCTTTGCTTGGGCTGTGCTTGAGAAGGGAGTGGGCGCTACGCAGCCGCCGGCGTCTTCCGGCTGCTGGGATTCCGCTGCCACCCTGGGAACCCCACGCTCACCAGGTTACGGCCCGGGTGACCAACAGGATTCGGAGGAGATCACGTGCGCTTTAGGATTCAGGTGTAGCGGTGGTTGGTTAATCCTCTCTAATAGCCCGGAGGCGGCAGTGGGAGTTCCTCGTTAGACGTCCCAAAATAAAAGGCTGTGTGTGTGTGTGTGTGTGTGTGTGTGTGTGCGCGAGCAGAGGACCAAGGCGTGAGAAGTCGTCTTGTAGCTGTCTGAAAAAAGACCAGTTTGTTTTTTAAAGGAGCCTCTGAAATTACTGCAGAAATTTAGGAATGAATGATGCTAAAGAAACCACTGGATTCTGGTTGCTGCTGTAGCTTGTTGATCCAGAATAGGGTTTGAGGGAGTTGGTTTCAGGAGTTTGTGAGGTCACTTGGTGGTTGTTATTCCGGGATATGTGTGCAGGAACATCCATTAGAACCCAGCTCTGAGCCCGGGGTGGTCGCACAGGCCTTTAATCCGAGTATTTGAAAGGCAGAAGCAAGCGATCCCTCTGAGTTGGAGGCTAGACCGTAGTGAATTCCAGAACAACCAGAGCTACATTATGAAACTCTGTCTCAGATACAAACAAAAGACCCCAGTCATGATATGCACTTTTTCTTCAACTGCTTGTTTGCAATAACTACCTACTCACAAGTAAACTAAGCCAACTTTTTTGAGTGGTGGTGATCCACCCAAGGCCTGCGGATCTTCAGCTTCTGTTCTAGAATTTAAGCAACACCAGCCTTCACCTTGCATTTGAAGCCCTTGTGGGGTTTGTTGTTTGGTTTGGTTGGTGTGTGTGTGTGTTTGTTTGTTTTCTTCGAAACAGGATCGCTGTGTAGTCCTAGCTGTCCTGGAACTTGCTCTGTAGGCCAGACTGGCCTTGAACTCAGAGATCTGCCTTCCCCTGCTTTCTGAGTGCTGGGATTAAAGGTGTGTGCTAGCCTGGCTCTGTTGATCTTTTTAAAAACAAATTTCCTGACATCAAACTCTTAAGTGAAATCTTCTGATATCTAACTTTGTGGACTTCTAAAGAGCCTATAGACTATCTCAAAAGAGTATTATATTTTCAACAGACTTGAAGTTCACATCCTTAATCCCAGCACTGGGGAGACAGGCTGAAGGGTTTCAGTCAGAGCTGCATATTGTCACAAACAAACAGAAAACTATTATTTGTCTTTATAAAAATAATCACTAAATAATGCTTACATTATATTTTAATTTGCATAAGAAGCAATATCAAGTAAGAATGTCGTATAGGCTGACAATATCTTTTCTTTCAGTGATAGATTAAGTCCCTAATCTGCATGAGACCTTGGGTTCATCTTCAAAACAGCGCAAAATCATTAGCATGTTACTGTCTTTGAGTTATATTTGTATACAGGCACGTTATTGACAAGGCTTTGTGAAACTGTTACTAATGTTGTGTGCCAGTCGCAGAGACTCCAAAGACCACCAAGGAGCCAATTCCAATGCAAACACATAAGGGTCTTTATTATGAGCTCAAGAGCAAGGTCTCTTACCATCCCATCGCAGCGGGTCAGAGAGAGCACCCCCAACTGTAGGGGTGTAGGATATTTATTGTAGTACACTGAGCTTGGGGAATCTCTATATGGGTCAGCAAGGTAATATTTTAGAAACTGCATTTTTGGTGTCATCTGCAGGAACTGAACATGGGGCAAAAACCACCTGACAAACAGGATGGCTAAGTTATCTCTCCTCTGCAGGGTGTCTTCAGTTATCTCTATGCACCTTGACCCTGCTATTGGGATGTGTGCTCCAGTGGATTTTGGTTTTCTTCCTGGAATTGGAGTTTAGTCTCTTGTCTTGCACAAAATGGAGTTTCTTCAAAAACGGAGTTGGTTGTACTTTACACTAAAGGCTCAGAAATCCACTAAGTCTTGGTGTAACACAGTCATAGTTTATTATCCTCAAATAGTCTGTGACCAAGAGTTTTCTTGTTAGCTGGGTTGTCTGGAGATGGATTCTCACCAAGTCTTCAAGCATGGCCCTTCTAAGTCTTGTCTTCCAGAGTTCATTGATTCATTCACTTGCTTTCCTATGCATCTATAAACCTAAACTATTCTTTCTTCTAAGACATTCATGGAAAAGATGGACATACATTTTTCTGAAGTTAAAATCATACCACTTGGGGCTGGAAAGATGACTCAGCAGTTAGGAGCACTGGCTGCTCTTCCTAGAAGACAGGGTTTTGATTCTCAGCACCCACATAATTAGTTAACATAAATTAGTCTATAACTGCAGTTCCAGGAGAGACTACATCACACCCTCTTCTGGGCAGCTTGGTACCAAGCATGCACAGGAAGCACAGACATACATGCAGGCAAAACATCCATTCAAATAAAGTAAAGTAAAATAAAATAATTTTAAAATATCATACCATTTGACAGGGTAGGTTTCAGGATTGGTAGTTCATATGTCTGTTGACTCAACATCAAATGGAACAAAAATAATCTGAAATTGAATGAGCTGATGAAGTGTAATTATTGTTTTTTTCATTTCTTTATTTTTTGATGAAGTGTTACTTATTTAAGTATTGTTTGTTTAAAACATTGTTCTGTCAGGTTCTCCAAATCTAAGGAAGAATCTTGACAATAAATATTTGTGTATGTGCATGTGTGTGTATATACATACTTGGTGTGCATGCTACATCACCCATGTGAAGGTCAGAGAGCAATCTTCAGGAGTCAGTTCTCAGCTTCCATCTTGTTGAGGAAAGATCTTTCTTATTATTGTTTCTCCAGGCAAGCCAGATCATGAGCTTCTGCCTGCCATTTCATCTTTAGAGTTCTAGGATTATAAAGCTGCAGACTTTTCACACCTGGATTTTCAACATAGGCACAACACATTCAAGTACATATAACTAAGTAAATCTAACAGAACACCAGTGGAGATCTATTTATTCTGCCAAAGCTTTGACTAGCATGTCATGTTTGAAAATGTTCACTGGTTAAGAGCACTGGCTACTCTTCCAGAGGACCTGGGGTTTGACAACTCACAACTGTCTGTAACTCCAATTCCAGGGAATCTGACACCCTCACACAGACATATATGCAGGCAAAACTAAACTGTACATTTTAAAAAAGTAAATGTTCATCAAATCTGATGTCTCATTGAAATCAATCTCACCAGCTAGGCAGTGGTGGTGCACGCCTTTAATCTCAGCACTTGGGAGGCAGAGGCAGGCGGATTTCTGAGTTCGAGGCCAGCCTGGTCTACAGAGTGAGTTCCAGAACAGCCAGGGCTATACAGAGAAACCCTGTTTCGAAAAACAAAAACAAAAAAACAAAAAAAGAGAAAGAAATCAATCTCACCAAACAGTTAATAAGCTAAGCCAGGCTTTATGGAGACAATAAACTTGTCATTAAAACCTGGCCTGCGATGCATCCTTACCCTTATGGAAGGAAGGCACAAGAATATTGCAGCTATTCTGAGGAGCTACAGAGAAGAGTTCATCCAAATCTTAGGTAGAATAGATAATTTGAATAGCAGTGGCTTTTAGGAAGAAGAGATTTTGGAAATCTAATCTGGGATTGTGTGTATATACATGTATGTGTGCATGTTCATGTGACAGACTCTCACGGTCAAGTTAGCCTGGAACTCACTATGTAGATCAGGCTGGCTTCAAACTCATGGTCAATTCTCCTGTCTCTGCCTATAAGTGAACAAACACTACCATGCCTTGGCAATTTGAAGATTCTTTATTAAATATTCAATCAAACCTGGTTCTGGTGGCACATGAGTGTAATTGTAGTCTTCAGGACACTGAGGCAGGAGGACCATGAGTTTGATGGTAGTCTATTGTCTCAGTGTTCTGTTGCTGTGACAAAACACCCTGACCAAGGTGATTTATAAAAGAAAGCATCTAACTGGGGGCTTGCTTTCAGTTTTAGAGGGTGAGTCCATGATCATCATGTCGGGGAGCCTGGTGGCAGACAAGCATGGGACTGAAGCAGTAGCTAAGAGTTTACATCGTGGTTCACAGACAGGAAGCAGAGAAAGAGAGCAAGACTGGGGTGAGAGCTTTTGAAACCTTTAAGCCTACCTTCAATGACATATCTCCCCAACAAGGCCACACCTCCTAATCCTTCCTAAGCATGTCTACCAACTGAGAAACATTCAAAATATATGCACCTATGGTGGGGCAGGAAAATGTACTTCCAGCTTACAATTTAAAACTCTCCTGAGCTTAATTTTCATCCTTGTTTTTCTTTGATTTTTTAGTTGGTTTGGTTGGTGGGGACTTAGGTGAGAGACTGCAGTCTTTTGCTATTTTCCACTTTAAAGACATCACAAGTATCTTCCTGATGTGCTGCATTCTCTCAAATGTTTTAAGTGTGTGGGTCCTGTGTCCAATGCCACATGGTCTCATTGTGATTAGAGAAACATCAACCAACCCAAACAGCAGAAAAACAAAAGAAAACTTCTTCAGTGAGTCTGACATGGCTAATACATGAATTCCTTCCCAAGTCCCAGGCTAAGCAGCTTTGATGTTGACTGACAGTAGTGCTTAGGTCAAATTTTGACTAACTCCTCTTCCCCTACCCTCTACCCCCCCCCAAAACAAAACAAAACAAAACAAAAAAACAGGTAGGAGAGCCTGGAGAGCCAGTTCAGTGGTTAAGAGAATTTATTGACTGCTCTTCCAGAGTTTGGATTCCCAGCGTTTATGTTGGCCGCTCCAACCCTTAGTAATTCCAGCTCCAGGGAAATCCAATGCCTTTCATGGGCACCTGCACACACGCACATCTTAGGAAGTGCATGTGTTGGGATGTGAGAGGTTATCTCACTGAGGTGCTGTCATGCTGAGAACACCTAGAGCTGTGGGGTCCCAGGTAAGCTCGCCAACACCCCATGTAAACACTACAAGCTGGTTCTGCATACCCATCATCCCAGTACACTGTAGGCGAAAGTGAATTTGAAGCTAGCTTGGGTTACAAAGTTAGAGTTTATGTGTTTGCCTAGCTCCAAACCAAACCGTCCAGGTTAAACTATAAACCAAAGCAGAGACTTCACCAATCAGAAAGGACTAACTGGGTAGTTTCCAGTTAGGTAGATTTCACTCTGAAAAATCAAACATAACTTTGTTTTGTTTCATATGGTCACTTTATAGATTTTTCTCTTGCTCTCCCTGCAAAATTACCTTCTTTTTCCCACAATTATAAATGAGTGAGCAAATACATTTTAATTAAAACCTTAATGAACACAGGTTTATCTTTAACCGTCCGAGGCTGACTGTACATGCACACATTACCATTTTGAGATATAATGTCGAATTTTATCTATGTGTTTTATGAGGCCTTGGATACATATACTCTATGGCCCTGCAGAGAGTGGTTTGGGTACTCTTTGGATAGTATCTACTTTAAAAATAAAAAAGTTCAGTTGTGATAAGGAAATTAAGATGGAATCAATGGCAAACTTTCAGAAAACCGTGTGTCTAAATGTCAGAGCCAAGCCTCTGGCTTGGCCAGCACAGATGGATTTCAGGCAAGTGTGATCTAGGTTAAGAGTTTTATAACCTTAAATATCACTCATTCTTCTCTTGTTCGATAAATGTGTATTTTTTTTTTTTTTAAGGAAAAAACTTAACGTAAATGAAACACTCATTCGTATATGAAAAAAACAAACAAAAAAACTCCAAACAAACAGGATGGTCCTTCCAGTCCTTCCTATTGTAGGCTTGTTAGAGGTGGGTAGTGAGAACCATCATGGGTGCCTGTTGTCCAAGGAAGAGGACAGGATGTCCCAGATCACATCCTTTCATCACTGAGCCTCCTCGGAGGAGGAATAGAATGACAGCAAAAGAAATACTTTGGCGTGGGGAAATTTCATCTCAGGACAAAGAAGTGTAGTAAATGAAGGAAGACCATGTTGCTTTGGATGGGGGCCCTTGTATGGTTTTATGACCATAGAGGATTTGCCTTTAGTTTCTCATTTCCTGTGGTGCAGATAAAATAAAAAAAGATGGATGATAAACATTGTCTTATACAACCAAGGAATAATGTAGGACAGTAGTATGTATAGGTTCCATGGTGTAATGGTTAGCACTCTGGACTCTGAATCCAGCGATCCGAGTTCAAATCTCGGTGGGACCTCTCCCTACTTTGATTTGAGTAGGAGCATTTTTCTTCCTGACCTTACAAAAAAGGTTTAAGTTCACGTGCCTTTCCCGCGCTTTGTCTTCTGGTTAGCTGGAGTTGAGTGTCCCCCAGTTCAGTCATTCTGATTTAGCGGATGTTACTTCGACACGGAGACCTTCCTTCCCATTGGAGCCTGCAGTCTGGTGCAGGCTACAATGTAGCTTTTTTAGTGCCTCCACAATATTGGACATTGGTTCACCGACGTTTTGCATTCGAATCTTGTCGGAATTTCCACAACAGTGGACTCAGCTCCACGCATGGGATTCAAGCGTGGTCTGGCTTTGGCTTTTGTAGCTTCAGGACTGGGAGGGCGAGGTTGCTTGGCGGCTCGTTGGCAGAAAAAGGGATACTCCGCGTTCCTCTGGTGGGTCTGCAGAAGCTTGGATGGAAGACGGGAAACCCGATACCGACAGTTAACGATTGCATGAGCGGGATGAAATTTGAAAGGAGAATTAGAACCGAAGGAATGCAGGCAGCTTGGCTCTAGAAAACAGCCTCAGAAACACCGGGACAGAAGTTGCAAATTGTAAAAATCTATCTAAAGAAACGGGAATCGTTTAGAAAGACCCAATGAAAAACCAGAGTTTAAAACTGTCCCAAATCCCCCTGTGATCCACCTGCACCCCCCCAATATTATTTATTCCAACAACTGCTCCCCCAACATTTTAGAACAAACAACATTTTTTCCTAGGTCTGTGTTCTCAACAAGCATTCCCCTCACGTGTCCCACATCCATTCTGCACCCAGTCCTTTTACCCACAGGCCTCTCAAAAAAAAAAAACTTTTTTAAAAAACTACATTTGACAGACACAGTACGAACACCCGCATTCCCGCAGCCTAGACTTTCCTATGGCTACCTTGACATTTTTTCCGTGCAGTCTCTTTTTAAGCTGCTGTGACGATTGCTTTTAGTCACTTTGGCTGGGATTATTAGATATCTAGGACTGCATCAGGGTGTCTATCCGAGGGACCATTTCCAGAAAAGATTGCATCTTAATGTGGTCCCAAACAAAATGTTAGTATCCAGAAACTGCATTTTTACTGATATACTAGAAAAACAGCCATCTTTACTGTTTTTTTTGTTTGTTTATATGATTTATTTTTATAGACACAGACATTTTCTAATATCTCAAATCCCACAAGGGTTTCTTTGGTTGTTTTTATTTTTATTTTTTCTTAAAAAAAAAAAAAGATTTATTTTTATTTTGTGTATGTGAGCACACTGTAGCTGTCTTCAGACACACCAGACGAGGGCATCGGATCCCATTACAGATGGTTGTGAGCCACCATGTGGGTGCTGGGAATTGAACTCAGGAAGAACAGTCAGTGCTCTTAACCACTGAGCCATCTCTTCAGCCCTGTTTTTATTTTTTAAATTTGAAAGTATGTTGTCCTAGCAGAAAAAGCAGACGATCGTCACTGGTAGTGATGGATTTTGTCAGACTGGCCATCTCTTCAACCATCATCATCTTGTGTTATGTTTTGTATTCTGCAAAGACAGTCTTCAGATTTGAAAGAAATACCTAGTTCAAAATGCCCTTGAAATGTTTACTGGGTCTCTTTTAGTGAGCAGAAGGCATCTTTGACAGTGCTGCAGGAAGAGGTGACTCTTTTCGCAGTGACTCACCTGGGGCCGGGCTGGAGCAGCCCTGGAGGAAGGTGGGTGGGCGGCCGGTTCTTGGTGCAAGGCCCTCCTGCTCTCCTCTTAGAGACAGAAGCAAGCGGGTGACTTTCTAGATTGCAAATGTCTTAGTTGGAATTGAGCTCTATTTAACGGTTCGAACCCACGGGTTCGGGTATTCTCAGAACGCTTTTGCGAAGTCCGGTCACCACAGCCTCCTGGCGCTGCTACTCTGGCTCTATTGCACGCTGTTACAAATCCCCTGTCATGCGAGACTGGGGATTTCTATTAAAACTCGACCTCGTCAGCTTTTGCTTGTAGACTGTTTAACCTTAGCGGGCATTGGAAGCTGCATCTGAAGGTGATCCCTGAGACACCGGAAGGGTAGAGGGCCACGAAGCATGTCCTCACTGTGTGACGTCTGCGGTTATCTGCAGGTTGCACCTCTCCTGGAACATTCTCTATGGTCGCTAGCCAACGGTTTGTCTTTACGTGCTAGAAACACATTTCTCAACTAATCTGGTAGTAAGCAACCCCCTCTCCCCCCACCCTCCCAACACTTTGTGCCTCCTGAATGCTAGGATTAAAGGCCAGTGTCATTACCGCCCCTCTGCTTTCACTCTTAAATGCCAACAAAATTGTCCTCAAATTACCCTCTGGAAATGTTATTATTATTTTTTTAACCTAAAACCAAGACTCAGCTATAGGCCCTTGTGCTTCCTAGTGACAGTTGGGGTGCATTCTCTTGCAAGTTTTTATACTCTAATTTTTTTTTTTAAAAAAGTCTCTTTGGCAATATTTTTCCAACATAACATTTTTATTCATTATTTGGAAATGTCACATCATGCACCCTGGTCATGATCATACTTACTTCCCAGTCCTCCCATGTCCACTCCCCTTCCCTTGTGACCTTGCCCCCACGAAGAAAAAGAAGAAAGGGGGAAAGAAAAGAAAAGAAAAGAACCAGGTCCATTTTGTGCTGTCCACATACTCACTGGAGCATGGACAGACTCTCAGTGGAGCACTGCAGAGCACTAAACTGGGCATGCCTGTGAAGAGACAGCAGGGGCTGGAGAGAAGGCTCAGGGCATGTGGTGGTTTGAATGTGTTTGGACCTTAGGGGGTGGCACTGTTAGGAGGTGTGGCCTTGTTAGAGGAAGTGTGTCACTGTGGGGGCTGGCTTTGAGGTCTCCTGTGCTTATGCTACTCCCAGTGTGACACACAGTCTCCTTCTGCTGCCTTTAGTCAAGATGTAGAACTCTCAGCTCCTTCTCCAGCACCATGTCTGCCTGTGTGCTGCCATGCTTCCCACCATGATGATGATGATGGACTTAACCTCTGTAACTGTAAGCCAGCCCCAATTACATGTTGCCCTTTATAAGAGTTGCTGTGATCATGGTGTCTCTTCACGGCAATAAAACCCAAACTAAGATACTAGGCATGCATGCAAAAAAAACAAGAAACATGGCACACAATGAGGAGAATAAATAGATCATGGGCCAGAACTGATAAGTTAGAATGAGTTGAGAAAAACTTGAAGCTCTGATATTTGTTTTACAGGTCCAAAAGACATAGACCATATAAAAAATGGAATGGCCAGAATTCACTTTTAGAGCCTAAAATATCCAGTGACCAAGTCTGCTCAGTCGGTCAACAGTTCTCCAGAGCAGGAGCGAGGATTAAAAAGAAAGAGACAATTAGACAATACTGCAGCATGGCATCAGTCAATTCTGAGACTGAAGGCAGGTTTATTATTTTCCAATCTGCTTTTATACCATTTTAATTACATGTAAGCAATAAGGGCAAACAGTACAATAATCACACATAGCCAAGGAATGAGCAAGGCAATAAGCAAAAGTCCATGATCATTCCTGTGATCGCTGTTTCTGAGGGTTTGTCAGGATGACCAAAATATCTGAGCCTATTTCCTTGTCCAAGCCCCAAATCAGATTCTCCACTGAAGCCTCCTTCTGTTCCACCCTAAAATTAAGATTCCTACCAGAACTTACTTCGCTGTTCTAGCCTAAGATTAGATTCCTGCCTGAGCAAGCTTCTTTGTCCTTGGCCTAATGTCAGATTCCTGCCTGAAACCTGTTTCTTTGTCCTTGGCCGAATGTCAGGTTCTTGCCAAGCGGCCCCCAAAGCTCTCCACAATCCAAGAAAATAAATTTACCAGATGGAATGAACAGAAATATGTAAGCTATTAAATGAGGAAAGGCTAGGGATTGCAAAGCTACAGGAAGCCATTAAGAAATAAAATAATAATGTTTGCTGGGGCATGAGGGCATACACTTTTGATCCCAGCACTTGGAGGCTGGTGGATCTCTGAGTTCGAGGTCAGCCTGAACTACAAAGCAAGTTCCAACACAGCCAGGGCCACAGAGAAGGGCCACAGAGAAATCCTGTCTTGGAAAGGGGGAGGTGGGGGGTGGGGGGTGGGGAAGATCGATGAAAGAGCGTCAGTAAGCAGTAGAGTGGCTGTAAGAAGCCCAACCAGGAGCAGTTGTAAGAAGCCCAACTAGCAATTGAGGATCCTAAATGGACTGAAGGGGAAGAAGAAAAAAAATTTAAGGAACAGTGACTGAAAAATTTCCAGTTGTAATGAGAATTATTAACCCACTAACCTAAGGATCTGAATAACCTCGTGGACAAGACACTTGAGGAAAACCACACCTATGCACAGAGAATTAAACTGCTAAAACCTATTGAAAAAGAAAAAGAAAATCTCCATAAGTCATTGGAGGAATAAGTGATGGCACAGACACAAAATACAGAGATCCCAGGTGTGCTTTTAAAGGACGGGGGTGTGGGGGTGTGGGAGGGGCGGCGGAAGAGGGGATGGGGTAGGGGGTAGGGGGATAGGGGCGTCAAGATAGAAGAGCCAGCCCTCCCACACTGCACACGACAATAACTTGTGAAAGCAGCTGCCACCCGGAGGGAATCTGTATGCACACTAAGAACTAGGAGCACTGTAAATACCAATGCAAACAAAACAGCAAGCACAGCATCACTAT
>JADRCH010000206.1:930032-943233 GCA_019843965.1 Rhynchomys soricoides | reverse complement strand
TTTAAAATGACTAAATCAGAAAGTTAATGACTCAATAAGAACAGGGAAAGAATTACAGCTAATAAGCCAACAAAAGAGACAATATTTTAAAAGTTTAAACACTAGCATTGAACACTTGCTCTTTAGGACTCTATAGAAGACCTTGCACAAGCGACCACAGATGTGTGCACAGAAATGGATATTATTGTTTGTAATAATGAAACGTGATGAAAAGTCAAAAATACATGGGAAAGAGACATATTAGTTGTAAAAAAAGGAAAGAAAACTCACAAAATTATACTTTTGGTACCATGGGCTATATATATTCTTACAACTCTGAGGGTCTGAAGAGAATCTTGCTTTGCCTTATTCTGTTCAGAAAACAGAATTTGGTAAGATAGGAAACAGGATATGTGAGTCTCAAGAGTAGGACAGAACTACATAATCCTCTCTTCATGAGGCACACGTCCCCGGGTGGGCTCGAACCACCAACCTTTCGGTTAACAGCCGAACGCGCTGACCGATTGCGCCACGGAGACATATAGATCATTGTCCTCCCCATCTCTATAAGAAATGCCTCCGGCTTGGCTCCTCGTTCCTCTCCTTGCGTCTGCTGTGTTTCTCTCGCCCAGGAGCCGCAGCCGGAGATAAAGCTTGCTCTCCGACCGGGTGCGTGAATTCAAAGGAAACCAGAAACCAAAAGACGGACGGGTTAGTTCCAGTGGGCTCAAGAGAGGGCACGACTCTACCAGGACTCAGATCGGAACCGATGTGACCGTGGACACACGCTAGACATCATCAGGCGTCCCAAACGAATTCCCTTATCTCTAGTGGCTTTTGTTTTTAAATTTACAAACATTTACAAAAAAAAAAAAAAAGCAAAACAAAACAAAATACCACCTGCCTTACTGAGGAGCAGGAAACAGTAAATGGCTTTGCTGTTCACCTGAGGAGCCTCGTTTTTCTCTGGCGTCTTCCTTTTTTTCTTCCCATCAGAACACATGGGAACCCCCCACCCCCACCCCATTTAACCCTCTCCTCTTTTCCCAGCTCTCGCTACCCCACTGGCCGCAGCCAAGTCGGGCTGGAGTACGAGGTGGGCCCAGAGCTACAGGTGCTGGTCAGGAGAAACCTTGGATTTTCTGTGTCTCCATAAAGCAGAAAATAGCAACATGAACAGCACCAGCTCTCTTGTTCCGGCTTTTGAATAGAGACCAGTGAGAAGGACGAGCGCTTGAGGACTGCGCATGCTTTGCTCCTCGGTGTCAAAAGGAAGGGTTGAGGGTGACGGGAAAGAAGAAAAAAGCATCATTAAATAGTATGAGCCTTGAAGTGCGCAGTCTAAGATAAAGTGAAGAGAGACCGTGGGAGAAAGTGCCCAGCGTAGCTCCCCCTGCTTACTAACAGTGGCACCCTTCTTCCAGGCCCATTCTTAGTCCTCTCACCAGTACTAAAATCCACTAGAGACGCAAACTTTTCCCTAGTGCCAAAAGAGCGGATTTTCTAGGGTACTGTTTTAATCATCTCAGGCTATCATAACGAAATACCAAAGCTTACACTTTAAACAGTTGGGAGTGGTTTCTTTTATACCAGCTGTGGTTCCTACTCCTAATAAAGCAGAGCTCTCAGAGGAGAGAGGGATCGCTCTCTGGGATTTTCTCCGTCTAAGGATACTGACCTAATCGTGAGAGTGGATCCCTCATGACCTCATCTAAGCTTCCAAAAGCTCCAAAGGCTTTGGGGATCAAGCCCTTTCACTGTTGCATTTGGAGCACCAAATATCTAGTATGTAAAACCACCATCAGACAGAGAGAGAGAGAGAGAGAGAGAGACAGACAGACAGACAGACAGGCAGACTAATTAATGGTTTTTCCCTCCTTGTGGTAACCCTAGGCTGGGTAAGAAAAACTACTTGTTTCCGCCCGGTTTCGAACCGGGGACCTTTCGCGTGTGAGGCGAACGTGATAACCACTACACTACGGAAACCACCTGTGAGGTCTGTTCTGCGAGATTGCATGAGAATCATGTACCTGCTATCCCCATCAGCTTCTAATGTGAAATCCCAAGGCATTTTAAAATTTAACCGGCCCATCAGTGATCCTTTAGACAAGCAGACAGTAGCGTCTGGGTGGCCCTGTCTTGGAAGTTTGTGCTCACGAGGACGCACAGGCACTGGAGTCGGAATGCTGCTCCTCACCAGGGTTCAAGTTCATGAGCTATGCATAGGTGTTATCCTTCGAGGGGACCCCGGTGCTCTCGGAAGCTACAAAATCCCAGGCATTTGGGTATGTCCCAGATTCTGGGCACTTCACTTCAGTCCTACTCCTGGGAAGCCGAGGGCCTCCGGGTGGCTTTTTTTTTCCTTCATGGCGCCAGCAACTGTCACTGTTCAAAGACCTTGAACAAAGATCGATGTGTCTATTCCACTCAGAAGTGTAGGACTCTTCCAGTGTCCCAGCGCTCTACTTTTCCGGTGTTGCTGCTCTCTCCAGTGACCTCGAGTGGCCTGCCCTCACAAGCCATGATTTAGCCTTTAGTGTTTTCCAACTCGCGATCCAGAGGAGGCTCCTTTGGTCCCGGCTGCTGTCATTTAGTCTGCAACTCCAGTACTTAATCATCTTACAAGTTAAGATATTTGGTTTTTTTTTGTTTGTTCTTGTTTTTAACCAAATATCAACCCAAGCCAAGACGCGCGTCCGCAGCGTGGATCGCATTCGTTTGAGGATCCCTGCCGCTAGGTCAAGTATAAATCACTGGGAGACTGGGTATATCGCTAAACGCAGACTTCAGAACCTCTTTGGTCTTGAGGTACTTTTTCGAACCACAGTTTTAGTTTATTCTTTACAATTTTGGAAGCATCTTGTTGTTGTTGTTGTTATTGTTGCTGCTGCTGCTGCTGTCATTTCCCTGTTCAACTAGTTATGAAGTGCGATTTTTAACCCAGTACAGTTCACCTTACAGCAAATTGCCAGAAGGGTGGAGAGAAGCGGAGTCTGAACCAATCTCAATCGATCAGTCCATTTTCTCGAATCCGATTTTCCTTGGGAGAGACCCGGGCTGTCATCTTCTGTAGCCAGAGACTTCCTGGTAGCTTTAAATGGTGAAATTTTGAGAGATTTTTCTCTCCCATCTTTTACAGTCTGTCTTTGCACTCCCACACCCATCGAGACCATCAGTCGCATCTAGATCTTTTGGGGGTACAACAAAGACAAGAAAAAGGGGGCAGATGTCCATTCTGGTACAGAAGCGGGAAGGCCAGTGGGCGCCCAAAGATCGCAGAGTGTCAGGAGCGCCCACTTGGCTCACCCGCCCTGCAGATTCCATAGAGATTTGGCAAGAGTCTCTGTAGGCTGGAATGGCGGCAGTATGCAGTTCTGCCTCAGAGAGGAGCCGCTCGAATGGTACTCAGTCCTTCCTCTGGCTGGTTCTAGACAACAGACCCGTAAGAGCAAAGAAAACGGTGAACAATAGGACAGTTAAGCGACGTCTAGGGTAAATCTAGAGTCTGGTGTTAGATCTTCAGTGTCTTTTCCAGTCTTTGCTCAAAATTAAGAGTTCACGAAAGAGGGCATTGTGTAGACAAAAGTTGATAGACACTTGAAAGAAAAGGCTCTGAGGAAAACAGCGGTGCCTTCGATTTTCACAAAACCGCAAGAAAAATGAGCGTCCAGGACTGGAAGAATGCAGATGCATCGTGTGTGAAGCTTAGAGATCAGTTCAGGCTCCTGGAGCCAAACCTTGCTGCACCTATCCAGGTTGTCTAAGTTCCTTCACCCTTCAGACTCCTTTAAGATACAAGGGTTCCTGAAGTCTCCAAGGTCTTCCCTCCTCGCCCTGGTTAACCTCTCTCCCCCTGCATCCTTAGCGTCTCTTCTGCGAGGTGACCTTGCAGAGATGTGTCACTCTGCCACTTGTGGACACTCCAGATATACTAATGTTCTTTGTTAAGGCTGTATATCTCATTGGTGTGACTTTGAGGTAGTTTCTGAGGCTTTGGTGCACCTATCCATTATTCTGGATACCATTATTTAGGTTTATTATTTATTCTTAACTTTTAGGTAATGAATAACATAACAGTGACAAATGTTCTTCAGTGAGAGGTTTACATAGTGTTTAGTAGGATTGCCTTATTTACCTCATGCCTGGGTGTCTACACACGTCTGCCACATAAAATATTCCACATGTATTTATATGTATTTGTTGAAAACAAAAACTAATGGATTTTACTAACTAAGCCCTTTCCTAGAGCTAGAAATAAATGCCGAGCTTAAAGCTGGATGTGGTGGTGTTCTTCTGCATCCGGTGTTTCAGGACTTTGATCCATCCTTGGGCTACAAGGCCAGTGGGGGGATATGGGAGGGGATCAGGAATACAGCTCTGGACATAAATCTTGATTCTGTACCAATAAACTACACAGTTGTTGGCAATTTACTTAAGCTGTCTATATTCTGGTAAAATTAGTAAAATGTCGGTTACAGAATTAAATTACTTGAATTTGTGATATGTAAATTTGCTTTAAGTTTGATGAAAATATAGCATTCAATAAATGTGAGTGTCCTGCCCCCATTCCCACCGGTCTCTGAGGGATCATCTTCCTCCTTGACACACAGAATACTTACTAAAAACAGAAGTTGCCAAGAATACATGTGTTACACGCATCACCCCGTTAACTTACAGAAAACACAGAGCTAGTTGTGGGATCAGAGGAGGCTCTGAATGAGTGAAGTCATGAGGTAAGACCTTCCCCTATCGTGGAGATAGAGAGGACTTCCCTCCTCAGGGAACCTAGTGCAAATGTTATAGTGTGTGCAGAAAATGCCTGTCATAGTGTTCTTCCCCTTCAACCCCAGAGAGTCACAGCCTAAAGTCAATCTCCCTACACACAGCCTACTCCTATAAAGATAGCTAAATCTTCTGAGTTTGAGGCCAGAAAGTCTACAGAGTGAGTTTATGATAGCCAAAGCTACTCAGAGAAACCCTGTCTCCAAAAACAGGGTCTTGCCTGTTGTTACAAGAAAGACATGGGAGAAATTCCATCCTTAGACTAAGAAGCAGACTCAGTCATTCCCCTTTGCTGGTCCCTTCTCTAAGACCTGATGTAGCCTGGTCTTTAGTTGAAGGATTTTCTTAAGAACTTGTTAACAACTTTCTTGAAGGAAGAATGCAGAAGAAAAAGTGTCTGAGACGGTCTTTTTTTCCCTCTCTCTCTCTCTTAAGGGTTGAGAGTGGGAAGGGTGTAAAAAAATAGATTGTAAAAACGCCTTACCATCCAAGGATCACAGTGTGCACGAGAAATTATGATTTTGCCTGTTTCAGTGACCTATTTGCAGTTAGTGGCCCTTCCCTTTTTATACCCTGACATATTGAATCTTGTTTTTCCAAGAGTTAACTAAAGAAACAAAAATTACAATGTCATCTCTTAGCAGGCTTGTGCTACTGGCAAAATAATTACTGAGTGATACAAGACTAAATACAAATTTCCAAATACCAGGTTCAGTCTTATCTTACAAGAGAAATGACTAGGGGAGCGCGCGAACGCAGCTCCCCCACTACCACAAATTATGCAGTCGAGTTTCCCGCATTTGGGGAAATCGCAGGGGTCAGCACACCCCAAGTGCAATGGGTGAGCCTCGCCCTGGGAAAACCACCTTCGTGATCATGGTATCTCCCCTGCCAGGTAAGTATGTTTTCCTGTTGCCCAGCCCCGACTCACACCCGCCCGCCCTGCACTCTTAACGCACGGCCACTTCGCCCCGCCAGATCGCGGGCCTTCCCCGTCGCACACGCCGTCTGTGTGCTCCGCCGACACCTGGGGACCCTCACTCTTTTCCACGCCGCGCGCAAAACCCCTCGCGTTTCCCCGGCGGCTGAGGACTCGACAGCCCCTGCGCGACCTTCATCTGCATAAACCCCGCCCCCGTCAGGCACCCAGGGATGACATCACGTCCCTACCTTTCGCGCCCCCCCCCCCCCCGTTCGGGGGCCTGTTGAACTTTCCTTCTTGCGCAGTGCTGGAGTGTTTCATCATCATCTCTTACCCCGAACTAGCCGCTCTCACCCCCCTCTAGGTCCCAGCATCCTTGTGGCTGACTGTTTGGGGTATGGACGACCCGACGATGCCCATCTTCTCCAAGTCGGAGACTGTCGTCAGGCTGCACAGGAGACAGCCCTACCGCAGAGGTCTCCCTGTGCTGCTCCAACCTGTCTGCCGCCGGTCTCCACCGCGGTAGTTTAAAAGGCTCTTGATTTGTTTACCTGTCGTTTTCTGTGTTCTCTTCTACAGAAACACCACGAAACTGACTCTGAGTTGGAACATTGGTATGTGGGGTTACCCAAGTCTGGGTTCCTGGTCCAGGGGACCCAATAAGCCCTCTCTGGATCTCCTCCAGCTCACATACATATACGCAAAATAAATAAGTACTCGTGTGTGTGTGTGTGTGTGTGTGTGTGTGTGTGTGTGTGTGTGTGAAGGAGGAGCAGGTTTGTGTGCCACAGCTTGCGTGTGGAAGTCAGGACAGTTTGTGGTAGTGGACTTTCCTTCTATCGGCGTGGGCTCTATGGATCAAGCCCTCAGTCAGGCTTCATGGCAACTGCCCTCACCTATTATGCCACCTCTCTGTCCCCTTGAAATCTCTGTCTCTCTGTCTCTGTCTGTCTCTGTCTGTCTCTGTGTGTGTGTGTGTGTGTGTGTGTGTGTGTGTTTCTGTCTCTCTCTCTCTCTTTCTCTCTCTCTGTGTGTCTGTGTTTCTGTCTCTGTCTCTCTCTGAGACAGGGTCTCTCAGCATAACCTGGCTGTGCTGCAGTTCATTATGTAGACTAGGCTGGCCTTAAACTCACAGAAATTCTCCTGCCTTTTCCTCCCCAGCGGTGCAATTAAAGGTGTGCACCCCCACGCCAGGCTTTTATTTATTTGTTTGTTTTGTTTTTTGGAGATAAGGTTTCTCTAGATAGCCTTGGCTATCCTGGAACTCACTCTATAGACCATGCTGGCCTCTAACTCAAGAGAGCCGCCAGCTCAAGTGTCAGACAATTCACAGTTTACTTCATCAAGCAATAGTAAAATAAATTGTCTAAGTGAAGTTACCCTTTACTGGTTAACTGATGGGGTTTTTTTGTTTGCTTGTTTTTTGTTTTCTTTTTTGTTTTTTGTTTTTTTTAAATGTAGTGCTCTGTCTGCAGGTACCCATGCAAGCCAGAAGAGGATATATATATATATATATATATATATATATATATATATATATCCTCAAATCCCGCCTCCACAGTGACACACTTCCTCCAACAGGCCACACCTCCTAACAGTGCCACTCCCCATGGGCCAAGCACTGAAACACATGAGTCTATGGGGGGGCCATACCCATTCAAACCACCACAGGGTACTTGTTTGTTAAATACAAAGCTCTGGGTTTTATCCTCAGCATAGCAAGAAAGAGAACTTCTTACTATTTTAGAATTTAGAATGCCCAGGTGGCTGTGTCCCTGGTCCAGGTGGCTACTGATTGTGTGATCATGAGAGAGTGGTTTGATTACTCATGGTAGTTTGAATCTTGAGTGTCTCTCAAAGGTTCTGTGTTAAAAAGTCTTAGTCTCAGTCAGGCATGGTGATAGGAGTTCCAGGACAGCCAGGGGTACTTAGAGAAACCCTGTTGGAAAACAAACAAACAAAAATACCAAAACCAGTCTTAGTCTCCAGCTTTGGTTTATGGGAGAGGTAAACGGAGATGAGGTCTTATGGCCATTGGGCAGCCACCCCCTGATGGGAAGGAATACTTGGATTTCAGTCCATTCTCTTCCTCTCTTTTGCTTCCATATCATGGAATAAAGTTTTGTTTTGACACACCTTACCACTAAGAAGTGCCTCCACCCCACTATGAAAAACATGGAAGCAATAGGTCTATGAGATCATAAACAACCTTTTTAAAGTAAGCTATCTTCCCTCAGAAACTAATTTATATTCCTTCAATAAAAAACAAAACAAAAAAGCCCTTAAAATTAATGGATATTTTAAGAGAGCTAATTGTACACTAATAACTAAGCCTTCATTCAAACTGTAATTAATTGCTGGGCAGTGGTGGCACACACCTTTAATCCCAGCACTTGGTAGGCAGAGGCAGGCACATTTCTGAGTTCGAGGCCAACCTGGTCTACAGAGTGAGTTCCAGGACAGCCAGAGCTACACAGAGAAACCCTGTCTCGAAAAACAAAACAAAACAAAAAAGATTGTAATTAATTATTACACTAATGCTTGTTATTTCTTCTCTTCTTCCATAGCTGCGAGAAGCTCTCATTTTATCCTTTGGGAATCCCTGTGGCCGACTATATTCACTCACTGCCAAATAATGACAAAGTCTCTCTTCCCTCCTTTCTTCAGCCCACTTTAAACTATTGTAAAGTTATTTGAACACTTGGGAACTTCATTGTACTCACATAGTAGCTACTGGAAGCCAGGGACACTTTTCTCTCCACGATCACCTTCAGGTAGAGGGCTGTATTCTTAAGGGTGAAGAGCATGAATGGAGAGCATTCATGTTATAGATATATACTGACACCGACTGGGCCCATGGGATCTTTATCCATATCAGATAAAAGCTGAACCACCTTTCCACACAGCAGAGTCAAATACCAGGAAGTACCAAAACCAAAACATAACAAACACCTCAGAACAAATCAACTTCTAATCAAAACAGACCCATAGATTGCTTTTATCTGCCATGTGTCACCTAACAAAGAAAGGAATACTGCTAGCCATTGCTCAGCAGAAAGAACATCCCTATATGTTCTTTAATAAAATCAAACCAGAAATCCATATGTACACCACTGGTGGGAGAAAAAGAATCTACAGTATGCAGACAGAGATAAAAAGTTATTGTCCAATAACAGCTCTGAGTGTTGAAAACCCAAAGAGGACCGGGGGATGGCGGCACACACCTTTGATCCTAGTGTGCAGGAGGCAGGTACCAGGACAGTCAGGGCCACACAGAGAAACCTTGTCTTAAAAAGAAATGAATAAAAATAAACCCAAATAGCTAAAGTCAACAGATAAAGGAGTGGTTTGACGTGGCTGTTTCTGCATAGAGTGTCAAAAGGTGTGAGACTCTAGAGACTATAAACAGCACCCCCTCCAACGGAGGGATAACATGAAGACAATATCATAACCAATCTTATGTGCCAGCCTGTCTAAGCCATTGTATAAAGATTTTTGGTCCAACATAGTGCTAGATGTTTCGGCAAAGATATATTTAATTAAATTACTATATATATATATATTTTTTTTTTCTTTTCTTTTTTTGAGACAGGGTCTCTCTACATAGGCCTGGTTGTCCTGAACTCACTAGGTAGACCAGGCAAAAGTGTATTTTAGGGAGAGATGGTTCAGAGGTCCAGAACACTGACTGCTCTTCCAGAAGTCCTGAGTTCAATTCCCAGCAACTACATGGTGGCTCACAACCATCTGTAATGGGATCAGACACCCTCTTCTGGTGTGTCTGAACACAGCTACAGTGTACTCATATACATAAAATAAATCTTTTTTAAAAAGTGTATTTAAATGAGATTACCTTTTCATTAGTAAATGCTAAGTGAAAATGTGAATGGGCTTTGTTCAATCAGTTAAAGATTTTAATAAAAATAGGTTGATCTTCCCAAAGAGTGAGTCAATTATATTTATTATATAATATAATTATAATACTACATTATTTGTCCTAGAAGACACACTAAAGCCAAAATTCCTCTGGGATTCACACCTCTAACTTTTGATTTGCCACAATGATGTGAGCCAATATCTTTTTTTTTTTTTTTAGGATTTATTTATTTATTTTATGTATGTGAATACACCTATCACTGTCTTCAGACACACCAGAAGAGGGCATCCAATCTCATTACAGATGGTTGTGAGCCACCACGTGGTTGCTGGGAATTGAACTCAGGGCCTCTGGAAGAGCAATCAGTGCTCTTAACTGCTGAGCCATCTCTCCAACCCCGTGAGCCAATATCTTAAAATAAATATTGATTGATCAACATGTAGCTAGGTAGAAGTCCGTTTCATCCGTCTGGAAAACGCTGAAGAACAGAGCATGTTATACTAATTCTCTCCTGTTATCCACAGGAGATAGAAGAGGCACACACATCAAAGGTCAATGAGTGAGGTTTTTCTCCTTTTGGGTAAGATACTTGGCCCAAAGCTCTTCAAGAAGTCACTCTGGCCAGGCATCTCTAGCCCTGGTTGACCAGGCCATGAGAGAAATAATCACAAAATGTACAAAATATCTTGGAGATGTAGCTGATATCCAGACAGGGAGATAGATATCCTTCTTACTTGATGTCCCACTTCACAGAAAAACAACCACGCCATTCCTGGCGTGGTTTCTATAGTTCACTGCACTATCAGGAGTATGAAGATTATTTTGATTTAATAAAATAAATTGGAATATAAATTGGTTCCACATTTATGGAAAGTTATTTTATAAGGTTGGTTGCTTAGAAGCACATATACTATAATCTCTGTGGCATAGCATTTGTAAGTCTAGGGCTCACACTCTTAGAAATTCAACTTGCAAAGAATATTTGTGGGAGAATGTCTGCGGCAGCACTGTGTGTGAGCAAAAGAACCCTGGAAACAGCTTAATTTAAAAAACAACATGCATAGGGATAAATAATGGTACAACAGAGGAAGAAACGAGGAGTCACTAGACTCTTAAAAAGGAATTGCATATGTGAGCATAGATGCTACAGGAGGCAGAGGCTGGTAGACTTCCCTGACAACAGCGATGAGCTGCGTGACGTGGGTGCTGGGGACCTAACTCGGTTCCTCTTCAATAGCAACACACATCCCTATCCTCTCAGCCATAACTTACCCAGTCTTGCAGTAACTCTCCAGGGATCAGGAGGGGGTTTAAAGAAAAAAAAAATTACTGATCCATTGAGTTCTATTGGGGCTCCTTGGGTATTAGCTTGACTTAGGTCTCACCTGTGCAGAGCGGGGTGGCAGACCTGTCGCAGGGCGGGGTGGGGTGGGGGAATCAACCTAGGGCTCAGGAATATTAAGCAAGCATGATAATGATGACATTTGCCTTTCCTGGTAGCATTATGGAATGGAGCAGTTACTAAAGCCAGTGTGTCCTGTGGATAATGTAGTACGCATTATTATCCTCGATTTACAGTGGACAAAAAACAATATTGGTAAAGAACGATTTCCCTTGTATCTGATTGGTCCCCTGCTCCGGATTACAGCTGGCTTCTCAAATTCCCTAGAACATTTTTTTTGTTAGAATAAGAGACCATAATGTCTTGTGGTGGAGAAAGCTTTTGACATACAATAAAAGCCACACAGCGTCCCTGGGTGGGCTCGAACCACCAACCTCTCGGTTAACAGCCGAACGCGCTAACCGATTGCGCCACAGAGACACAAATGCAGAACTGACTACATTGCCATGGAGAGTGAGATGTCCGGCTAGCCAATATCACAGCCATCGCAAACCTCCTGGGTTAGCTCCAGTGCCTTGAAAATCTGGAGTATTTAGAGCGGCGAACACGATTGTTCTTGTCCTTTGATGCCTGCGCTTTGAATCCATCCTACTGAAACCTGAAGAGCTGAATCGTCTCCTTGGCGCTTCCAAGCTCAGAATCCCCGCCCCGCCCGGTGACAAGTCGGCCACCGGGCTCTGCGCAGGTAAGACCTAAGTCAAGCTAACATCCGGGGAGCCCCAATAGAACTCACTGAATCAGTACCTCCTCCTCCTCCTCCTCCTTCCTTTTAACCTTTTTTTGTGAAGATTATTATGATGTTTCATCATTTTCCTCTCAAACTTTCCCATGTACCCCCTTTTTACTCTCTTTCAAATTTATGGGCTTTAAAAAAAATTGTTGTTACAGACACACATACACATGTATTGCATATGTATTTATACTTCTAATAAGTACAATCTGCTCATGCCTGTATAATGTCACTCGTATGTATGTTTTCAGGGCTGACATTTGGCATTGGATAACCAACTGGCTTACTCTTCTCTGGGAAAGGACCCCCCGGGGCTCAGCATTCCTCAGTTGCCTATAGTTCTTTGTGTAGGGTTGAAGTCTCGTGAGCTCTCCTGTCCACTTTCGCTTGTGTATTGTACTTGCTCAGCTCATGTGTGTGCGCTCATGTTGGTGAGACATTATGAGTCTAGCTTCTGACATTTCTAAACGACACAATCTCACCGCAAGCTCCCCGATTCTCTGGCTCTTACAGTCTTTCAAAGCCCTCTTCCAGAACATTCCCAGAGCCTTAGGTGTGAGGTCCCACTCCCATGTCACACTTTCGGGTCCGTTGCTGCGGTTGGTGATGGTATTGATATTATTAAAACATATAAGCCCAGTAAGAAAAGTTCTTTGCCTTACTTGAGCAGTGGTGCTTGCTAACATGGCCAAGAACAAGGTTGCAGGTATTTTATTTTGCTCCAGATAATGCGCCATCTTTCCTCTTTCATTTGCTGATGAAGGCTGCTCCCCAGGTAGGAAAGGTATAAGACACTGTGTAGGATAGTGGTTCTCAACCTGGGGGTCAAGACCCCACACATGTCAGACATTTACATTACGATTTATAATAGTAGCAAAATTCCAATTATGAAGTAGCAACAAAATAATAATTTATGGTTGATTCCACAACATGAGGAACTGTACTAAAGGGTCCAGCATTAGGAAGGTTGAGACTCACTAAGGCAATGTTTTTGCAGTTGTTTGGCTGTCTGACTCAAAGTCGGAGGAGCCATTTGATCAGTAGGCAGGTCAGGGTCAACCGGGGGTCGCTCACTCGCCGCTGTTTCTGCAGTCCTTCCGGAAACCAATGATCCTCTGGCTCTGGAGAAACATAAACATACTCTTTCCCCCGGTTTATAACATCTTTTTGTTTTTCATTGCAAAGAGTCTTTTTCTTTATACCAAATAGGTTGTAGTACATCACCCTTAATACTTTCTTCAATAATAGATTGCCAATGAGTTTCAGCTGGTGTAAAATCATTGTCTTTACAATTTAAAAATGTAAAGTAAATAATGAGTCTAATATGCTTCTGGGTTAAGGGCTGTCTTTCCCCTTTTTGTTTAACTAACATTTCCTTTAATGTTTTGTTAGATCTTTCAATGACGGTCTGTCCTTAAGAATCATCAAGTAGTATGTTTAATATTTCAATATTGTAAATAAATCTCTCTCTCTCTCTCTCTCTCTCTCTCTCTCTCTCTCTCTCTCTCT
>JADRCH010000206.1:901053-929783 GCA_019843965.1 Rhynchomys soricoides | reverse complement strand
TAAGCTGGGACATTAGTAGTGTGTGTGATATAAGCTGGGACATTAGTCATTTTGATTTGTGGAGGAATACCCATGACATTAAAAGCTTCTTTCAAATGTGATAGAACTGATGAAACCTTTTCACTACTTAGTGAAGTGGCCCAGAATGATGTACGTATTGCAACTTACCAAAAGCTTTGATGTGCATTGTGCCTCTTAGTCATACCTCATTCTGTAATATTACCTCTGGGATTATTACCAGAAGACAAACAAGGCCTATGAAAAGTTTGAAGAGTTTTCTAGTGTGAAGTTATTAGTTTTTGGCACTTTTTTTTTTTTTGCACTAAAGGAAAATTTATTTTTAAAGCTCTCCAGTTAGCTCGTGTATCTGCATGGAAATTTAATAGCCTTGGGTAAAAATGTACAAGAATATAATTGATATGTATCCATTAAAGAATCTGTGAGTTGATTAGCATCTGTCACAGGGCCAAGGAGATTGGCGTGTGCTTCCATATGTGTAATGAAAAGTAAATTAATGTGATGAATTAATAACTGGCATAACCGGGACAATAAAAGAAATAATTTTGTATCATATCAAAGAAAACAGTATAAATATGTTGAATGGTATATGCTGCATATTGTGAGTCTGTAACAAAGTTTAAAGGTTGGGGAACATCTGACACCACCATAATAATAGCTGTCACTTTGATCTTTTGAACAGATAAGTAAGGGTTTATGACACTTTGGAAATGTCTTTTTCATCAAAGCAATTCCAAATTTATTAGCATCTGTCTATTAAGTTAGTGTTTGATCAAGAGGTTCTTGCTTAATAGTAGGATTGACAAAAAATATCTGTTAAGTTTTAAAACTGCATACTCTTGGCTTTTGAACACTGATTATTAATTTTTGTTATGAATCACTTGAAGCTATCTGCCAATTTTCATTAATTTTCTAAAGATCTTGTTGCTGCCTTCTTGGTTTCGGCAGGGAGAAGGCTTCATAGGACTAAGAAGATTTAAGTCGACTTGTTACAGATTTTACAGATTTTTCAACCATACCCAATAAACTTACAAATCTTGAAGTAAGTTTTAAATTTTAGCCAAAGAAGAGGAGTTAGAGATAAGCAACAGTAATTCTGTGGGAATAGCTACTTTTGAGCTGTTTTAAAGCATGTGGTTTTTCTGGGCTGTTCTGTTTTGTTCTCTCTCTTTGTCCTAGAGTCAAATGGCCTTTTGACCCAGGACAGAGATTTAAAGACACTTGAAATAAGAGTGCTTAGATTGGGAGCGGATGGGTCATAACCCAACTTCAGACCAGCTTTTGACAAGGTAAAACAGCAAAGCCTGACATTATCCATGCCCATAAAACATCTGACTTCCTGTAGAACGGAGTCAAAGGACCAGAGGGAGTGACAGGAGTGGACAGGGACCAAAGAAAGCTCAGAGATAAGAGATTTTGTGGGTCTTAAACAGCAGGTTTCATTAAGCCAATGAGAGGGACAAAGATTGAGTAAGCTCCAGGAGGGAGCTGGGAGTCAGAACTGCAACCAATGCATACAGATAAACACAAGACAAGACAACTACTGTTCTGAGGGAGTCTGGACTGGGATTCACCTCACCTGAACAAATATAAACAGTAATAATAATCAGATAGGCAATGGCCAGCCCCATGCTCTCAGCACACTGTATGGGGAGTCATCTACCTGAATGTCAACAGGGCAACCCCTGATTTGATCTGCAGTAATAGGAATATTTTTTTTCCTAGCCATTTTTTCTTGCCCCGTGTTCTGAATTGTAAATAAGCCTGGTTTTTAGAATGGCCCTCATTAAAAGCTTTCCAATCACATGGGATTAACCAGTATTCAGTGGCAAGTCCTTGTAAAATTAAATATAAGTGGAATGCATTCTGCAAGTAATTATCATTTTGAGGGAGTTCCAGCTGGGATTTTATTGTCTTAAAGGTAATAGGAATATGAGTATAATGAAGCTTCTTGTGGGAATTCACCATTAGGTCCAAACTGAGTTATAATTACATGGAATTGAAACAAATTACCTATAGAACATCACCTGTAGGCATTTTGAAAGTGCTGTCTTCTTTGAGCCTCATCTTGATCCTCTTTTTTTGTTTTTGTTTTTTGTTTTTGATTAAAAGACTTAGAAAACTTGAGAACATATGCAGAAGGTCCATCATCAAATGTTGGGACCACATCAACTGGATCCTCACATTTAAATAGCTAATTTAAAATTTTCCTTTAATAGTTTTTTATACTGACTTTTGGTAATAAGAATCTCTTCTGAAGAGGAATCATGAGGATTTTTTGTTTTGGTTTGGTTTCGTTTTGTTTTTCCAAGACAGCATTTCTTTGTGTAGTCCTGGCTGTCCTGGAACTTCCTCTGTAGACCAGGATAGCCTCAAACTCAGAGATCCACCTACCTCTGCTTCCCAAGTGCTTGGATCAGAGGTGTGTGTAACCACAACCCAGAAAGGATTTTTTACCTCTTTCTTCTCTTCATATAAGATATCAATATTTAAATTGCCCTGAGTTTTAACATGCTCACTGAATTTGGGCAGTTAAATTCCTGAATTTGTTTTTGTCTTATTCCCATGCCTTTTTCTTTTCTGGCTCACCATCAGTCACAGAATAACCGGACAATTGTTCAGAATCAGTCTGTAAAGGTTTTAAAGCATTGGAAATTAAAGGGACCAAACAGCAATAGGGATATTTCCCCTCTTTGAGGAGCTCCTTTTAAAGTTTATAATTTGCATCCATGTCTTTTTTCTTTTTTCTTTTTTAAGATTTTATTTATTTTATGTATGTGAATACACTGCAGCTGTCTTCAGACACACCAGAAGAGGTCATCAGATCCCATTACAGATGGTTGTGAGCCACCATGTGGTTGCTGGGAATTGAACTCAGAACTTCTAGGAAGATCAGTCAGTGCTCTTAACCACTGAGCCCTCTCTCAAATCCTGCATCTGCATCTTATAATTTAAAGTACTCTTCCCTTCTGAGTGGAACCAATAAGAATGCTTCTTAATTTGTTTGAGCAATTGTGGAAAAGTTTCAGTTTTCACACATACCCTGTCTTCCTTAAGCAAGGCTTTGAGCAATAGTGTTTAGCTCTTCAGTTGATGGAATTTCCCATTTCTTTGGTGTCATTGCTCATAGTTTCCCTTTAGTTTAGATGTCTCTTTAAGCTGTATGGCATTCCTTGTGCTCCACATTTAGGAACCAAATGTGAAAGATCGGAGTCAAGGAGACCACAGACAGGAAATGAGAAACAGCCAAGGACTCAGCGTATGTGTGAAGCCTTTATTCTTAGCTGTATTTCACTGTTACAGCTCTGATTCCAAAACACATAGAGTGTAAGAGACCAGTCTGCTAATACTTGCTTTTTTCTTACTAGACAAAGAATAACTTTCTATATGTCACTAATTGAACCCTTTCCTGGAAGATAAATGCAAAGAACATGTCTCCTGGCTGCGGAATATTGTTGGAGTTGAGGGCAGTTTCTACCAATGCTCTGCAAACATCCTCTTGTTCTCAAGAGACGTCTGGTAGGTGCACTGCCCTGGGCTGATGTTAGTTCAGCAACTCTTCAATATGGTCACCCCGTTTTCCCAGCACCATTTGTTGAAGATGCTTTCTTTTCCCCAACATATGTTTTTGGCATCTTTGTCAGATATTAGATGGCTGAAGTTACTCGTCCTCAGGTTTGGATCTTTGATTTTGTCCCATTGGCCTACCTGTCTGTCTTGGTGTCTCTGCCACAGTGTTTTTATTACTGCAGCTCTGTAAAATATCTAAGGTCTGGAACGGGCCCACCCCCCTTTGTTCTTTTTGCTCAGGATTGTTTTGGCCATGAATCAGTACTTTTAAGAAACTAAATATACAAACGGACAATGTCCAGACCATATATAAAGACAGAACTTGACTGCCATAATTGTCCTGGTTGTATAGACTAAGGGGCTTCCCTAGGTAGGTGACTGCAGGTTACAGGTCAGAGGTTTTTGTTTTGTTATCTTTTTTATTTGACCGACTCTCATCATGTAACTGAGGCTGGTCTAGAGCTCACTGTGTAGACGAGGTTGGCCTTAAAGTCACAGAGATCCACCTGCCCCTGTCTCCCCAGGGCTGGATGAGAAGGGTGTTTTTCCCTGCCCTTTTCTTTGTTTTTTGAGACAGACTTTCTCTCTGTAATCCAAGCTGGACTGAAGCTCTCCATCCTCCTCTGCCCCCCACTTGCTTGAATTACAAATGTGTGATACAGCATCCAGCAATCCTTACAAGATTACTTTTTACAAATTCAGAATTTTGACGAAATTCTATTTTATTTTCCCTTTTATTGCTAAAGCCCTGAGATCTCTAAGACACGCCTACTACCTAAAAACACACATTAACATTTCTCAAAGCCTTTTAGTCTTCATGCTAAAATCTATTTTTTATTCTCTGATCTCATGAAAACTCTAGACTCAGCTGGCAGACTGATATTGACAGTAGCTCCTGTTATAATCTTCTTGCACGTCTCCGTGCTTTCTGCCTTCTCTCGCCTCTTCTCACCTCTATTGTTATGAAACCAAAACTGAGAAAAAGAAAGAAAGGGTGTACAGACTGGTTTTGTGTGTCAACTTGACACAAGCTGGAGTTATCAGAGAGAAAGGAGCCTCCCTTGAGGAAATGCCTCCATGAGATCCAGCTGTGAGGCATTTTCTCAATTAGTGATCAAGAGGGGAGGGCCCATTGTGGGTGGTGCCATCCCTGGGCTGGTAGTCCTGGGTTCTATAAGAGAGCAAGCTGAGCAAGCCAGGGGAAGCAAGCCAGTAAGAAACATCCCTCCATGGCCTCTGCATTAGCTTCTGCTTTCTGACCTGCTTGAGTTCCTGTCCTGACTTCCTTTGGTGATGAACAGCAGCATGGAAGTGTAAGCTGAATAAACCCTTTCCTTCCCAACTTGCTTCTTGGTCATGATGTTTGTACAGGAATAGAAACCCTGACTAAGACATAGGGTCTAATCTGTCCTGGCCTGGCCTGACCTTGTGGGGCATTGGTCTGTGACAGGCAGTCTGGCACCTGGTGGAGCACAGGCTAAACTACAGGAGACCCAGTAGGGTTTACCCTACATAGGACAGGAAACCGTTATGCCAACGCTCCCGGGAGACTTTGGCTATGTAAGACCCCAGGTAGAGGCGTGGCCACAAAGCCCCAAGTCATCCCCAGGTTAATGAGACACCTAGAGACTTAGCCACGCCTCTTCCCAGTTACTATATCTGCCTCAACCATCCCAGAGATTGGGGGGTACAATTCTATCCAGGACACTCCACACAATGACAGTAAACGTCTTAAAATTATGGACTGTCTATTCATCTTGACCCGCTGTGGGAATCGAGGGATCCGGCCTTTGATTAAGGAGCCTCATCTAATCTCACACCGAAGGCATCCTGTGTCTCAGCGCTTCCAGACTGCCACCACATTCACCCAAGCCTAAGCAGCTGGCCGCGTGAACCTGGTCCCGCAGCAGGACACCATCTGTGCTTTGTAGCTCTGTTTCCAGCCCACTGCATCGTCTGGAGGTGTCCACAATGCCCAAAGCCTGGAAACTCCAGAGCTGGCTGCTGCGTTCCTCGGGATGGCCACCGCTCCCCCACCCAGAGGGCCCGCTAAGGCTTCCCACAGCCTGGCCTGCCCGTCGGACTGTGGGCAGAGACGCACGGCCACTCCCCGAGTGTCCAGTCCCACACAAAACCACAGCGCCCGGGATGGATACTCAGGGCTCCACTTTCCATTGCCATTTGATCCCATATGACCTGACCTGTTTTCTGGCTTGTAAGTCTATTCTGTCTCTGTGCAGGCTTGAACTTCATTTGTGTGTTTCCATTCTTTCTTCCATAAAGTGGGACCAATAAAAGGGTCTGCTTCATTCTTCCATTATCTTTCATCTAAAATAATAATGCTAAATATGTAGGATCATATTCCTCAGCATCATCACATTTGATAATTATATCTGACTGCACTGTTTTTGAAAGCCCTGTTTAGATATTCTGCACATAAAGTTGGTGTTCTTTCTTGTAAAAATCCCCTGTAGATGGCTTTCTGGAGCACGTGCTGTTTTGTTCAGTTTTCCCTACATAGTGTCTTTAACTTGTATTCATATTACTGAGTATATTAGATCGTCATTCCTTTTAACTGTTGAGTACTGGTCCATGCTATGGATATAGCACATTTTATCAGTATTCCAATAGCAGACTCTTGAGGGTGGCTTGTAGCTTGGGCTATTATGGCGAAAGCAGCTATGAAAATTCTTGTTAGTATGCTTGTGTGTGTGCATATATGTGTATATGTGTAGAGCTGTCTGCCTGCATGTACATGTTTGTAAATGTGTGTGCATGTATGTTTGTGTTTATGTGTTCACGTGTAGGCATATGTTCTCAGTTATCATGAGAAAGTGGGTCGAGAGCTGCTGAGAACAGAGGATTTTTCAGTTTGTAAGAGACTGTCAAGCTTTGTCATTAACATATCCCTTTTCTCTCTTGTAAAAAATAGCATTCTGAGGGCTTTGCATGCCTGTCACATCATTTGTGGCCTATTCATCGAAAACATTTCAGGTTTATCTTAAGTTCCATCAATAACATGCTTTACAGGTGTCCTACTTAAAGGGACACCCCTGAGTATCGTTTGTGTGTGGGAAACTCAGCTTTCCTGATGCGTTGTTATTCTCTCATACCTCCAATTCCTATAAAACCCATTAGAAATCTGTGTCCAAAAGAACTCGCAGTATTTTTTCAAATAAAGATAATTTTAGACAAGTTATTAAGGGTGCATCTGGGATTCGTAGAACGCACGAGAAGAAATGATTGCCTTTTAAGTTTAGCGGCTGCCAACCTGCGACCATGCTCCTTGGAAGTAAGGCCCAAGAGACAGGATTTCCACTCAACAGCCATTGGGTGCTTCTGTTTCCGAGGAGGCCGACTTTAGCTTCGTGGTGCCTGTTCTTTAGGACCCACCGGAGATTCCTGCCCTTTTAAGCTAAACTGAAAGGAAAAGTATTGCCTTGGGACCCCCAAGACTAAGTTCTTAGCACAAAGGAGATTTAATTGCCCCAGAGGGACGGGGTGGGAAGCAAGAGACAAAGACAAGAGAGGAGGATAAGGGAGAAAGGAGAGGGAGGAGGGGTATTGCCACGGGGTGGGACGAAGGACTGTCTCCGGAAAGAGGGGAGACAGACGTGGCCCATAGGTAAATGGCAGTTAATAAAGGTACAAGGGGAAACCCCGTGTTAGGATGAGCTGGTCAAGTTTGATTGGGCATATGAATAAGGTGAGCCAAAGCGGGGGTTTGATTGCTGGACTTCAATACTTTGATAGCTGGATCTTCGTAGTCAGCCCCAGGGGGAGGAAGTGGCCAAACAAGGGGATAGACCTTGGTAGCTAGCTTCAGGAGTGTAATCTAATGACTTTTAGCAAGGCAGAGGGAATAGGGAGAAGGACAAGGCCTGCCGGAGCCATGCTCACTACACTCAAGCCGGCCAGAGTCTCCTCAGAAACCATGACTGTACAGTCCCCACTTTGGGCAGCAAACCCATCATGTGGTCAAGCAGCCATAAGGAAGTAGCACTGGGTATACTTGCATTAAATGTTCTAGTACAGAGACAGTGAACTCAAACGCAGTGAGGGAATTTACCTACAATGCAAGTCATATTCGCCTGACACAAACAGTCCCACAGACGACTTCGAGTGGAGTAGAGAGCCCGACAGTGGGCAGTTCTGTCCTGTAGGAGCCAGTTTTACACTACAGCTCACTGGTTGTATCCTAGGAACACGAGGTAAGCGGGGCGTTTCCAAGGTCCCGTAGAACTAGACTGGCAGGTAAGCTGCTGAAAGACAAAGGCTTCCCTCAGCGGGCAACTTCCGCCTTGTCTGGCGAAGGTGCTGTCCAAGGTCTGGGTCAGGTTGTGGCAACCGTGCCTCTGGTTTCGCATAAAGAGTCAAGAGTTCCAGGGCAGAGCTCTGGAAACTGAAAGAGGCCGGTCCGGTATAATATCCTTGGCTTGCAATCTCTTTGCATTTATGTTTGAAATGCTGTCCCAAAATAAAGAGAGAGAAACGAAAGTGGATGCCTTTCCTTGACGGCCTTGACCTGCTGCATGGGATTCTTTGTTCTGTAACTCCACGACATTGCCCAGAGGACTGGAGGCTGTTTTCTTTATCTTAAAATCTGAATTTTACTGTATTGTCTTGAGGTTGGTTTTTCTGTGTTAGTTTGCTTTTGGTTGCTGTGATGTAGGACGTGATCAGGATCTGCTCCAGGAGGAGAGGGTTTATTTCATTCACATTACTTTTTTAAAAAATCTTACTTGTAGTTTGTATATGCTTGTGTGTATTTGTTTAGGGGCAGGTGAGGGAAGGGCAGAGATCAGTTCTCGCCTTCCACCATGGGGTTCTCGGGATTAAACTCAGATCATCAACACTTGGTGGCAAGCTCTTATTCGCTAGGGACATAGAGGGACATAGACTCTTCGAATTCCAAAGGGCCGGTGGAAAAGGCGGGAGAGCTAATGGTGGTGTGGAAAACAATCATTTTAGTTTAGGTGTCTGCATCAAGTATCACAGGTCCACCATTTCAAAGTGAACTCTTCTGTCTGGTCCGAGAACCGCAGTATCGTGCTGTACTAATTAGATAGAAATTTTGAAAACAGAACCTCTGCATTGGCTGGGAATCAAACCCGGGTCTCCCGCGTGGGAGGCAAGAATTTTTACCATTGAACCACCAATGCCCACCATAGAATTTTGTTTGAAGGGTAGAAGGATCTAATTTCTTTAACAAGATGTGTGCTTTCCTTAGATCTTATTATTGCCTAAAAGTAGTTAACGCATCCAAACTGAATGCTTTTATACAAGAATTGTACTAGAGAAAATTGGAAGCGTCTGATTCTCCTGATCTTATTCTACTTGGAAAACAGCTCTTTTGGGTTACATGAGCCTCTTATTCCCCAGTCTTCAAATTTTATCTTTAAGTGGTTGCCTCGGTGTTTGTCTCCGCGTTCTGAGGTGATCAGTCTGTGGGTGACCGAGGTAAAAGTCTAATCAAGGAAGAAATAAGAGGAATTAAAATTAAAGGCAATACGGGGGCAGAATCAAGATGGACACAATCGAATTTTGGGTTGAAGTCTTAGTTTTTGTTTTTCCTAATGTTTCCTTAGAGTAAAAACTCCAATCTCAACACTACAGTTTGTTGTCTAGTTTAGCTGTTTAGATTTATTGGACTGTTTACAGACTCTCAGCCCCATCATCAACGGCACTCCTGCATACATTATTTCTTACATCGGCTCAAAAACTGGCTTTCCTGAATCCAGTCTTATGTGCTCAGGCCCATTTGCAACACTGTATCTCGAGTGACCGTTTTTCAATATAAACTGGGATACATCTATAGTCAAAACCAAACCAACCTGTCTATTGGTACAAGCATGTGTTACTCAGCTTCAAACCCTGTAACAGACACTGCAGAAAATAAAAGAAGGAAAAAAACCAGTGTTATTTTAACTCATAGAAGATGTCTTAGGTTTCTCTGGCTGTGATACACCCTGACCAAAAAGCATCCTATTTTTATCACAGATAGAATAACAATCTTATATTACTTTTACCCTAGCTAGTCTCCCTCTGTATATATACTGTTATTATTTAGCATAGGTCCAAATATTTTTTTTTTCCAAGACAGGGTTTCTCTGTATAGCTCTGTCTGTCCTGGAACTCACTCTGTAGACCAGGCTGGTCTTGAACTCAGAAATCCACCTGTCTCTGCCTCCCAAGTGCTGGGATTAAAGGCGTGAGCCACCACTGCCTGGCTAGGTCCAAATATTTTTAACCCTCCATAGTTTTGATCTTGAATATCTTCCCAAAGCCCATGTGTTAAGGACTTGATCCCCAGCCTGTGGCATTATTGCCTGTGGCATTATTGGTGGGTCTTTTAATAGATAGGATCTACTCGAAGGAAGGTGAGACACTGGGGTGTGCCATTGATGGGATACTAGGATCCTGGCCTCTCTGTCTCTTTGCTCCTCTGACACCATGAGGTAGACAGGCTTCCTCCACCTGCCCACTCAGCATAGTGCACAATGCCACTGCAGGGCTGAAGCAGCAAGGCTAAGTGACTAAAGAGAAAAACCTGAGATAAACAGCTTGTAAGGAAAAAAGTCTGTTTTGGCTCACAGCATTTTGTCACAGTGTCAAAAAGCTAACATACACCAGAACATTATTCATATGTTTCTATATAAATATATGCTGGTCAGTTTTACGTCAGCTTGACACAAACTAAAGTCATCTGAAAAGAGTACTCCTCAATTAAGAACATGCCTTCATAAAATCAGGCTGTAGGCGAACCTATAGGACATTTTCTTTTTTTATTTTATTTTATTTAATACTTTATTTACATTTCAAATGTTTCCCCCTTTCCAGGTCTCCCCTTTGGACACCCCCTATCTCATCCCCCATCCCCTGCCTCTATGAAGGTATCCACCCACCCACCCACCCACTCCCCTCTTCCCTCCCTGGCATTACCCTATACTGGGGCATCTAACACCCTCAGTCCCAAGGGCCTCTCCTCCCACTGATGGTCAACAAGGCCCTCCTTAGCCACATATGTGGCCAGCACCATGGGTCCCTCCATATGCATTCTTTGGTTGGTGGTCCAGTCTCCAGGAGCACGTGTGTGTGTGTGTGTGTGTGACCAGTTGACACTGTTGCTCCCTCCCCATGGGGCTGCAAACTCCCTCAGTTCCTTCAGTCCCTTCTCCAACTCCTCCATCTGGGACCCCATGCTCAGTCCAACAGTTGCTGTGAATTGAATCATGAGTGTTCCGAACTTTTGGGCTAATATCCGGACATTTTCTTAATTAGCAACTGATGGTAGAGAAGAGCCCAGCCCATTGTGGGTGGGGCCATCCCTGGCTGGTGGTCCTGGGGTCTATAAGAATGCAGGCTGAGCAAGCCATGAGGAGCAAGCCAGTAAGCAGTACCCTCCATGGCTCTAGGTTAGCTCCTGACTCCACATTCCTGCCCTGTTTGAGTTCCTGTCCTGACTTCCTTCTATGATGAACTGTGCTGTATATGGGTAAGCCAAATAAACCCTGTCCTCCCCAACTTGCTTTTGGTCATGGTGTTTCATCACAGCTATAGTAACCCTAACTGAGACATGATAGCAATTTAGATTTATCCACGTGGACTTACTTCTCTCTTGCCCTGTACTTCATTTTGTATCTCTCTCTTCCCCCATGAAACCATTTTCCTGTTTTGTGAGAAGCAGTGTTATATTTTTTTCCTTCATGTTGGTCTGTTGTCTGCCAACATGAATTGTTTCTGGCCTCCTTCTTCTATGAAGGCGTTATTATTATTGATTATTGAAAGCTGTATATATTCTTTTCTTCAGCCTTTACATGGGTTCTAGGGATTTACTATACACAGAATTCTAAGAGACAATTACTTGCAGCATACTGAAGCACTTGCACTTGATTTTTGCATTTCAGAAGTCAATAGTTCTTCACCTGCTGATTTGGGGGGAGAGGTTATGAATTTCTCTCTATTTACCTCATTTGATGGGTTAGCCTTGTAAAATCTGTTGACTTACATTTTCATTGATTTTAAACTTAGTATTATAACATGTGCAAATACTTGCGTGTGTGCGTGTGCGTGTGTGTGTGTGTGTGTGTGTGTTTAGAGGTGAGAGGACGGACTTTGTGGAGTCAGTTCTCCTTCAGCCTTTACATGGGTTCTAGGGATTAAACTCTGATCGTCCTGCTTGACTCACTGAGCTATCTTGTCAGTCCAACATGTTCTTTCGTATTGGTTAAGAACTGAGATCACTTCTTCAATGCGCCTGCAGTCTCTTGCCTCACTCTTCCCCGTTTGCTCCTTATTAGGTGCTGTCTAGCATTGTCTTCTGCTTAATCTGTGTCTGGGATTTTTCTTTTTCGTCCACTTTACTGACTCTCAGGAGTGGTTGCTCTTCTATTAAACTCTTCCACTGAGTTGTTGATTTTGTTACTTTTATTTCATTTAGTAATTTGTATATGACCCTATAAATCTGTTTTTATAGTGTCCAGTAATTTGTGTGTACAGTGTTAACAAAACCCTTTGACTTTCACAGTGTTAATCCCGAAGATTCAAGAAAGATGACCAACTCAAATCATCATGACCAAATTAATTAAAGTAAGCAATTAATTAACGCATGCTTTTTTTATTCATGTAAATGGGCTGCCTTCCCCTAAGGCAGGGTTTGAGAGGCCAGCTTTGGACATGAGGAAGATAGGGATTTATAGCTCAGAGGTAGGGGGTTTCCAAATGGAGGATTTGGTGAGCAAAATCTGTGGGGTTACATAACAAGTTAGTTCTAACAACCTCCTGAAACAAAAACATCGTTGCAAGGTGGTTGGAACATGGTAGTCATAGCAACCTTCTGAAACAAAAGTGGACGTGCAAGATGGTTATAATAACTTTTGAAACAAAGGATGATTGCTGTTTTCTAGAACAGGCAGTATAGAACCATTTGTAGTTAAGTTTTGTCTTTCAAGCCCAAGATGGAGGCAGCTGGTTCATCTTATTGGCATCTTACCTCTTGACTATGCATTGCACCTGGCTCAGGGAAAAAGGAGCAGCCTCTTGAAAGAGGACATGATTAGTTTCTGAGTCTGAGATTCAGGTAGCCTGGATATACCTGTGTGGACATAGGAAGCTAGCTATCTTGCTGTTAAGTCCCATCAAGAGATTATGGCTCCCATGAGACCAGACTGTCCCCTCAATCCCCAGCAGCTCTAGATGCTGCTCCTCCTCCCACCCCCTTAAAGAAGCTGTGGTTCTTACCCTGTGTCTTTCTAATAGACTGGTATCATGTGTGGTCCATAAGACTTTAATAATCCTGAATGTTTAGTGGACACTTAGGAAAACCTCTTTCACACCTGGTATGGTGGTGCACACCTTTGATCCCAGCACTCGGGAGGCAGAGGCAAGTGGATCTTGGGAGTTTGAGGTCTACGAAGCAAGTCCAGGATAACCAAGGCTTGTTACACACACAGCGGAACTGACTAAAAAGGCCCAAAGAGAAATATTGTTTCATTAGCAATTTTAGGTGGTGTATTTTACAGCTTTCCTGAAAATCTCAATACTGATGACATATTGAGAATTGATTCCTAGTACCTTTGTGTTTGTTTTTATCGTTGAGTATGCACTGCAGAAAATACATAAAGTGAAAGCACAGCTTGTCAGGAGGTGCGTGTCTTTCTCAGTGTAGGTTTTAGAAGCTGGATCAGCACAGGAAATTGCTGTCAACATAACTGCTGCTTGTACAAAAGTACAGGAAGAGTGCTTACTGAACTTTACTGGACTCCAGTAAACTGGTGGATTATTTCTCCACCCATTATATTCTCCAGATGCTGAGGGGATAGGACTGGGCCATGACACAATCTTGGGATTATTCCTAACTGTGAGCAATATGCTAGACTATGACATCAAGCGACGTGTGCCTGGGCAACCCAGCCATCATGGCGCCTACACCACAGGTTCAGGCATAATTTACTGTTGGGTCTGACAACGGTCATTGTGATTTATTTTCTGCCTGTTCTTTTGGGGCTCACTATGTGGTGTGAGCTGACTTTGAACTTGCTACGTAGCCCACACTCTTGTCCCTTTGGTCCTTCTATTTTAGTTATTTAACCAGTAACAACACAGAGCTCACTAGCAATGTAGTTATCAAAATGAAAAAATGAATTACAGCCTGTCTCAATTCCTTTCCAACCTATAGGCTCTTGAAACTAAAAGCAATTAACTCTTTTTAAATTTTAGTGTGGATAATATTTTTGAAAAATCAAAATAGACCTAATGGCATTTTCTAGAGAAAAGGTTCTCAACTTGTGGGTCTCAACATCAGAAAACACAGATAGTGACATTATGATTCATAACAGTAGCAACATTACAGCTATGAAGTAGCCACAAAAATAATTTTATGGTTGGGGTCACCACAACATGAGGGACTGTATTAAAGGTTTGCACCGTTGGAAAGGTTGAGAACTACTTAACTAGAGGCTAGGCAAATAGCCCAAGTTGAAATGCAGGAGAAGGCATGGTGAATCTATATTAAACTCTCTCTGTTGGTCCACACTGGTTTGAGCCAGGGTTTTTGCTGTATCCTTGCACAGCTCTAGTGATTTGGCCTGACTGGAACCACAAGGGAGCAAAGAAAAGGCAGATACACAGACACTCAGAAGAGGTGGGCAGGAGAAAGGGACTCTCTGAGGGAGAAACCACAGCAGCCCAGAAGCTCCGTGTTTTTTGTTTTTCTAAAGAATTATTCATTTATTTTACATATATAACTACACTGTAGCTGTCTTCAGACACCAGAAGAGAGCATCGGATCCCGGTACAGATGGTTGTGAGCCACCATGTGGTTGCTGGGAATTGAACTCAGGACCTCTGGAAGAGCAGTCAGTGCTCTTAACCACTGAGCCATCTCTCCAGCCTACTGTGTGTGTTTATTAGTTAGAGTTGAACAGGAGGGCGGGGTTATTACAGGCAAGTAAACAAAGAGGAGGGGTTTGTGTCGAATAGTTGGATCAAGGAGACATTTAGCTAATCTCAGTAGGTGCAGTCTCGCCAGGGAGCAACCTTCAGGCCATGAACATGGGGGCAAAAGCTGTGGTGGACATTTCTTCACACACTCTCTAGTCCACACACAGACCAGAACCAGGCTTTGCCAGCCCTCTCTGAGCCTTCAGGGAGGATGTTTTGCCTCTTATCTATGAGTCTGAGGCTTTGGGGTCCTTGTTATGACCATGCTTGTGTCAACAGGACATTCATTCAGGACTAAGCATATTCAGGGCTTCCTCTGTTCCCTGTAGGTCTTACCAAGTAGCTCAGGCTGGCCTCAAACTTCTAACACTCCTGCATCAGTCTCCTGAGTGCTGGGATTACAGGAGCGGGCCACCACACTAGTCTAAGTTAAAGAGATGTATTTTATTTTACATGTATGGGTGTTTTGCCTCCATGATTGTAAGTGTACCATGTGTGCGCAGTGCCCACAAAGGTCAGAAGAGTCCAGGACCCTCTGGACTGGAATTACACAGGGCTGTGAGCTGTGTGGGTGCTGGGAATTGAAGGAGTCCTCTGGAAGAGAAGCCAGCGCTCTTGACCACTGAGCCATCTCTCCAACCCTTGTTGCTCTAACCTTTAAGGAGAGATGTTTCTCAAGATCTATGCCTTGGATGGCAGAAACTTTATATTTTCTCATCTTTCTCCCACGCCTTTTGCCACATTTGAACCTAAAGCCAAAATATGAAACCATAGTTCACCAAGTAAGCTATATACTGGCACATTTCCTGTCTGATCACAGCCCACAAGAAAAGCCACCCAGGTTATAAGGGAGGGTCTTTTGACATGTCACAATCATCTTGAATCTTACCAGCCTTGGCTCTGTAGAAGTCCAGGCAGCCGACTGATATACATTTTCTTCCAAATGATACATCTTTGTTATGGGGACAAGCAGCTGGAGGGAAAGGTATCAATCTGCACCAACTTGTAGTCAGTCCCATTCTGGTTGTGTGTGTGTGTGTGTGCTAGTGGGTTTAATAAGAGCTGTTCAGTAGCAAGGGTGAAGGGTTATTTATGACAGCAACTTACCAGTGGCTATATCACTAATGAAAATGTCCATCCTCCAGCAACTACTAATTGCATACAGATCCTCAGGGGAGGGGCGACCTCTCGTGAACCTAGCAGCTGTTAACTGCCTGTATGACACTTTCTTTTGGTTTATTTTCAAGTTTATGTTTTAGGTCAAAATTAGTAAAAAGCAAAAACAAAAAAAACAAACAAACCATTTTATGTATCTCAGCTTAATACATCAACCTAATAAGTTTTAAACTTCATTATATACTGCTTAGAAAGGTTTTACCAATTCATTTCTCTTTTTGTCCCCCACCCCCTTACTAATTCATTTCTATTGATAATACATACCTGATTTGGTTCTTTTTCATTCTTTACAACCTGATTTTCAGTAATTTCTATTTCCTCCATTTGAAGAGGTAAATTAATTATCTTGATTCACAGCTTTCACATTTCCGCTGTTTGAGCTTCTGTTCTCTATTCATTTATTCTCTTTTCTGTTATTGATCCCACTACTACTTGATATTCTGTCTTAGTCACTGTTCTGTTGCTGTGAAGACACCACTGTGACCATGGCAACTCTTATAAAGGAAAGCATTCCATTGTAGCTGGCTTACAGGTTCAGAGCTTTAGTTCATTGTCATCACAGTGAGAAGCATGGCAGCATGCAGGCAGACAAGGTGCTGGAGAAGGAGCTGAGAGTTCTACACCTGGATCTGCAGGCAGCAGCAAGTGAGAAATACTGCGTCTGGCTTGGGTTTCTGAAACTTTAAAGCCTACCCACAGTGACACACATCCTCCAATAAGACCACACCCACTCCAACAAGACCACACCCACTCCAACAAGACCACACCCACTCCAACAAGACCACACCCACTCCAACAAGGATACACCTCCTAATCCTTTCAAATAGTGCCACTCCCTAAGCATGTAAAATATGAGCCTATGGGGGCCATGCTTATTCAGACCATCACAGTATCTTTATTTAAACCTTATATGTTTACATGCTTATGTATTAATTACTTTAATGTCTCATTAACAACAAGTTTCACAAAAGACAAAGGTGTAAGTCTCATCTGCCACTGTATCTTCGGGGCCTAGAACACTGGATGCAGCCATAGCTGGTAACTGCACAAATGAATGGATTGCTCAGATGTTCATTAAAAATGACATCAACTAAACTCCCAGAGTTACTATTTTTTTTTTTTGTCAGTTTTCTACTTTTCTTGTCCTATTACTCTTGGAGGAAGATGTTTTGTCTTTAAAAATATCTAGTTCAAATCCCAGGTTAGGCCAGTTTCTGTTCCCAGGTCTCAGGCCTCCTCTATTAACGGATAAAGGGTGGTTTTGTATATACTTGTTCTAGGGAGTGGCACTATCAGGAGGTGTGGCCTTGTTGGAGGAAGTGTGTCACTGTGGGGGCTGGCTTTGAAACCCTCCTCCTAGCCACAGGGGAGCCAGTCTTCTGTCTGCCTTTGGATCAAGATGTAGGACTTTTAGCTCTTCCAGCCCCATGTCACTGGACTCTGCCATGTTCCCACCTTGATGATAATGGACCGAACTTCTGAACCTAATAAGCCAGCCCTAATAAATGTTGTCCTTTATAAGAGTTGCCTTGGTCATGGTGTCTGTTCATAGCAGTGGAAATCCTAAGACAATCTAGGACTTCCTGTGAAATATCTATAGTGTGTTCAAGGCTGGCCTTGAACTCCTGCTCTTCCTGCCTCCATCTTCTAAGTACTGGGATTCCAGTCCTGAGCTTAGATTTTTGCTCTGCATACATGGGCAAGTAACAGAATGGCAAGACCACACTGTCTGGGAGCCTCAATCTGCTATGCCCGATCATCATCTCAGCATTCAGGAAAGTCTTCTGTGTTTAGTTTTTATTTGAGAAAAGTCTTAATGAAAAGGAAAATGTTACTCCTATTTAAATGTGATACCAAACGAATTGTGACACAGAGTCCCCCTATCTCTCCCTCACGGACTATTGTCTACACAAAAATTTTTTCTTTGTCCTTGGTAAACATAAGAAATCTTTCTGTATAACAACCTTACCTGTTTAATTTTTATTTTCTGCTTATATAAAGTTAGTCTAGTCTGTCTGTTTTATTTGGTTTTGAGTTAATTGTTCGTACAAAAATAACAATCAAAATTACACTTAGTATATTTGAATCCAGAGGCAGTGGTTTCAAATACAAATCATTAAGTAAATATTTGTACACAAATTACATTGACCAGAAACTGCCAAGAACCCCATATTTCTAATTTTGGCTCCAAAATGTCCTCTGGTGATAAGGACTGAAGGCCTCACTGCTAACCAGCTACCTGCTTACTCTTGGACTCATCACCAAGCATTTTGCTGATATTATCTTTGTGTCTGACACAAATGAGTCAGGACAGTGACTCTTCCTCTATAAATGCTTAGATTCCAATATAGATGTGAAACATGTCCAGTGTGTATCAAATGCATCGCTCACACACGCATGACTCAGAGGGGCCCAAGCTCTGTGCAAACACAGCAAAAGAGTAAGTGATCTTCCTACGCTAAGAATAGGTCAGGACATCATCTGGAACCATCGTGAAGAAACATAAAAATGAGCTGGCGGGAGCTGTGGTGGGGGTGGGGTGGGGGTGGGGTGGGGTGGGTAGGGAAACGTGTAATAGGATTGAGCAGCAGAAGCAAATGCCCTTTTCCGACATCTTCACTGTTTCTCTAGGCAACCCACAGATGGCGCTGTTTGTTGGGTTTTTACTGAAGTCTGCAGAGGAATAAAGAGGGTCAGAACGGTTGGTCTCTCAGGACGCATCTCAGAAGCCTGGACCAAATAACAATTATTCGGCCGCAGAAAGGAGAAAGAAGGACTGGGAAAGAGGGAGTCTGAGTGTGAGACAGCAATCACACCTAAGCCCAGGAACTTGAAGGAGAGGGGCGTGGACGGTCTTATATTTAGGAAATAGCGTGTCCATGGGAGGGGTCTGAGCTAAACTGATTGCCATAACCACGTGGGGAGCATAAAGATCCAGGCAGCCCTTGCTCTCACAGACTTCTAATCTGTCGAATGTGGCAGCCATTGTTGACTCAGAAAAGACAGGGCAGAAGTCTGGGGTGTGTTACTTTCAGCAATGCCTCTAGAAAAAACTTGGGTCAACGGCGACTAGTGCGGTGGGAAAGAGTGTGACCGCAGTTTAGGCACCATGTCAGCTCTCCCCATCCGCTCACACACGCCACTGCTAGGGAGAAAGGGTCCCGAGCAAGCCTGTGTCTCAGGAGTGGGCATAGACACAGTTACACCCTTGCTTCCAGGCAGGGCCATTACTTTAGTATGCCTTGTGTTGCTGTGATTAAAACGGTGACTGTAGTGGCTATTTCTGGTTGTCAACCTGGCTATACCTGGAGTGAGTTACAATCCAGGATTAGAGGGCTCACCTGGGATCTAGATCTTGAGTCTGGAAGACACAAGTTTCAGGTGTGGTGGTACAAATACCTCTAATCTGGGCCACACCTGCTGCTGGAGATCTGCATACGGACATTGGAAGGAGGGAGATTCAATCTTCTTCACCTTCGAAGCCTTGTGGGACTGAGCGACTGCTAGATCCTCGGGTTTTCATTCACAGCTGCTGCTCACCATTGTTGGGGAATTTGACTACAGACTGAAAGTCATTAACAAATTCCCTTACTATATAGAGACTACCTATAAGTTCTGTGACTCTAGAGAACCTTGGCTAATACAGTGACCAAAAGCAACTTGGGGAGAGAAGGGCTTATTTCACTTTACAGTTACAGTCCTTCACGAAGAGAAGCCAGGGCAGGAACCGAAGCAGAAGCCATGGAAGAACTGCGCCTACTGGCTTGGTTCTCATGCCTTGCTTTGCCTGCTTTCTTTTTTTTTTTTTTTTTTTTTGGTTTTTCAAAACAGGGTTTCTCTGTATATCCCTGGCTGTCTTGGAACTCACTCTGTAGACCAGGCTGGCCTCGAACTCAGAAATCTGCCTGCCTCTGCCTCCCAAGTGCTGGGATTAAAGGTGTGCACCTCCACTGCCCGGCTTTTTTTTTGGCCTGCTTTCTTATACCATCCAGCACCACATGCCCAGGAGTGGCACTGCCATTCCCCCCCCCCCCCCCCGTGAGCTGGCCCCTCCCACAGCCATCCCCCCCTCCCTCCATCCAGCCAATGCCTTACAGGCACTCCAATGGAGGTATTTTCTCAATTGGGGTTTCTCTTCTCAGGTATCTCTGGCTTGTGTTAAACTAAGAAAACACTAATCAGAGAGTGGTGTTTCACTTCAACATAAGCTGCGTATTACATTATACCAATATTGTAGCACTTTCTTGGAAGCAAGTGAGGAGAAAGCCTGGAGTCCTAGCTGTATCTCAGGCTCTAGTGAGTTTCACCACTTGTCTTAAATTATAGCTATGAACAGGAGAGTCCCCATTGGAGTATAAGAAGTCTGTACTCTTTTCCTAACTAAGTCAGAAGACATACGACATCTACTGTCCTTAAAGTGCTGAGCCAGCAAGAAGATAGAAATGTCTTATTTCTTGATCCTCTTCCCATCCCTACTGCAGAGTGCCCAGCTCTGACTGAATTCAGACCCCTTCCACTCTGCATAACAAAGCTGCTGGTTGCCTGCGACCACCTTGTTGAACCTCTGTGTATGAAGAGGCACGCTCAGGGTTAAAGCAGGGATGTCTCTAATGTCTCACAGCTGCATTCGCTTTGGACGTGAGGAAGCTCCTTAACTTCTTTGAGTTTTATTGATGTCACATGAAACCCTGGCGCAATGATAGCATGTAGTAACATGGAAATGTTAGCACATGCTTCCTTTGGATGGGTTTACTTTTGTTTCTGTAACTGAGTCTCAGTTGATATTCATTTTCACTTCCTGCTAAGTACCAGTTCAGAGGCTAGACTAGGGGAAGTGAAACTGAGCTGTGGCGGTAAGGAACAAGTCAGACCATGAGTAAGGTTCAACCTTACCTACAGAGTGGATTAAAAAACCCTTACAAAGTAAAGCCACCGTGCACATGCTGCAAGGGTAGTGCCCCGCTGTGCGCATTCCTTGTTATGCTCCAAGTACAAACTTCCCCGAAAATAACTATTTCACAGCAAAGCCTTGCCAAATGCATTAGCCATACTAGTTCTGTGAGCTGAGAGCGCTTTGAAGTTCTGAGATTTGGCCACAGGATGAAGGCTGCATGTGGCCTAGACTGCTTATGGAGGAACTATGATTGGGTTGTCAGCGAGCTCACTAACAGAAGCTGTGAAATAATACTGTTCTGTAAAATGTGCTTCGAACTGCTGATTTCATTTACAGTGACCTTTCCTCACGATTCCTCCAACTTGTCCCCTCCCATAGGTCGCTCTACAGAGAACATCATCAGCTTTTCCATTCACGAAATCCTAAGAATATTATGAAGGACAGAATTCCATTGCCAGCAGAAAATGTCTTAGAGATTTTGGGTTATGGTGTCTTGAAGTAGATTATTTTTCTTGTATAAACCATCCAATGTTGAGCTGCTTATAATCGTGCTGAATATATACATATATGTTACACACACACACACACACACACACACACACACGCACCATAGCCAACATTTTCACAGACAGGTTCTCCGTAGTTGAGATAGTTTGAAGGAAAAGATGATTAAAAAAAAAAAGCATCTAGTAAAACCAAACAACAAACCCCAAACAATGACAACAAGAAACAATCCAGGGGGCTGAAGAGCTTGCTCAGTGGAGGACCTGAAATCAGCTTCCAGCAACCCACTTCAGGTGGCCCACAGCGGGCTGTAACTCCAGCTCTGGGGCTCTGATGCCTTCTTTGGCCTCTGTGTGTGTGTGGGGGGAGGGGGGGCTGTACTTGTTAGCATTCTGTCTAAACTCCACCCCACAGTTACCTGGCAACAGCCAGGTATGCTCCTCCCTACAGTTGCCTGGCAACGGCCAGGTGGGCCTGGCCCACTATAAAAGGGGCTGCTTGCCCCTCTTCACTCTCTTCTCTCTCTTGCATCTCTTATCTCTTACCTATTTTGTCCCCCCCCCCTTCATCTTCACGTGGTCATGGCCTGCCTCTCCACTTCTCTACTCTCTTCCTCTCTCTGCCTCTACTACCCTCTTAACTCCCCTCCCCATGCCCTGAACAAACTCTATTCTATACTATACTGTGGTGTGGCTGGTCCCTCAGGGGGAAGGGATGCCTCAGCATGGGTCCACTGAGGCACACCCTTCCCCCACGACTCCCTCACCACACACACATAGAAATGAATAGTATATATATATATATATACACACACACACATCAGTACTCACTTACACAAACCCACACATATACACACAATTAAAGGATCAAACAAACATTCTGAGTCAGATATGGTGGTGCTTACCTGTAATCCCTGGACTCAGAAGTTGGAGACAGGAGGATCAGAAGTTCAAGGCTAGCCTCTGCTACACATGGAGTTTGAAGCCAGATTGGACTACATGAGACTCTGTCTCAAAATCAACAAAGCCTACATTAGGATGCCATGGCCAGGGACTTTGGGTAATAATTCTGTTGCTGAAGTCCAGAGCTTGAACTTGGTGGGGGGCTCTTCTCTGAGGATTTCATCTCGATGATTATTACCATTACTAATTCTTATGTAAAACATCCCCAGGGCACTTTTGGCCAAATCACCATAGAATAGTGTGTAACATTCTAAATAATGGAAAGAAGGAAATGGAAATAGAAAAAGAGCAAAAACGGTAAGTGTCTTTCAGGGTTTCTATTCCTGCACAAACATCATGACCAAGATGCAAGTTGGGGAGGAAAGGGTTTATTGAGCTTACACTTCCACGTTGCTGTTCATCATCAAAGGAAGTCAGGACTGGAACTCAAGCAGGTCAAGGATCAGGAGCTGATGCAGAGGCCATGGAGGGATGTTGCTTACTGGCTTGCTTCTCCTGGCTTGCTCAGCTTGCTTTCTTATAGAACCCAAGACTACCAGCCCAGGGATGGCACCACACACAATCCCCCCCCCCCCCATCACTAATTGAGAAAATGTTTCACAGCTGGATCTCATGGAGGCATTTCCTCAAGGGAAACTCCTTTCTCTGTGATAACTCCAGCTTGTGTCAAGTTGACACACAAAAAACAGACAGTACAGTAAGGAAGTCTTAAGAATTAATATAAAAAATGGTAAGAGATCATATATGTTATAGGACGGGTATAACTGAACAGTAATTAAAAGAAAACTCATTATTATATTAGAAATGAAGGAAGATTAACGTCAACCCGGTAAGTAAGGGACTGGAGTAGAAAAGGATCAGGTGGGTCGGGTTGCATACCTGCCCTGCAAGCGCCTGAGGGGCTGGCGTCAGAAGACTGTAAATTTGAGGCTAACCTGGGCTAAATAGCAAGACCTTGTCACACACCAAACAAAACAAGGATGGGACAGAATTCCAGACAGAAACAGGGACACCACAAGAAAGATAAAAGCAAAGTTAATTAAAACAGATCATAAAACTAGAAAGGATGGGGGAGAAGTCTCAAGTAGGGGTAGAAAGGGGCGGGGATTGAAGAGAGCCAAGGAATGCGCTTGGAAGGCAAGAGGGGCTGGTGAGGGAACGGAAGGGTCCAATGGGAGGAGGCGGGAGGGGAAAGAAAACGTGTGTGAAGACGTGATGAAGCCTATCTCTTTGTATGCTAACTAAATCCCCAGTGTTCAGAAATAGCTTCGCAGGAATACTGAAACTAAATGTGAGAAAATGATCAAAACACCATAACGAAAAGTAGAATTGACCAGATGCAGTCACAGCTCCACATTCTTAACACAACTTACCGCAGAGTCAACACTTCACAGCTCCAGGTACTTAACAGTGCAAAGTCAGCACTTCCCAATTTAAAAAATTTTGAAGCTAAACCAAGTGATATTCAATGGGCCTCCTAATTTCATAGAAATTCAATATGTAATAAAGATGGTCTCACAAATAAGAAAATAAAACAAAAAAGTCAAGGTATTAAAAAAATAGAACCTGTTAAGTGTAATGTTGATTCTTTGAAAAGATATCATGAACAACTTAGGGTGAAATGTTTTCACCTATCAGATTTTATTTTATCTATTATTGTGCACACACACGTGTGTGGGTGTGTGCTGATGTATCTCATGTAGAGGTTAGAGATAGCTTTGTGCAGTGGGTCCCTCCTTATAGCTTTGTCTTATCCTCTGGTTATCATTATGTATATAAATCTTGGTACAAAAATACAATTATGTTAGACTGACTTTTGAACCCCCGATTTTAGAGTTTTTAATAGCAGATGCTGGAAAGATGGTTGTGCTCCCTTTTCTGGGAAATACATCCTTAGTTTTTTCACCCTGTTGACAGATCTCCTGTAGCCCAGGTTGTCCTCAGATTTACTGTGTAGCCAAGGATGACTTTGACTCTTGATCCTCCTGCCTCTATCTCCCAAGTGCTAGGATTATAGCCTTGCGCCACCAGGACTACCTATATTTAGTGCAGTGGTTCTCAATCTTCCTAATGCTGCGAACCTTTAATACAAACCAACCATAAAAGTACTTTCATTGCTACTTCATAACTGGAATTTTGCTACTGTTACAAATTGTAATGTGAATATCTGTGTTTACCAATGGTCTTAGGTGACCCCTGTTTGATCCTACAAAGGGTAAAGACTCACAGGTTGAGAACCTCTGCTTTAGTGAATTTGGGATATATATATATCAATCAGAGGCAGGGGGATCTCTGAGAGCTACACAGAGAAACCCTGTCTTGAACCTCTTGAATCTAATCCCTCACAAGAAGAAAGAAAGAAAGAAAGAAAGAAAGAAAGAAACTAACTAGTGTGTAAGCACCCCCAGACACCCCCAGAGCATGCTATACCAGTCTCCTAGCTCTCAGGCCAATTGAGTAGACAGTCAAGAGAAACCATCACATTGTGATTTGTTGATACTGATTTGTTTCCTGAGCAGCTAAACCAGCCAAAGTCTTAGCCAATATATTGGAGCATTGCCCTGTTTTCTACCAAGATTCAGGACTTACATTATAGATATATATGTTTGATTATTGTACAAATCGAGGAGAGACTGGAAGCCCAGTTTAAATATTGTACAATTTTGTCCACACAAATCAGTTGATTGAAGTTATGCAGATTTATTTCCTGGACCCGTATTCTTTCCCATGGGTTTATGTATCTGCTTTTGTGCAATGCTGATTTTGTTACCATGATTTTGAAGTCAAGTACTGTAATGCCTCCAGAATTGGTCAGGGTTACCTTGTCAGGATCTTTTCTTTCTCCACAGAAATTTTAGGATTTATTTTTTCTCATTCTATGAAAATTGTTATTGCTTTGAATCTGTAGATCACTTTGGATAGCACTTCCATATTAACAAATAGTAAATATCATGATCCATCAGCATGAGATATCATTCTACTTACTGGTATCTTTAATGTCTTTCTTCTTCTTTTTCAAAATATTTATTTGTTCTTATTTTATATGTATTGGTGTTTTGTTTGCATGTATGTCTGTACACCATGTTTGGTCCTGATGCCCAAAGAGGCTGGAAGACCCTCAGGTGGGCTAAGCTATTCCAGAAGACTTTAGACCAGCTGAGCTGGCTGGCAAGGATGCGTTCTGTTCTGTCTGCTGTCTGCAGGTTGGGCAGTTCACAATAGGAAGGCCTTTTGGTGGTACAGTTGCCTTTGAGCCATCTCTACTCTCTATTCCTCTGAGTACCCAGTAAACTCACTTGTTCACCAAATTGGACTTTGGCAGTTCCTTTGTTTGGGGCCATCACTGATTTTTCTTCTGGAGTGTAGTTTTTTTTCACATCTCTCTAGGAATAGCCTCTTTGGATACTGCTACTTTGCCAAATTAGTTCTTAAAATCCTATGATAGAATTTTCAGGGTTTCTATGTAAAGAATTGTATAATTTGAAAATGTGGATATGTCTTTTTCTTTCTTTTTTTAAAAGATTTATTTATTTTATGTATCTATCTGAGTAACATGTCACTGTATTCAGACACACCAGAAGAGAGCATCAGATCCTATTATAGATGGTTGTGAGCCACCATGTGGTTGCTGGGAATTGAACTCAGGACCTCTGAAAGAACAGTCAGTGCTCTTAACCGCTGAGCCATTGCTCCAGTCCCCCATTTCTTTTTCTTGCCTCATTGCTCTGGCTTGAATTTCTAGTTCCATATTCATGTTCCTGATCTTATGGGGAAAACTTTCTATTTCTTCTTGTATTATTCAGAGTCCTCTCAAGGCGCAATGATAAAAATGTCTATTAAAAGAGGATTTATTGAACTGGCTTCCACAATGCAGTCTGGGTAGTCCAACAATGGCTGTCTTATACTGGAGAAGCCAAGAACTCATTAGCTGTTGTTCAGCCCATGAAGCAGGCACTGAAGGCCTGTGGGTTTCTGGAGAGCAGATGTTCTTTTGTGCTTGTTGGAAGCCTAAGGCTAGATTCTAATATAAGCAAATGAATGAAGCACAAGCAGTAACAGAGCAGGTAAACTTACTAGTAAAAGTGAAGGCAAGTGGACAAAAAGAAAAATATTTCTCTTTTCTTCTCTATTTAGGTCCTTCCCACTTTTAATAATCTGATCAAGGACATTCTATTCCTCAGAGCTTGCCTTTACTTTGATTTCCGATCCATCAGGTTGACAACCAAGGCTAACCACTACCCTTCAACCACACGCCCGCCCAAACTCAGGATGGTGTTGCCTGCGAGTCTGTTATGTACAGCCTTTATTATGCTGAGGTGTTATTTATTCAGGGATTTTTATCATCAAGGGATATTCAAAAAGATTCTTTTTATAAAATCAAAAGCTTTTTTTCTGTATTTATATTGATGGTCTTGTGATCCTTATCCTATACTTCAGTGGTTTTCAATCTTCCTAATGCTGGGACCCCTTAATACAGTTCCTCATGTTATGGTGACCTCCAGTCACAAAAGTATTTTTGTTGCTACTTCATAGCTGTAATTTTGCTACTGTTACAAATCATAATGTAAATATCTGATCTGGAGGATATCTGCTACGTGGTCCCTGTGAAACAGTTGTTGGATCCGCCACAGGGGTTGTGACCCACAGGCCGAAAACCACTGCTATACTTTAGGCTGTATTTAATTTAAGAATCATTTTTAAAAGATTTATTTATTTTATTTTCTGTTTTGTCTGCTTGTATGTATGTGTACCATGTATGTGCCTAGTGCCAGGAGGCAGAAGAGGCTCTCCTAGAGCTGGAGTTACAGTTTGTTAGCTCTAAACAAGGCTCCCAACTTTAAAGCAGTTTTCCTAATGCCTCAATCCTTTAACACAGCTCCTCATGTTGTGGTGACCCCAACCGTAAAATTATTTTCACTGCTTCTTCATAACTGTAATGCTGCTACTGCATAGTAATGTGAATATACGATATGCAGAATGTCTGATTATCCAATCCCTGTGAAAGGGCCCTTTGACCTCACAGGGGTCGAGGGTCACAGGTTGAGAATCACTGTTCTAAAGGAAGTAGATATTTTTCTTCCCTTAGGGCGGAACAGAAAGTGGGAAGAATCTGTGGTCAACATATTTTGTCCCTTCTAAGCACCTCTATTCCTGTCTATGATGCCCTCCTGTTGTGTTTGAAGGTGCCTTGCAGAAATTCCAAGCTGTTGCTGGCTTGGAGGGACAGGAAAGATCAGGAACATTAAGCTCTATGATCCAGCAACCATCCTTGCGTACAGTACTTGGTGATGGTCTTTGAGTAGTGCCTCCATGTCTGTGCCTACCTCAGAACATCAGAAGGTTAAAAGCTGGAGGAGAGATTTGTGTGATGTTCCCATTTCCTGACAAAATAAGGCACAGTGACAATGTCTCTTCAGGAATAATGGAAAAATTATATATAATAGTAAACAGTAAAATGAAATTAATCATGGAGCAGCTTGGGAAGAGATTTCAGGGGTGCATAGGACAGAGGGTTTGAGGAATGTGTTTATGATGAGCAAAAGTGAAATCAGAAGATACAAAGGCGTACATAACCTGTCTTTTGCTATTTTGTGGGTTCATTCTTCCACCTGTTCAACTCCTAACACTACATAGGAGAGAAAAGGATAGAGAGGAGAGGAAAGAGAGCCCTGAATAAATCAGGGGTTGGAAAGAGGACGACATTGTCATTAGACTACTTCTGCCGATTAGGGCATGGGGTTTCTTGGGGTAAGTTTTGATGTTCACCATCAGGATATCTAATCTCTTCTTTTTCTTGTTTCTTTGAACACTATAACTTAAACTGACAATGACCAACAACCCACCCTGCCTCTTTCAAGGGCCCTAGCACTTATGTACCATCTGGTAAGTTCCCAGAATTCCAACGTCACACAATCTCAGAAACTATCTGCAGCTGGCAAAATCACGCCTGTGCTAGATCAGGAGGCAAATTATAGTCAGCTGCTGTGGACAACCTGAAGCAGCTCCGTATCCCACACCTGGGATTAAAATGAAAGCATATTCTTATAGTATTTCTGTGTTTTTTAAAGAAACCAAAGTTCCAAAATTGTCACCACAGGAGTAGGTGAAGGTTTATTTCTAAAGTTGCTCTCATTTTGAAGATACCCAAAACAGAAAAGGTTTGGTAGATACAGTGGTAAGAATAGAGAGAAATCGGTGGTTTTTGGCGGGGGACTTTTTAATTAGCACAAGTGGTAGTCAAAGGAAGATGTCATATCTGCTTCATGTGAGTCTTCTGATAGAGCTCTTTTAACTACTAAACATGAAAAAACAGACAATTTCACATTTCAAATAAGTTAAAAACTGCAGATCACTGACCTTGTTCCAATTCTCAGCACTCTTAAAGAAAAAAGTAACAGCATATACAATGCTTTAAATATAATTGTGATTTTGATAATTATGTGCAATTCCTTTTTTCTTTTTCCAAGTTGTAATGTGTGTGCACATGATGTATGTATGTTTTTGCATATGTCTGTGGCTGTGTGTGCTGTGGTGCCCTTGCATGTGACTGAAGCTGTGTGTGTGCTGTGTGTGCATGTGTGTGCTGTGTGCGCTGTGTGCTGTGTGTGCATGTGTGTGCTGTGTGTGCATGTGTGTGCTGTGTGTGCTGTGTGTGCATGTGTGTG
>JADRCH010000206.1:848873-901043 GCA_019843965.1 Rhynchomys soricoides | reverse complement strand
ATGTGTGTGCTGTGTGTGCTGTGTGTGCATGTGTGTGCTGTGTGTGCTGTGTGTGCATGTGTGTGCTGTGTGTGCTGTGTATGCTGTGTGTGCATGTATGAGTGAATTCAGTGCAGATGCTGATCTTCCATTACTCTTTCACCACATTAAAGTCAGAATTTCTCAGTCAAACTGAATGCTTGCCGATACCGCCAGTCTTGCCAGCCAGCATCCTTTGAGGCACCTGGACTGTACCTTCTGAGGTCGAATTAAAGACAGCCACACTATCTGTATGTGGACATGTCCATGTCAAACATGTCTGTGGATTCTTTCATGACCCCTGTGAGCATTGTGTTTTTCATTGATACATTAAATGCTAGATACAACTGTCTGGTTAATTATGATATGTGCTCCATGTTCCTAGTTCTTTCTTACATGGACTGAAATTTGAGACAGTGGCTATTTCATATGGAAACTACAGATATCAGAGAAAAGAGCATTTTATCCTTCAGGTCATGGGGGATCATCCCTCTCCCATCTGGGTTCTCATTCGAAGTGTTATCTTGATCACTGTAACACAACGACTTTGGAATTTTCAAGGGTAAAGGGGCCAGCGTTATATTCTGTTCATGAAGAGGTGAAGGAGATCAAATGGTCTGCCTTTGAATTCTACTTCTTTAATGAATATGTATTATATACAATTTGTATGTCATTTCTCATTCTCCTCACACACAAACACACACACACACACACACACACACACACCCCAAGTAATTGAATTGACTGTTTTGTAAGATAGAGATAACAGTAGCATCTACTTCTAGTTTATTGTGAGGACTATGTGAGAAAATACATATGAAGAACAATTGCCTGGAACCTTAGTAACACACAGATAGAAATGATGCCGTTAAATGATCTGACTTTGTGTGTGTGTGTTCTGTAGATAAAACCCCACCCAGATTTTCTCATCTAAGTTGGGTATTATGTAGCATGGGCTAGGTTCAAATTCACAAGCCTCTTGTCTTGACTCCCTAAAGTGGAATTACAAGCATACACCGACACTTTCAGTTCTGCTAGCTGAATGTGTAGGAATGTGTCCTAAGGAAATCATAATTCAAATTTTAAAGATGTTACAGTTCTGGTCATAATGGTTACAAGTTAGAAACAACTTGCCTAAGCCTGAAGAGAAGTTAGTGAAATAAATGATGGCACATCCATGCAGCAGAAACCATGGAAAGAAAACAGTGTAGGAAGTGTGAAAACAGTACTTGGTCGACTCTCAATGATCTGCAGCTTGCCTGTCTCTCTCAGAACACCCTGAGCTCATTCCAGATCTTTCTTTCTTGCTTTCATGTGTATCAACCAGTGATCACACTGTACCATCTTTAAATCTCAGTGGGATACAACAGTGAGCATTTACTTCTCATGGGAAGCTTGTGCACAGGTGGGCCAGCTCTGCTTCAGTCTACATGACTAGTGCAGATGGCTCTGTGCTATGCTCAGCTAGCCAGAGAACTTTCTAGCTGTGATAATCACAGAAGCATCAGAGTATGAGAGAGACAACTTTATGCTTTTAGTTCTAAATTTAGATTTAACATAATGTTCCCATCCATATTTCCTTGGCCAATGGAAATCAAGTGGTTGAGTCACAGTCGAGAGTCAAGATGACATCTTTAGATGTATAACTCCAGTGGGAAAGATATTCCAGCAGACCGGGCCAAGGAATACCACAAAGACATGTTAAACAAACTTCACAGAAGAAATTTGGGAGGAAAAAACTCAGAAGCATAGTAGCCTCTCCTGGAGAGCTGGACCCAACACATGGTGTTTATAGTGTTGAATGGTGGCGGAGGTGGTGGTGGTGGTGGTGGTGGTGGTGGTGGTGGTGGGAGCTTGAGTGGTCTAGGATTGGAGGGATTATGTGGCCTGATCTTGGGTCAAGATCAGGGATTGGTGGTTTTGTTTTGTTTTGTTTTAATGTACGGGGTGGTCTGGCCACCCTTCAGCCAGGCTGACTGGAAGGCCGGGCCAGCTGCTAGATCTCACTCTGGAGGCCTGGCCTTTTGGGAGCCTTGAAGGTTTAGGACATTTACAAAGTATACAAAGTTTACAAAGGGAGTATCTGCTCAAGTCAGGACTGACTGCTTTCTTTGAACTCACCCTACTTTTCTGTTTAAAGGTCTTTCTCTGCTAACAGAGCCCTAGTATTGTTAGATCTTTTTGCAACTCTCTAAGGATGCCATTCTGAGGGCACAGAACTTCTAATTTGAACCTTGAAACTCCCTCTCTACTGATATTCTTGTCCTCTGGTCTAAGCTAATTTTTTTGTAATGATATTTATATTAAGTATTGCATTTCCCTGGAGTTAGCCTAGTGCTATAAATCCATAGATTATTATAAATTCCTGGAGGATGGCTTATTGACCCCACTGTTTCCTAAAATGGAAGGCTGATTTTTTTTCTGTGTGTCCAGAGGAGCAGAGGCTTGCTTATGTTAGGGGGACTCTTTTCATGACTCTCATACAGTCTGACATCAGAAATCTCTGGGTTCTTGATAAGACTCTCCAATCCTTGAATCAATCTCTAATATGCACTTTTGCCATAACCATTCCTTAAGAAATAGAACTAGTAGGAGAAAATAACCAGAATAGAAACAGCACTAAAACTTTAGATTTGGATTTTCCATTGGATTCTTAAGAAAATCTTTTTTAAAAAAGTTTATTTTAAAAAAAAAAAGGAAGAAGCAGCAGCAGGGATGCAAAGCTGGGAACAGTGCTGGATGCCTTTACCTTTTATCCTACAGTTTGGGAGGTAGAGGCAGGTGGATCTCTGTGAGTTTGAGGCCAGCCTGGTCTACATACGCATTTCAGGCTATCAGAGCTAGAGTAAACCCTGAGAGGGAGATGTGGGAGGGATGTGTAGCTAGTCATGGCGGCACAAGGCTGTAATCCTAGCACTTGGAAGGTAGAGGCAGGAGGATCTGGAGTCAAGGTCATCCTTGGCTACACAGTAAATTTGAGGATAACCTGGCCTACGGGAGACCTGTAAACAGAGGGGACAAAACTAAGGATGTATTTCCCAGAAAAAGGAACGCTGCCATAATGCAAGTAGGCAGAAATGGTGACTTCCTTCCTCTTTTCTATCTTGGTCCCAAGTAGAGCCTTTCACTGTCTCGCACATTACATGATTCTTACCCGCTTGGAGGTGACATGTGGCTTCTAACAACTCTGCTGCTTTGGGGTAAGTTGGGCTCAAGGAAGCTTGCTAGGGGGAAGTGGCTTCTGGCCATGGCAGAGTCAACACTTTCTGTCACCATTTGGCATGTTAGCCTAGAACTCTAGTTTAAAGGCCGCTCATCAATGATCCAGTAGTTTATTGGTGCTTAGTTTCCAAAGGGTGGGAGGGGAGCCTCTGGCAGCATTAAGCCTGTGATCCTTCATCAGAATAAAGAGCATTATGAATAACCATCTATTCTGCTGGTGCTTGACTTTGGAAAATAAAGACAGAGAGGGTCCAGCTGGGAGGCGGCAGGACTTCTCTTCCCAGTCCACTCTCTGTTGCTACCGTCTTCTTTCACCAACTGATCTCTGTCTCTTTGGTCTCTTGCAGTTCCAGTTGGTGGACAAATGGGTGAGTGTCCTCTCTCTTAACCCCTCACCCCCCTCTACTTTCCTGCTTTCAAATGGTTGGTTCCATTAGCCTGGAGGGAAGAGCACAGGGGAAGACAGACAAGAGGAGGATTTCTCAGTTACAGGCTCTGTATTTAGAGTGGGTTTTCTGCAAAACTGGTTTTTAAGGTTTCTGTCCAAAGTTTTCTGAGTGAACCCTGGCTGCTTAACTAAATGCCTAGTGCAGTGCTTCTCAACCTTCCTGATGCTGTGACCCTTTAATACAGTTCCTCATGCTGTAGTGACCCCCAACCATAATGTTATTTGCTGCTTCATAACTGTAATTTTGCTACTGTTATGAATCGTAATGTAAATATCTGTGCATTCTGATGGTCTTAGGTGACCCCTGTGAAAGATCATTTGACCCCTCCCAAGGGATTTGCAATTCACAGGTTGAGAAATGCTGCCCTAGTGAAATCCAAAAGGCACAGAATTTTAGAAAACCAGATGCAGCCCTATAGGGCTGGATTCTCCGTGTGCCCAAATCTGTCCCTTTCATAAGAAAGCAGAGGCAGGCTTTTCTCCTCAGGAGATAGGAAGGCTTCAAGAGCTCTGAGTCTGTTTCCAATGGAGAAGTGGATGAAGGGCTTCCCCACCTCCCAACCCCCAGGCAGTCTAGCGCTGAGTATAGGGAAACTGGCTTGAGGCAGTTTGCTCTACTACAAGGGTGCTTTCATCACGGAATCCAAACCCCCTCTTCTGGATCCGAATCAAATAACCTATAAGAGCACCGGAGTCTGGATACTGAAAGGTCAGTTAGCTTCCTGGGTTCTCACTTGATAATCTTTACTTGAACATAAAAATACATTCGCTTTCCCCCCCCCCCCCCCCCCCCCCGTGTGCTCCCAATAACACTTCACCAGTGGCTCACGGTTCTGCCTTTAACTCACTCAGGGTTGTTGTTGTTGTTATTATTTGTTTTTCTCTCTTTTCTACAGTTAATTCCACCAAGGCTGTGATCACCTTTCAGCCTCCATGGGTCAATATTTTCCAGAAGGAGAATGTCACTTTATGGTGTGAGGGGCCTCACCCGCCTGGCAACAGTTCCACACAGTGGTTTATCAATGGCACAGCCATTCAGATTTCCACACCTAGTTATAGCATTTCTGAGGCCAGTTTCAAGGACAGTGGTGAATACAGGTGTCAGATAGGTCCCTCAATGCCAAGTGACCCTGTGCAGTTAGAAATCCACAATGGTGAGCATAGCATGGGTCAGGAGGGGTGGGGAACCGGAGGTCTTCCTGTGTGTGGGTGCTAGAGTCCTGTCTGTCTGTCTGTCTGTCTGACTGTCTGTCTGTCTGTCTGTCTTTCTCTCTGAGAGAGTGTATGTGAGACTTAATCTGAGTGATTATATCAGCATTAAGAACCTACCAGGTCAAATCAAGTTGAAAAAGTTAAGATATCACATCAAGGCCCTCTTCACCTGTAGCACTGCAGAAGGACCAGTTTGGGAGACAATGTCTTAAGACAAATCTTAGGCTCTAATATGTTCAAAACTTATGCCCCCACCTCTCTAGCTTCATCCACAGCAGTTCTTTTCTGTAGTTTTCGTTGTGTTATTCTGATTGTGTACACTGGTATCACATTGTGGTTTTAATTTATATTTTGTTGCTGACTATGTATTGGCCACTTTTAATATGTTTATTACATGTCTTTATAAAACCTTTACAAAGTACCCGATGAGTCTTTTGGGAAATGTTTCTTTCTTTCTTTTAAAAATATTTTGTGCTGGGCAGTGGCGATGCACACCTTTAATCCCAGCATTTGGGAGGCAGAGGCAGGCAGATCTCTGAGTTCAGGGCCAGCTTGGTCTACAGAGTGAGTTCCAGGACAGCCAGGGCTACACAGAGAAACCCTGTCTTAGAAAACAAAACAACAATAACAACAACAGATTTTGTTTTTACTTTATTTATGCGTGTATATGTCTGCCACATGTGCATGTACATGGCCAGAAGAGGGTGTTGGGCCTCCTAGAACTGGAGTCACTGGCAGTTGTAAGCTGCCAGCCCTGGCTTCTGGGAACTGAACTCACTCAGGTCCTCTAGAACAGTGGTTCTCAAATTTTTTTTTTTTTTTTTTTTTGTTTTTGGTTTTTCAAGACAAGGTTTCTCTGTGTAGCCCTGGCTGTCCTGGAACTCACTTTGTAGACCAGGCTGGCCTCAAACTCAGAAATCTGCCTGTCTCTGCCTCCCAAGTGCTGGGATTTTTTTTTTTAAAGTTAAGTAGGATGGGTTTTTGTTTGTTTGGGTTTGCTGTAGTTGTTTGGAAATCAGTTTTGTTTGTTTGTTTGTTTGTTTTCAAAACGGGGTACAGTATAACATATAGAAGAGGGAACAAGAAAGAGTTGATATGATATTAGGGTCCAGGAAGGACAGACTACCGGTAAAGGACTTGTGACAAGAAAAAGGACAGAAAGCTTATTGTTTTTCTAGTTCTATGTCTGTCATGAACTTTTCACTTTTGTTGATGGATGAATGCATAAAAATATACCCCATAGTGCCAGTACACAACACAAATGTGAATCTCCACAGCTGCCATTTGGAATGGCTATTCTGACTGTTTAAAAGTTCACTGAGACATTGAGACTTTGAGTCCAGCTAATTTCACTGTGTATTTTTTTTTGCTTGTGTTTTGATAATTTCCTATAGAGATATATCGAAATATTCTGTTTCAGACGTAAAGCAAAGACATCAGTGTGTCTGGACAGTGTGGGGTGGAGTTTCTTGGTTGGGGACAGGAATAGATAAAGAAGGAATTGCATTTAGAAGGAATGTGGCAGTGGCTGAGAGGATAGAGGGAGTTAGAGTGCACAGCTGCTGAGACAGGACACTAGAGGGTGCTAGTGTACATAGCTGCTGGCAAAAGTTGATTTTCTTTCACCAAAGCTGAGAGCTTTAAGAGTGAGACAGGTGTGGGCCATAGTGGAGATTGGGGTTGGAATGTTTCAAGTAAAAGATATAAGTAGCTCCAGGGCCAAAATGTGGCCTCCTCACACTTCCTCTGTCACATGCAAACACTGTGGTCCCTCACTTTTCAGATTGGCTGCTACTCCAGGCCTCCCGCAGAGTCCTTACAGAAGGAGAACCTCTGGCCTTGAGGTGTCACGGATGGAAGAATAAGCTGGTGTACAATGTGATTTTCTATCGAAATGGAAAATCCTTTCAGTTTTCTCAAAGTTCTGAGGTCACCATTCTGAAAACCAACCTGAATCACAGCGGCATCTATCACTGTTCAGGCATGGGACAACACCGCTACACATCTGCAGGAGTGTCTGTCACAGTGAAAGGTATCCAGTATAGATAGCAAGAGTTACAGTTGTAAGGACCAGAAGAGCACTACAAAAGCATCTACAGTCCTCACTTAAACTTACAAAGAAGGACGCTGAGTCCTATGAGGCAAACGACCTCCCAAAGGTCATCCAATGACCCCTGGCTGGGCTAGACCCAAAAGTGAGGCCTCAGTGTCCCAACCCATTGCTCTTTGCAGCATCTACAATGGCCCAATAGTGTCACAGTCAGGGCATAGTGACTGTCCCCTTCTTCAACTTATTTAGCCCTAAAGCCAGAGACTCAAAGTAGTCAAGAGTTTTTTCAAAAAAATAATCCAGTTAAATCTCACGAAATTTTCATAGAAATAAAAACCAGAAAGACCTTAGGGACTGGTTATTCTTTGTGTTTATGTGTCGGGGACATGTATCGTCTCTGGGCGCACTTCTCTTTAAGCATCTGTAAAGCAGTCTTCTTGGTTCAAGTTCCACAAGGTCTTTGTTCTAACTCTTTCCTCAGTTTGACTGTCTTCGTGCTCTTGTTCACCAGCAAGGTGTTTCTGTCCTAAAAATAGTTCATTTCTGTAGGGAGGAAATTATTGCTCCAGCTTCTCTTTTGAATAGCACAAGTAACGAATGACTTAGCTGGCAAGTGCATCTTAGTGTTGATCCTGGGTGGCTACTGACATGTGGCTCTCTGGCTTCGTAATAAATAGAGCCATGCAGCAAAGCATGCTTGTCTAATGAGAATCCCCTCAGCTGGAGGCTGCAGTCATGGCTTTTAGAAATTATGCCTCTCTGCTGGCGATGGGGAAAACCCATTCTCTTGAGGATAAAGGGGAGAGTCTCATGAAAAGAACACTGACACAGAATGGAACACCCTGTCCCCTGTCATCTTTCTCTTTAGAGCTATTTGCTGCACCAGTGCTGAGAGCATCCTTATCATCTCCCTTCCTGGAGGGGAGTCAGGTCACCCTGAACTGTGAGACAAAATTGCTCCAGCAGAGACCCGGCTTACAGCTTTACTTCTCCTTCTACGTGAGCAGCAAGATGCTGGAGGACAGGAACACATCCTCAGAGTACCACATACGAAGGGCTGAAAGAGAAGATTCTGGATTGTACTGGTGTGAGGTAGCCACGGAGGATGGCAGTGTCCTTAAGCGCAGCCCCAACTTGGAGCTCCAAGTGCTTGGTGAGTGCAAGGGAAGTGGGGGCCCCCTGAGATTCCTGCAGGGGTATGTGGTATAACGGGGAAGAGGAACACCTCATGTGCAGGGCCCCACTCTTTCTTCAGAACCGCAGCCATCCTCCAGTCTTCCCTGAATTCCTTCCCTTCCCTTTCCCGTCTTGAGTCCTTCTTTCCTTTATCTCATTTTCCGTCCGGATGGTTTCCGTCATTTTGTCTTCCTCCCTGCATCCCTCTCTCTACTCCCCTTTGCTACCCTCACTCAGTACATACAGAAGACATTAGGATTGTTTTAGGGTCTCTAGTGCTGTGATGAAACACCACAACCACAAGCAAGTTGGGGAGGAAAGGGTTTATTTGGCTTACACTTCTACAGCACTGTCCTTCATAGAAGGACGTCAGGACAGGAACTCAAAAGAGACAGGAACCTGGAGGCAGGAGCTGGGACAGAGGTCATGGAGGGGTGCTGCTTACTGGCTTGCTCATCATGATTTGTTCAGCCTGCTTTCTTATAGAACTCAGGACCACCAGTCCACCCTACCCATAATGAGCTGGGTCCTACCCTATCAATTGCTAATTAAGACGCTAGCTGGGTTTTGTGGAGGCATTTTCTCAGTTGAGGTTCCCTCTTTTCAGATGACTCTCGCTTGTGTCAAGTTGACATAAAACGAGCCAGGACAAGGGTGCACCTTTTGATTTGATGAACTTACATTATGGCTTTACATTTGATGAATTTACATTATGGTTGTCTTCATAGACAACATGGTCTCCAGCCTATATCTGACTGGAGTGGAAGGTTTATGAGTTACAGAACCAAGACTCTGGCAGGGAAGAATCCTCAAACGGTCTTGAAGCATTAAAGACACAGAAACCCCAATGGTCTCTGAAGTTCAGGAGTGACATTCGAAGGAGCCTGCTCTACCTAGAGGGCCCATTTGGAACTGCTGGAAGTTTCTTCCTGTCCCCTAAATTTCCACTCTCCTCAGAGACAGCTTTCATTAGTTTTCTTCTTCCAAACGTAGCTTGGCTGGATTTCTCCGATGTGTAAAGGATTTCTTCTCTGTTTCAGGTCCCCAGTCATCAGCTCCTGTCTGGTTTCACATCCTATTTTATCTGTCAGTGGGAATAATGTTTTTTGTGAACACGGTTCTCTATGTGAAAATACACAGGCTGCAGAGAAAGAAAAAATACAATTTAGAAGTCCCTTTGGTTTCTGAGCAGGGGAAGAAAACAACGTCCTTACAGCAAGTTAAGAGCGATGGCGTGTATGAAGACATAACAGTCACTCCAAGACAGGCCACACCAAAAGAAGCTCCAGAAGGACCTGGAAGCTCAGTGGGTGACTGTGGACCCCAGCCGCGGGAACCCCTTCCTCCCTGTGACAGTACCCGGACACAAACTTCCCAAAGTTGACCCTGAAACTGTGGGACCATGGCCTGCAACTCTTCTTTTTTTTTTTCTTTTGGCTTTTGGAGACAGGGTTTCTCTGTGTAGCCCTGGCTGTCCTGGTACTCACTCTGTAGACCAGGCTGGCCTCCAACTCAGAAATGCTCCTGCCTCTGCCTCCCAAGTGCTGGGATTAAAGGCGTGCGCCACCACTGCCCAGCGGCTAGCAACTCTTAAATAAAGCAAATAATCAAACTGACTCCACCGGCTGAGATAATCTGGAGAATTAGACCTTTGAAAGGAGACCTACAACAAAGGGATCTTGCAAAATGTGCTGGTGTCAAGTCACAGCAGGGGGCTGTGGATGTTTGATTTTATAGAGCAAGGAAACAGAAAGTGAAGCTCACAGGAACTCCCCCACCCCACCCAGCTGCTCCAGACAGGACTCAGCTCTGGAAGACTTCAGTCTAAGAAGTGCGGAACTAGAGCAGGGGTGGGATTCCTGCCCAGAAGGGAGAGCTGTGCTCCCCTCACAGGGTGGATGGGTTCAGGGAAAGTCCTCCCCAGGGACAGCCTGTGTGTTAGGGGAGCAGACGCTGATACAGACAGCTCCGTAGCCTAGGTTAAAGCTGGACTAAGACTTAGGTCTTAGAGCATCAGAATTTGTGTTCTCCTTCCCACTGTCTCTCTTCATGCACCTCATTAGATTTGCTGTCACATCTCTCAAAGGACATAGTGGCAGCAGAGAAAGAGTGAGGTGCCAGCAGTGATCTAACTTCCCTCAGGTCCAGATACCTGCCCCACTCTAGGGGCCTTTTCAGAAAGCCTGCATGTGGTGTCTTAGCAAAGCTATGGTACAAAGGCTTTTTAGCTCTATCACTATCTGACAAGCAATCAGCACCCCCAAGTGCCCTCTTTGGGTTGGTGAAAGCTTTCTCCAGCCTGTACCACCTGTAAGCTGGAGCCTAGAATGGGGCTGGAACCCGGGGCCGACCAAGTACCTCTTGAAAGGTATGGCTCACGTGTGCGCCACAAATGCCCAGCGACCACACTAGGAAGACCAAATCCTAGAAACAAGGAATAGATCATGTCTCCACTTACTGTCACTCCTAAGGACCTCCTGAAGGTCTTGGTGCTTCACATTCCTGGGTCTGCCGTGCTAGAGGTCCCAGTCTGCAGAGTGGGTGTGGCATAGCCGGAGTCTCACTGGATAAGAACATTAGCAGATAGCAAGGGTATATTGGAACCTTTGTAGCCAGGGACCAATAGGCATGAGAGGGATAGGGATAATGGACCATAGTCACTCGAGGAGATACACTCTGTTGCACAATGCATGCAGAAACTGTCAATAAAGGAGTCTGGGAGCTGGAGAGATGATCAGGGGTTAAGAGCACTTCCTGCTCTTCCAGAAGACCTGAGTTCACGTTTTCTAACTGCTTGTAACTCCAGTGCCAGGGGGTTCTGATACCTTCTTCTGACCTTTTTCAGGCACCTACATGTGCATGGCATACAGACACAGACATATGAACAAGAACAACTGAAAAAAAAAAATTAAGAAAAAAAAAAAAACCAACGTTAAAACCCACCGCAGCTCTTACCTCAAAGGAAATAACAGAGATACGTGTAAAAATAGTACAAATAAATCTTTAAAAAATTAGAGATGTCTCAACATTGAAAGAACTTACAGTGCTTATTTTAGTTTTCTACTGCTGCAAAGAAACACTGGGACCAAGGCAACTTACAAAAGAGAGCATTTAACTGGGGGCTCACTTACAGTTTCAGAGAGTGAGGACATGACTGTCATGGCAGGCAGGCATGGCACTATAGCAGTATCTGAGTACTTACATCTTATTGACAAATAGAGGCGGGGGAGGGGGTTGGGGGGGTGAGGGAGAGGGGAAGAGACAGACTTGGGCCTGGTCTGGGCTTTTGAAACCTCAGAGCCCATCCCCAGTGACATACCTCCTCCAACAAGACCACGCCTCCTAATCCTTCCTAAACAATCCATCAACTGGAAACCAAACATTCAAACATATGAGCCTATGGAGGCTATTCCCATTCCTTCTGCTCTTCCTGAGGACCTGAATTCAGTTCCCAGCACCCACACTGGCAGCTCTTGACAATACCCACCTGTAGCTCTGGCTCCAGGGGCTCTGATAGGCACACGTGTGTACACACAGACACACATAGGTAAGTATAAATCTTTAAAAAAATAAAAATAACCTTACAAAACCACAGCTCTTGTCTCAAAGGGGATAAGAGGTAGTTTATTGTGGAGCCAATCAGAGTGAGCAAGGCCTGGGAATACAATTTCAGGATACTCCAAATTCCATGATTCAATGCGGTGACAGCTGGATGAAGAGGCAGGCAGGTTCTAGTGAAGAGATCTCTGATGTAGATCTCAGACGCTGTGTGATGACAGTTTTAGCCTTTGGATTGGTGGGAGCTAGGGCTCTGTGCCTTTTGTATTAGTCAGGGCTCTAGAGTCACAGAACTTATGGAATGTCTCTATATATTAGGGGAATTTATTGTGATGACAAAGTCTGCAGTCCAACTACCCCAACAATGGTCAGCTGTGAATGGGAAGTCCAAGAATCTAGTAGTCGCTCAATCCCATGAAGGTAGATGTTTAAGCTGGTCTTCTGCAGAACTACTTCCAACAGATGTGCTGGCAAGTAAGTGCAAGCAGGTGAAGAAGAGTGAATCTTCCTTCTTTTAGTGTAGAAGACCTCCAGCAGGGTATGGCCCAGATGAAGGTGTGTACCATCATTTCTGGATCTGGGACTTGCTTTGTCCCAGGCTGACCTTGAACTCAGAGATCTCCTTGCCTCAGTCTCCTGGATTAAAAACATGTACTACTTTGCTTGGACATAAGTTTTTCATGGCCACTATACCTCAAGATCTCCATGTCAAGATCCAGGTCAGAAGCCTGAGTCTTCTAGCCTTAAGGTCTGGATCACAAGTGAGCCTTCCAATTCTGGACTGTAGTTTATTCCAGATATAGTCAAGTTGACAACCAGGAATAGCCACCGCACCTTTCTAAAGGATTCATGTATTAGTCACAGAGATGTTATGTCTTAGGGTTTTACTGCGGTGAGCAGACACCCTGACCAAGGCAACTCTGATAAGGACAACATTTATTTGGGACTGGCTTACAAGTTCAGAGGTTTGGTTATCATCAAGGTGGGAATGCGGCAGTATCCAGGCAGGCATAGTGCAGGAGAAGCTGAGCGTTCTGCTTCTTCATCTGAAGGCCGCTAGGAGAAGACTGGCTTCCAAGCAGTTTGGATGAGGGAGTAGGATGGCACACCCACTCTAACAAGGCCACACCCAATCCAACAAGGCCACACCCACCACAACAAGACCACTCCTCCAAATAATGCCACTCCCTGGACCAGGCATATTCAAACCGCCACATGTTACTTCACAGGCAATAAATGACTAGCAGGCTAAGAGCCCAAGACAATTTTGGCTCCCACCTAATGTTCTAGTTCTCCACAGCCAGCTGGCTTTGTAGCTAGCAAGCATGGGCGTGGCGTCCTCCTAGGAACTTCAGTTAACAAAAGATCATTTCCAAAGTACAGTTCGAAGTTTGATGCCCCTGCGGCCCTGTCTTGCTTCCTTGCTTCGGTACACAGGCGTTCATCCTGATAAGCGGCTTTGCATCCCAAGCACTCTTAGTCCGTTTTCAGAAAGTCAATTAGATAGCACAATGACTATTTGTAAAGTCTTTCGAGTCTTACAGGAACCCTTTGCTCAAATACTTCTCTTAGGAACTGTTTATACATTTAGTGTAAGCATGTACACGCATGTGTGTGTGCAGGTGTGTTCATCGGCATGTGTAGGCCAGAGGTTGTTTTCCAGCGTCTTTTCCTATCACGCTCCACCTGATCTTTCCTGATCTCCCACTCGACCTAGAGCTGGCCAGCAGCGCCCCCTCCAGGATAATCCCTGTCCCTGCACCACCTGGGTTACAGACAAGCCTTGCCTTGCCAGTCTCTTAGGTGGATGCATGAACTCAGTACAGCAAGCACGTTACCCACTGACCCTTCTCCCCAGCCTCACAATTTATTTCTTTAGTGAGTCTGTAAGGTGGATGTATGCATGGGCATGAGAGTGGGCGTGTGCACACCGTCACACCTATGGGAAGGTCAGAAGACAATCTTTGCTGCAAGTCCTCACAGGGTCTCTGTTGTTTGCCCCTGTACAGGTCAGGTATTGTGGAGACTCCACTAGTGCCTTAGTGTAGGAAGTGGGAAATACAGATGTTTACCACTATGTCTGGCTTTCCATGGGCTCCAGGGATTCAAACTCAATCCTTCATGCTTGTACGGCCAGTGCTTTTACCCAATGAGCCATTTATTTTTATTATTTTAAAATAAATTATTATTTTTATGGACATTGGTGTTTTGCTTGAACGTCTGTCTGCTTGTCTTTCTGCCTGTCTGGGAGAGGGTGTCAGATTGTGAGCTGCCATGAGGATGCTGGGAATTGAACCCAGGTTCTTTGGAAGAGCACCCGGTGCTCTTAACTGCTGAGCCATCTCTATAGCCCTGGCTGAGCCATTTGTTTTAATTAACAATAACAACAAAATAAAATAAGTAAAAATAAATAATCAAAAATTGGTAATAGCAAAAACAAAACAAAAATCCACAAACAAAAAGCCCAACAAACCAACCAACTTAAAAACAAAAACAAAAACAAAAACAAAAACAAAACAACCAGCCAATTAACCAAAAAAATTCACATCTGATGTCATTTGGTACCAGAAAGCAAGCTTGATATTTCTGAATGATCTAATCTAATAGCTCATCGTATCAGGGGTGGCACATAGTTTATAAAGCAAACTATTATCTTTCTTCTAATGTACAAGGGAAAGGCTTTGCTTTTGATTGTTCTTTTGTGAACTAGTTATTGTCGAGGAGTCTGGATCAAGTTGGTTTTCTGTCAATTAAAGAATTAAAAGGCACAAGAGATTCTCAGTACAATAGTTAGCAGCAAGAAGGATCCCAGACACAGCAGCAGAAGCGATGGATGAAAACCACTTTTATTAAAGGAGAATTCTCTCACACACATCCCATGCACACATGCCACATGCTTGTGTACACGCATACTGAACATCACCACGACAGCAAAGGCTCACACAAAGAGTCTTTGGTGGGCTAGAATTGGTGGGGAGTCCCTTTTCCCTGTTTAGGGTTGCTCAGTTTAGACAAAGGTAGGAGGATGGGAAGGTCAGGCTATCCTTGGCTACTTGGTGAGTCGGAGGCCACCCTGGGCTAGATGCTGATAAGCCCAGAGGTTTGGATAAATAGTCAAGGTCAGGCCTCAAGCTTACTTGAGCAGCATAGGGAGTGTGTGGGAGCAGTGCTTGGGGGAGAATAAGCCTGCCAGCCTTTTGGAGCAAGTTGCCAGGCCTTTGCCTCTGGTCAGAGGGATGAAAAACAAGCTAGAAGTTTCTCTGTGGGGGTTTTTTTTTTTTTTTTAAAGTCCGTCTGTGGCTCCTATCCATCTGTCAGTCAGAGATCTGTCTTAACTCCTAGTCCTTCATAAAGACTTGCATCTTAAGGTCAGGACTTAGAATTTCTCTGGTTATCATTAGGAATAAAAGCAAATGTTGGCAAATGACCAGGGGCTTCACAACTTCCCTGAATTTCTCAGTAGAGAGAGTTGGTAGTTACCTCATCCACCCATTATTTCATCTATCTCTATTGCATGCAATTGTGTTCAGACTTTTGGACATTGTGACACCTCCCAATCAAGTTACAAAATAGGAAGGAAATGAAGAGCTAGGATTTAGATCGTTGATAGGCAGACACCTAGTGGGCAGAAACAGACAATATGGCAAACCACTTGCCTTTTTTTTTTTTAATGCTCCTGACTTGAGACAAAGACCTAAAGACCAGGTGGACTTTTTCTCTTGCCCTCAGGGGCAGACAGCACAGTCTAAGTTCAGGTTTAGTTTATTGACTAAACCTGACTAGTACATGTTTATTCAGAAATGTGGGCCTATCAGTTTCTCTGTCTTTATTCAAACTGGCAGATCCTGAATTCGGAGAAGATCCCTTTAAATATCTTAAAGTCCCCCCCCCCCCCGGTCCAGAAAAGGCCGACATCCTGAGATCACCCCAAATCTTTCTGTGCGCTGTGCTCTGTGTGCGTCTTTTTCCTCACCCTAATAAAAACCCTTCTTCACGGGTTGATTCTGTCTGCTGTGTCTGAGATTTACCCCTTTGCTACCTGTTCCACAACATTTTTTCTGCCTTTAGTTCTTTAACTGGCAGAGAAAACAAACTCCAATCAAGACTCCCTACCTAGATAGTAAAAGAAGGAAAAGAAAATAGGACTTAGGGGCGAAGTGACTTCGCTGGCGCCATCGCGTGGTCATCTGTGTACAACGCAGGCAGCGCGCGACTGGGTCGTCCTTGCCAATGCTCGGGAACCCACGTGACCCGAATCCTCCTCGGCGGACTCCTTCAGTTTCCATCAAGCCTTATGATTAATTGCTTTCCCCTAGCCGACAAGAGTGAAATTATATCGACTGAGTCTGCGGCAGCAGAAAGCGTGTGGAAAAGGGTGGTACGTGTCCGATTCCCTCTGGTAGAGGGAAAGGCCCCATTCGAAGGCAGACTCAGCGCACGATAACGATGGTTTACTATGCATCGGCGCGAGCACAGCAAAACCAGAGGCTGGAAGTCTCCGCAAATGAGCAGCTGCAGAACTACTCAGGCCAGCCGGCCAGACTGATCAGAGCGCTCGAGAACCCACGTGGCGACCCCTGGTGACCGCCTTTGGTGCTCGCAGGCGGCGGCTGCGGGGTGGAAAGATTCTAAGTCCCGCCTAACCCCAGGCTCCGGCGGGTAGACGCCAAGGAGCAAGCAGGAGGAGACTGAGACCTCTGCCTCCTCTGTGTCCAACATACATGGCTTCCCACTCAAGTTCCAGCATTGTCGGAGCTAGTTAGCAAGGAACTAGTTAGGAAGGAAACCTGCGTCAGCCGAGCCAGAGAGCGGGCAGGCAAGCAACCCAGTGGATCCTTAGTACGAAGTTTCCAGAGCTGAGAACAAGGCATCCCGAAGGGATCTGATGCAGCTGGTGAGGAGGAGAGTGGGTCCACATGACTTTTTGGAGTAGGAGTGGTGTGGTCGTGGGAAGTCTTTATTCCTAGAGCAGTGCAAGAAACTTCTTGGACCGTCAGGGTCTTGTAGTTAATTACCAGGCCTTCCATGCCTTAGTACAAAGCAGGCAATTAGGAGGCTGGATCACTCAGGGGTTGTCATTTTTCAGGCTTGCTAATAGAGAACCTGCAAACTCATTCTCAGGGGGAGAATCTAGGCCCATTTCAGAAGGCTCAGCGATTTCTAGCCTGGTTTGGGGATAAAACCGGAGTAGCCAAATCCATTTGGGGGCCTGCCTGAACTTGGTATCTTTTGAATTTACAGATTGTCCCCTAGGAGAGGCCTGCGATTAGCCTAGCTCTACCTACCCAGTGATTCCAAGTCAGAAAAAAAAGAATGGGGATATTGTAGGTAGCTGGCCCTCAGACGCGTCACAGGCTTTACTGCTGTGTCACAGGTTTTACTGCCAACTTAGAGGTTAAGTCAGTCGGCTGTGGGAAACTAATAAGGAGCTGGAGTAGGTGGAGGGGCAGCTTGTGGTGGTGGGACTTCTGAGAAACGGTCACATTCACAATATTTTGGAGGAAGGATCAACAACCCCTTCTAATTCACTAGAAATGTGGGAAGGTTAATGGGGTCAGAATTTGGGCTCAGAACCTAGGGTTAGGGTTGGGGTAACCTTCCAGTTACCACACCAAAGAGCAAGGTGGTAGAACAGGGCAGGGAAGTGGAAAGAATTCTGGATTAGTATACTACTTGAGATTCTTTTTCGACATAGTCTCATGTATCCCTGGTTAGTCTGGAACGAGGTCTAGAGGCTACTCAGCTAGAGCTGAGACTACGGGTGTACACTGCCACGTGATAATTTGTGGGTGATTGAGCCCAGGACTTCCTGCAGGCTAAGGAGGCACACCCTACACTGAACGGAACCCCCAGTTCCCTTAAGACTCATATTAAACCTAAGTACTACCGTTAAAGCAGTAGCTTGAGTCTAGAACGCTGGACTCCAGAACATGTGAAAACCATCAGCTGAATGGTCAAGTGCACACAGAAAGTTGAAGAATCTAAGCTTTTTGGTCAGTAAATTTTAGGGGCTGGGAAGAATCAGTGAAGAATTTGATAAGCGGATTCGGCGATGGTGGCACACACCTTTATTTCCAGCACTTGAAACCTATCTCAGTGAGTTTGAGGCCAACCTGGTGTACGGGGAAGCCAGAATTATATAATAGAGACCCTGTTGTAAAAAAAAAAAAAAACAAAAAACCAAAAAACCAAAAATATAAACAAAATGGAAAATATTTGATAAGGAGTTGCCAGGGAGAGAAGAGGAAAAAGTCTCAAAAATACTGAAAACGATGCTGGTTTTCACAAGAGTATTTAATATGGAGAAGGATTGCATTAAACCTATAGATCTGTGATGGGGTGGGGGAAGGGAGGAAAGAGGCATGATGCCAACTTTCCTACATGTGCTAAAGTATCTCTGCTTACTTATGTCACTGTTTATATTTACAGTAGTGCTAGAACGAAGTGGCATAGGCAGAATCTTCAGAAGTCATGTCTCCTAGCTGTAACAGTATAAAAACTAACCCTCAGAAAATTATATGTTAAGGTTGGCAATGAGAAGAGTTGTCTTTCCCCATCGATCCCCATAGTCCTGAAACGCTAGTGCATACATGGACAGTCTGGGACTCCATAAGGTTTCAGGTTTGGGAGTACTGCAGATGTAGTTCCACTGGCAGAGTGCTTGCTCAGCATGCATGAAGCTGTGTGTAATCCTCTGAAGGGCATAAAACCAAGCGTAGAGATGCATGCCTGGCATTCCAGCATTAGGGAGGTGGAGGTGGGATCAGCAATGCATCACCATCCTCTATACTTTGGAGTTTCAGGCCAGCCTGGGTAACATGAGACACATAAATACAATATAGACTAGTTAGTGCACAGTTGGTCCAAAACTCACAGCCAATAAAATTGTTTGCTCTTCCTCATCTTGCCCACTGGAAAGGCACAGAGTCAAAACCAAACCAAACCAACAATGAACTGGGCAAATGGCTTATTGATTGAGAACACTTGTTGTTCTCACAGAGGACCCGAGTTCAGTTCCCAGCAATCACATGATGGTTCACAACCATCTGTAACTACATTTCCAGGAGATCTGACACCTTCTAAACTCCCTGGGCACCAAGTATGCATGTAGATACAGACAAAACAAAATGCACAGAATTCAAAACAAAACAAAAACCCAAGCCCCAAGCTCATAGCATTTACATCTATGCACCTAACTTCATCAGCTATATGCCTTTTCTCTTTCAATGTTGAATGCACAGGGGATACTTTGGTTTTATTGGTTAATTCAGTCTTGGTAGACTAGGAAAGTCGGCTATCCTGTCGATTCTCCGACTTACCCTTTCTACTTCCCTTTGATTTTTATTGTTCCTTTTTTCTTAAAAGTTTAACCCATTCTAACTTTCCCTTAAATCCATTCTTTTTGTCTACCTGTGCCTTCCAATTCAGTGATTAAAGGCATGCAGCACACCGGCCTTTCTTCAGTTCAGTCCAAACCTATGAACCTACCAAGACTCAGCAAATACCATCCCCTGTGGATGATTACCAGTGGAGAGTCTGGCACACAGTGATCTCATTGTTATTCCTGGTTTGATTTTGAAATCCCTTTAACCTGTGTACTTTTTGGTTTAAAAAAAAAGGCAGATTATGGAGAATGTGTTTACTTTATTGTTTTGTAATCAGTGGTGAGTGGGTCCTTTATAATTTTAGTCTCTCAAAAGTGGTGGCCAGTTTTGATCAATGTTCCATATGAATTTGAAAATAATGTAAACTTTTCATTTTGAACACGATACAGTGTAGGTGTCAGTCTTGTGAGGTATGCTTCCCCAAATCCTTATAACAATGGTGGTTTCAGTCAACTTGGTCATTATTCTCAATTTGAAGATGAGAAAATGCATATTAAGAAACATACCCAATCAGACCTCAGAGAAAGCCACACCGCAGCTGCTTTGTTGCAGTAATGTATGCATGGTGCCCAGGCCCACACAGGCTTTAGGAATTACCCTTCCATATCTACACTATCTTTCTGTAACGTCAGGGATGCTCTATGCATGTAGCTTTATTGATAACTGCAATTGTATGGGGGTACTCAATCCTATGGACTCAGTTAATGCTTATAATCTCAAATAAACTTCTGGGCTGTTTTTGAGGCAGGGGTGTCACTAGATAGCCTTGTCTGACTTAGAACTCCAAATGTAGACCAGGCTGACCTTGAACTCATGGAAACCTACCAACCTCTGTCCTCTGAGTGGTTGGACTAAAGGCCGGTGCTACCAGACTCAGCTAAATACCATTTCTTCCTGCTAGGAAGAATTGTTACAATTTCTTTGCTTTATAATCTATGCAACCTGGCTCTTCTCCTCAGAATTGAGCCAGAACTCAGATATGGTCCTTTTCTCCCCCCCACCCCCCCATGCCCCATGGGGGGGGTGTTCTTTTTCCTGTAAGCAACAATTGGAATTCAAATTTTACTGTGATGAACTCTCCTAACCCTAAAAATCCTATTTACTAATTTGTTGTGTTTCTTTGTGTTTGTCCCCAGGACCAGACTCAAGTCATTGGGCAAATACCTTTACATACTGGGCCGTCTTGCCAGCCCTAAAATTGTATTAACATATTTTTGTTTTATTTTTTATTGTGGGATATAGGGGTAAGAAATGGTCATTTAGAACAATTTCTATCACCTAGTGCCTGGAAATGAGTATGAAAATGAGTCATTGTTAGATACTTAAAATGACTCAGAAAACAAGTCTCCAACAAAAGAATTGACAAGCAAATCCTTCAGATTTTCATAGTGTAGCAAGGTGTGCATAATTTAACCCCAAGGCTCATATGTAGTAGCACATTATTTACCACACTCTTTTCTATTTATTATTATTCATGAGTCCTGACTAAATAAACAAGTCAACCCAGATAAAATACAGTATCAGAAATAGCAGAAATGAATTATAGGTAATTTCTTTTTGCTTGGCTCCCTTGTATGGTAAATCATCAAATTCAGCGCTGTCAACTAAAAGCTGGGAAGGAGTGTTTTATAGGATACTTTCCCCCTAAGGGTACTGATGTGAATTGTTTTGGAGACAGGATTTCTTTGTGTTGTCTTGGTTAGGTCATAGCCCTGGTTATCCTGGAACTAGCTCTTGTAGATCAGGCTTGTCTTGAACTCATGTCCATTTGCCTGTCTTCCTGGAGTGCTGGGCCACCATTATTTGATTGTAAGCCATTACCAAACCTCGGTAATAGACAGTGAGTGTCTCACTAAGTCTGGCATCTCGAGAAGAATCTGGCTCCTAGAGTGCTGGGACTATAGATACGGGTCACCGAGCATTAAAACCAGTTTCTCCTTTTAGGATCAGTTTCTACAGAATGACGCCCTACAGGTCTAGAGGTCTCACTGGAAACATGTCTTATGCAGTAAGGAGTAAATCCAAAACACTTAGAGAACTAAATCTGAAAGCACACTTGTTGGGAAGAGGGTGCAGGAGTGGTGGCTACATTGCTTCCTACTCCAGGTTGCACTGGCAACTCTTACTTGTTACAGCTGGTACCACTATCTCATCTAACCCTAACCAACCTAGAAAGGGGTTCCACTGTTTTCTTTGGCCAGAAGATAATTAGAGAAAACCTTTCAATAGTATTCAGTTTTTGGTGAACGGCAAGACTCCAAAATGAGTCTTATTTCCACTGCGTACATTTCCTTTACTGCTCAAAGATTTAAAAAAAAAAATACGAAAACAAAAGCGAGTCAGTGCTGTGAAAACCGCAACTAGATGCTGACGCTGAATAAAAACACGGGTGTAGTCGAGGAGCGAAATGGCGCAGCAGATAGGATGTACTGCTAAGCTATCTTCACTCACCAGGAAGTGGAGTGTGGGGTTCTGAAGATGACCCTGCTCAGCATCAATTGGGATACTTTTGCCGGACGGCAGTAGCTGGTCCATCATGATCTAGGCAGAGCATAATCCTAGATGCCCAGGGAAGTGAGAAACTAATCCCTACTTGGAATCACATGAAATGCTGAGATGAATTTGATTTGAGGTAGGCTCAGAGTGGAAAGGTAGCTTCCCGGCCATAAATTGACTTCTCGTCCTATCAAGTACATGAGACAGCCCCTCCTTACCCGCCCAACACTTCGAAACGCTCGATATTGCACCAGAGTGCTGCATGGTAATAGACTCACGGCACAACCTTACCTGCTAAATCATAGGCCCTTAGTGACAACAGCCCTTTCTTGGAGAACTAAAGTGGCTCTGAAAAGAGCCTTTTGGGTAAAGCCGATCAATCACGTCTCTGCTGCACTTCACTTGGAGCTGGTGTACTTGGTGACGGCCTTGGTGCCCTCCGACACAGCGTGTTTGGCCAACTCCCCGGGCAGCAGCAGACGCACGGCAGTCTGGATCTCCCGGGAAGTGATGGTCGAGCGCTTGTTGTAATGCGCCAGACGGGAAGCCTCACCAGCAATGCGCTCGAAGATGTCGTTCACGAAGGAATTCATGATTCCCATGGCTTTAGAAGAGATGCCGGTGTCCGGGTGCACTTGCTTCAGCACCTTGTACACGTAGACAGAATAGCTCTCCTTACGGCTGCGCTTGCGCTTCTTGCCATCTTTCTTCTGTACTTTCGTGACAGCTTTCTTCGAGCCCTTCTTTGGAGCAGGAGCAGACTTGGCTGGATCCGGCATTTTCCTCCGCGTTCAAAGATGCAACGTAAAATGGACGATGCAACTATGGACTGTTACAGCGGGGCTCGCTATGTGGTACTTATAGAGCTTGTATGCAAATGAAGGTTCTCACAGTACCTCGTTTTTATTGGTTAATTTACAGCAGTGTCAGAGTCAAGGAGGCGGAGCCTACTCAAACCGATTCTAGTTGTGAGCCTTGGTGGTGCTTAAAGGAAAGTCTTTCTAGCCAATCGCAGCCTTCCATTTCATTGTTAGCTAGTTAATGAGAGCTGCAGCTTTGCCTCAGCTGTTCTCACTCACAGATCCTTAGAACACCAGGTTGAAATAAGTTAACTTTTCCTCTTCTTAGGTATCACCACGCTTGGAATTTTGAGGTTGAGTTATTCCCTAGGTTTATGGTTCTGGGAACCTAATCAGAATTCCCTTTCCGGATTGGCCTATCCTTTCAGAGTAGTGAGCTCAAGAGCAGCCCTAAATTGAACGAACCTGGGAGAAGGTTCAATGTTATTTGTGGCAACTGGGAATTGATAGGCCTGACACTTAAGGGCGTATTTCTACACCTGAAACACTGAAAAAAAAAAAAAAATCAAGCGCAAAGCCGACACAGCTACTCCTATTGACAACGTAGGTGGCTCTGAAAAGAGCCTTTGGTGGGATGAACCAGACAGAACTCAGGCACGCTCCCCGCGGATGCGGCGGGCCAACTGGATGTCCTTGGGCATGATGGTGACGCGCTTGGCGTGGATGGCGCACAGGTTGGTGTCCTCGAACAGCCCCACCAGGTAGGCCTCGCTCGCCTCCTGCAGCGCCATGACGGCCGAGCTCTGGAAGCGCAGGTCCGTCTTGAAGTCCTGCGCGATCTCGCGCACCAGGCGCTGGAACGGCAGCTTGCGGATCAGCAGCTCCGTCGACTTCTGGTAGCGCCGGATCTCGCGCAGCGCCACGGTGCCGGGCCGGTAGCGGTGCGGCTTCTTCACGCCGCCCGTGGCCGGGGCGCTCTTGCGGGCGGCCTTGGTGGCCAGCTGCTTGCGCGGGGCCTTGCCGCCGGTGGACTTGCGGGCGGTCTGCTTTGTACGGGCCATGTTTTTGCGACTTTGGCTTGTAGACGCCTAGTGGCCATACTTATAGACTTATCCTCGTCTTGATTGGGCCAGAAAACCGGAGTTTCTGGACTTGCAGTCTGATTGGGCAGATTTCGATCCTATTTGCTGAGTTTACACTATTCCTTCTCTCCTGATGCTTTTCCTTCTTCCTGTATTTATGAACTACGGAGGGTTTTGGAAAATGATGCCTTTCAGTTGTTGTAGCTTTCCTAAAAGCGGTGTATAAAGTGGTTCTCACGCTGTGTGCTCTTCTAACAGGTTTCTTTGGAAACAAGCTTGCCCCTTTCACGTACTGAGATTTACTTTGTAGCAAATCGTCAGATACTGTAACTCTTCTCTGACAGATTGCATTTATTTAAGGTCAGGCATTGTGCCCAGTGGTTTGAACGCTTTGTATCACGGCTGAAGAACGACAAAGCAATGTATAGTGAAAGGAACCAAAAGTAAACTTAAGTTTTACCTGTTTTGAAACCCTACCAAAGCCGGACTACATTTACCGCACACATCGTTATGCATGGTGCTCCCGCCTTTCCTTCCGTCTAGAGTGCAGTTCCTTCCACCCACCCCCCCCATACTAAAGGCCAATTCCTGCAGATGAAATGTTTATATAACAAAGGATAAGACTAGAAGTATTAATACTGCCTTTCCAGTGGAGAACAGTCACTAAATAGTTAAACCTGTCATCTAGATAAGTCAAAATAATTTTCAAAGTAAACGAGTATTTATTTGATTTTTCAAGACAGGATTTCTGCATGTAGCCTTGGGTTCCTGGAACTCCATCTGTTGACCAGGCTGGTCTTGAACTCAGACAATCGCTTGTTTCTGTCTCCTGAGTGCTGAGGTTAAAGGTGTGCACCACCAACACCTAGTTTAATATAAAGCTTTTAATAGCATGCCTGATTGTTTTTTTTTTAAAAAAGCATTGTATACCAACCTAAAAACTCAAACCCCAAAAGTAAAAACAGGCCAAGATACTTAAACTCTCCGTGATAGTAACAGAATGTATTATCTTTATGCTGAAATTCAAGTAAAGTGAAATTGATTTTAAGAAGATTCCAAAATACTAAACACTTGTATAAGTTTGGTAGTTTAATTAATTTCTTTAAGAATCCTTCAGGAGCAGAACTGTTACTTCTTCCTGTGGTCATTTCCTAACAAAGTTTTAAGCATAGCCAGCAAATGCTCCCTATAAAAGTAGGTCTAGGGTAAGCAAGATGGATCAGTCGATAAAGCCTTGAAACATCTTCATTTCATACAAGCAAACCATCCAGTGCTTCTCAGACTTTGCCAAACTTTCCCATCAGAAGGGACCTGCCCTGTGGAAGCTGGATGGTGCCCACCCAAGTGTCATTTCCTGGTAACATTTTCTTTGTGATGGATGCACTGGAGCTTAATGCATGGGGGTGTTTATTTAAATCAGAAAGAGACTCTCCAACTTCAGACTCTAATTCCCCATCTGAGATTCTGATTTCTGCCCTCATCAGTGTTTAGGTAATAATAAGGGAGGAATTCCAGAAAAGTCAGGAGTTTTATTTTACATTGTAGGCCTGTCCTCTCATGCCTTCTCACCAGGGGCGTAAACCATCCATGTACCTAAAGTAGTAGGGGAAAGAGAAAGCAGGAAGGGACACTAATGAAAAAGTCAAATGACCTTTTGGGAAAATAAATAGACCTTAGGAGAATAGACAGGGACAAGAAAGTCCTGAGTCAGTGAGTGTCTGCTTAGGAATGGTCTCAGGTCTCATCTCTGAAAAGAGAAGGTTATTGTTGCCCACCCCCACTCCCACCCCGGTGATTTTCTGCCACAGAATAAAATGTTGATTTCTTTGGTAGGTTTCACTCTTAAACAGAGAAGGGATTTCAGTATCTCAACACTTTAGCTCAAAATGATTCTCATGTCCAAAGTGGGCGCATATTCTTGATTCCCTTCAAGAAAAGATGGTGGACTCTGAGTCTGTCTAGGGCCTTGGTACCAAAGCCCTGTCAGCCTGGGCATGTGGTTGTTTTCTTTTGCAATGAAAGAGTCAAACGCAGGAACTGTCCGTTGGTAAGCAATTATTGAGCTTCCTCTGAGCTTTGCCTTACAAAGAAAGAAGACACAGAAATCATATCCCATAAGGAACAGAGTTGAGAGTGTAGAGAAGTCCCCAAAATACAGAGATGTGAAACAACACAGCTTCCAGAGGTTGCCATGGAAATCAGAAAACAGAAGCTACGGGATGGAGGGGCTCTGTCAATTCTATGGAGCTAGGAAATCTGTCGTCTAGAGACTTGTACAACTGCTCGGGGATACTCGGGGAGAGGGAGCTTCCTACCCTCTAATATCTACAATTTATGGGCCTTAGGTTTAAAACATTTGAGTTTGGGGGGATATTTTTTCTGAGCCCCCAGTCTAACGTGACTCAAAGACTCCTAAATCTACATGTCTGGAGCCAGAAAATCTGGATAGAGAAAAACAATAACAACAACATGGATTCATGAGTACATATAAATGTTAGGACAAAGGAACAGTCAAAACAAGGCATATAGGGTCACTTTAAAAATAACCCCCAACCAACCCATTACAATTCTTATTGATGCAGAACGGTTTCTCAAGATTCTTCCATGGATTGCCCTGGGAACGATGGCCATACTAGCAGTACAGACTCCAGTTCATTTCCCAGGGCGTCACTGTATGAAGCAGACACACTTGAAAAAAGCAAATTTTAGCCTGCTGCATAGTAGGAACAGTTTGGAATAGCTGAAAACAAAGGGCAGACCTCAAAGGACTTGTCGAAACAAGCGTAGCAGCTCTCCCGGGCTCCTCTGCTAGTCAGTAGCCCTTTGGGTAGAGGTGTGTGGAAACACACTGACCTCGATGAGAAAGCTCGGCGGCATCCTCAGACGAATTTTCCTGGGACCTAGTTTCTGCTTGATCTGAATACTGTGTCTACATAAACGAAACAAGTGACTGTACTCAGAAACGCCCGAGAGCTTTCCCCTCTACACACATTCCTGGGTCCGCTTCTATTGTGTTGCTAGTTACTGGAACTTCTTTTGCTAAAGTTTTTAGGGAGTTCGGGGCCCTTCCGTGCTTCGCTCTCTCCTTTTATCTCTAAATTTCTTTCTCCAGTCTTTTGTCCTTTTAGCGTCAGGGCTTTCCAAAGACTGTGGCATCTCTAAGTTTTATTTGGGGATTTGAATTCTCTGAGAGACTACACTACGGCACCATAATTTAAGAAAATTGAAAATAAAAACTAAAGGCATGAGACTGTAAGGAACCGGTAGAGGGCAGAGAAGAGAAAAGAAAAACAGGAAGATGACGCAACATCTAGAGCCGGGACAATTTAGAAAGGTTCCCGCCAGCGCGCTTTCGGTTTTCAATCTGGTCCGATCATCTCGTATATCAGTAGCAAGCCACCGCCAGTGTTTAGCTAGCTTGTGCTCCAGACCACATTAACAATGTCTGGTAGAGGAAAGGGTGGGAAGGGCTTAGGCAAGGGCGGCGCCAAACGCCACCGCAAGGTCTTGCGGGACAACATCCAGGGCATCACCAAGCCCGCCATCCGCCGCCTGGCTCGGCGCGGTGGTGTCAAGCGTATCTCCGGCCTCATCTATGAGGAGACCCGTGGTGTGCTCAAGGTGTTCCTGGAGAACGTGATCCGCGACGCAGTCACCTACACTGAGCACGCCAAGCGCAAGACCGTCACCGCCATGGATGTGGTGTACGCCCTCAAGCGCCAGGGCCGCACCCTCTACGGCTTCGGAGGCTAGACTGCGCCGCCGCTGCTTTACCTGCCGCCCCCCATCCCTAACGGCCCTTTTTAGGGCCAACCACAGTCTCCTCAGGAGAGCTGGCACTGACTTGGGTCGTACTTAACCATCGATCTAGACTTGGTAAAGTAAAGGTGCATCTTCAAAACGGGAGTCGCTGAGTTTCCTCACAAACTAGCGCTACCAGACGTTCGCTTTAGAGCCATCCATTCCGCTTCTTTACCCGAAGCGGATAGATCTAGGTAGGATCTGCTCACATTGGGAAGCTTTAGTTCTTAATTATGGTGTGAGCTGGTTGTCAGACGGGCTAGGGTTTTTTTTCTTAGCTGTTTAGAATTGCCATAGGGAGGCCTTTCGGTTGGGATGACCTACACCCATATTATCAAATGGCTATGTGGATGTGACCCTGTGTTTTCACTTAATTGCTGCTCTTGGCCGGGTATTTGGTATTGTTTCTATGGTCCACTACCTGCTTTCTATCCTTCATCTGCCCAAAGGCTTTTCTTGAGGCCATGTTAGAAAGCAATCTGCCGTAGTGGGGATCTCGTAGCCCTCACTGCCAAAAGGCAACACAGACCGGGCGTTGTCCTGCTGCTGATTGGCTCAGACTGGAAGAATTAGGCGGGTGACCTCTTGCAGAATACAGAGCTGGCAGCTGAAGCTGGGGTAGAAGGACCGGGATGGGGATGGGGTTGGGGTTGGGGTAGGGTGAGACAAGCAGGGATGAGAACAGAGCAGGGAGGTAGAGACACCTGGCGGGGACACAGTGGCAAGAAGTCGGTCGGGTTAAGTAGATGGGCCAGCTGAGGGACTGCTTCAGCAAACAGGCCAACAGCCTTACAGTATCCAAATGTCTCCGATGTCTTTACAATTAAACCCCAAGCGGGACCCCCAAAGGTCCTCACAGTACTCTTCAGTTTAGGCAAGGATCTAGGAAATAATGGGCTGGAATTGAAGCTCATGCTAGGACACAATTGCAACATTTTAATGTCCTGTAACTGAAGCAAGGCAGATGGTGATAGCTATAATCCCAGCAAGTTAGGGAGGAAACAAGGGTTAGGGTTTGAAGAGCCACTTCTGCATGATTTCCAGGCAAGCCTAAACCACAAGACCCTATCACAAAAACAAAACAAACAAGCAAACAAAACCCATGAAGTTTGGAGAGGTGGCTCGGCAGTTAAGAGCACTGACTGCTCTTCCAGAAGTCCTGAGTTCAATTCCTAGCAACCACATGGTGACTCACAACCATCTGTAATGGGATCTGATGCCCTCTTCTGGTGCCTCTGCAGAGAGGGACAGTGTACTTGTATACATAAAATAAGTAAAATATATATATATATATATATATATATATATATATATATGTTCAAAAAGCATGAACAAGAAGTGAGTGGAGGCAAACTATAATATAACTTAGTGGAAGAAAATCTTGAGAAGTCACTCAGGTATGTGGTATGTTGGGAACTGTTTAAAAAGAGACTTGCCAAAACATGTGTACCATCAATCGGATGGTGTACAGTTTAATTTTGATAAGGCAAAAGCAAATTCTCAACATGGCCAAGAATGCAGTAAGCCATTCTCTATGCACCAATATTCCCTAGCACATTGATCTGGGTTGAACATGTGAGTCTATTTTTATTTTTGTCATTACACATCAACCTTTTTACTCTGGTGAAATAGTGTGTAGTCTCCACATTCAGTCACATGATCCCTTATGAAAATCCAACTTCCAAGTTGAGAAGTTGGGCTTTAGTGTACTTCACCTTGGGTGTACTATGAGGACCATCATAGGAATATAGTTGTGTTGATCCACCTGTAATTGTCATGTTTAAAGAAAATATATTCTAGATAACTAAATGCAATTGTAAGAAGCATAACTGAGACCATGTTTAATGTACTCTTCCCCCAATGGTAATATTTTACAAGACCATATGAGCTAATGAAGCAACCAGAACTGTCTCTGGTAACAGTCAAGATTCAGAAGCTGGCATCAGCGTTTGCTTACGAAGGAAGAGGGAGAACACTAGAGAATACTATAGTCCCTGGTGAGCCGAGCAACAGCATCCTGACTGGCTCTTGCAGCCAGTGGGACCTTAATGGGGAAATTGGTCAAAGGCAATGAGTTTCTCATATTGTACCAATGTTCATTTATTTTGGCTAAACACAATGTGTTACATCAGGAGAATCTACGGGAATGAGACAGAGGAAATCCTTTATCATCTTGATGACTTTTTGTAGGCATATATAAATATATTTTTGCAACCTATTTTTAAATAAGGGTTCACTCTCTGCTCTAGCCCCCCATCCAGCCAGGTAGTGGAAGAGAAAAGTTGTTGGGATAGGGGAAGTGGACCTGGTCAGCCATAGTTCTTGGGGCAAGCTTGATCTTCTTTGGCAGTAATTCAGCCCTGTAGCAAAGACAGAATACGTTCAGAACAGCTGCAAGCCAGTCCTCTAGGCAGGCAGACACCGGGCAGCTGTAGTTCAATCCTGAAGAAACTGCCAGGCTTCCCAACCGGCCTGAGGCAAGGCCTTTGAAGCGGCTAGCTGCTGCAGGTACCTCAGGAGCAGTTCTCAGATGAGTTTCTCTCAATGTTGGAGTTAGCACAAGTTGAGCTCAACAACACTATGTAAGGCAAACCAATACATGCATGTCTTTAGCGAAGAATGGCGAGGTGGAGCAAACCAAATCAAAGCTCAGTGCCAGTCTCCCACTGTCTGTGGGGTCCTAGTTAGATCCTTCATTAAGAGCCCTTTCATGTACTTGCTATAGCCAAACGTCCTCTCACCTGTGATTGCTTCAGGAAAACAGTCTTTCACGTGTTTGATTTAGCAAGACATAGCAAGACATGCTTTCCCTGTGTGCTCCAGCAAAACCTCGTTTGGCATAACTAACTTTCAAAAGAACTAGAAGTTTCCACTTCAACTTTTCTTTTTCATTTTTTATTCTTTGAAAATTTCGTACATATGTACAATGTATCTTGACCATAGCCACCACTTCCTCTAAGACCACACCCCCATCTCCTCTCCCTCCCAACTTGATATCCTTTAATCATTCTTTCTTTCTTTTTGTGGGGGTCGAGCAGCGGAAACCCTGAGTAAGCTCTGGCTAACCACTGGTTTGGGGCAGAAGATCAAGGAAGCTGGGTGTCCGAGCAGGTGGCCTATCTGCGCAGCTGGAGCATATGCCAGACCCCTGGGAAGGGGTGGCATATGAAGAAGCGAACCTTGTCTGAGTTTGGAGATGGAAAAGCCCAGCGGAGCAGGGTAGCCTTGGCAGCAGGTGAAAATGAGATCCCCAGAGAAGCCATGAGACCTTTGGGGTGATGTAAAAGTAACTTTTATTCTCCTGATTTAATTGTGGTCTCGGAGGCTCACTGCCTCTGCTGACCTAGACCTAGTCCTGGAAGCCTCTGGCCTCCGCACAATCTTATCTAGGCCTTGAATGTTTTCAGCCTCTGAGACTTGCTGCTGAATACGCTCACCCCTTCCTAGTTCTTTCCGAACTTTAGCTGACTGATCAACTCAGTTGTTCTGGCTCCAACTCCTTTCCAAGCTGACTGATTAAATCTGGCTTCTCTTGGCCTCTGATTACTCTGCTTGGCCTCATACTAACTTTAGCAGTCTGTTCCAATTCTCTGGCTCCTTCTCAAAGAATAGGATCTTTCTCTCATTCACCACTTTGACTGCCTCTCAATTAGACATCACTTTCAAATACGAGGCTTCTTTCTACAAACTAACTTTACCTTTATTGTTTGAGATTAAAGGTGTGTGCTAAAGGCGTGTCTATTCCAGCCTGAGGGATTAAAGGTGTGTGCTAAGGGCTGAGCCACTCCATAACACAATCTTGAGGTTCACAGTGTGATCAAATATCCTTCAACAGTGTGAAACAGAGGATGCATACTTACTGAGGGTGCTCACAGACTCCAAATCACAGAGAAGCTGCAAAGTCTAAAGAGTACAGCCTGTCTGATGGGTGGGGGAGTGGATCGGCTATGGCATAGAAAGGAGCTTGACATATCTGGCAACCTGGAGGATGCTCTCAGGCCTATAGGGTAGGAAGGAGCAAGTCCCGCATGGCAGCTTGGGAAATGAGGTCTCAGAGGAGCAGACCTATGGGCTGGAAAGGAGTAGACTGGCCTGATTGGCTCCAGGATGAGAAATTGTGGAGGAGTTTAGGGGTAGAAAGAGTGAGGCTACAGTTTTCAAATTTCAAATGAAATTTGAGCACAGGGTTTTTGTGTTTGTTGTTGTTTGCTTGTTTGTATTTTATCTTTGCATTCTGTTGAGGCCTTCCTGCCTTAGCACAGCTGTAGCCTACCAGCTATTCATATCATTGTCAGTCACTGACAAGAAAAATAAGGACTCAGAGCAGGGTCATGTTAACCACATACCTTGTTATATTCTGTATGAGGTTTGTTAATCTTAAGAAATTCCACAACTATAAGCTTCCTGAAGGACCCATCAAACTAATGATCAATATGAACTGTTATGTCTAAAATGGCCTGAGTCAGGCCAACCACTAGGCAGCGCATCCGGCCCCTGTGTATGAGCTCATTGCAGCTTTTGAGGTTTTAGCCATTATAAGCTGACACAGAAAAATATTTGTGGTCAGGGCATCAGCCCCCAAATTCTGAGGTGTGGCCCTGATCGACCAGTGTTAGGGTGTGCATTCAATAAACCATCCCATTTGACTGAGATTGGTGTTCGTGTGGTTTGTGGGGCAACTCCTGGACCCCAACACATTCTAGTTTTCATTTGCAAAATTTGATGATACATGTAAGTTAGAAGAAAAATACTATGCCTTCTCTCCCCAAATGAACTGTTATGTCCTTGCTCTTCACTTTTGGTGAATGCTTGCTTTCAACAGCATTAAGTAGTAGAGGATGATGTAGATTTAAACATGATACTTAACAGACATGCTGTCAAAGGAAGGAGTCATCACAGAATGGTGATGAAAAATAGATGGTGTGTACATACACACACACACACATATACACACACACTGGCTCAGCAGTCCAAGGTACCACATACCGTGTATGATGAAGAATCTAGATAATTTTCTGAATCTCAAATTACAGAAATCAGTATGTTTTGGGGAATCAGGGAAAGCTGGGCAGAAGGAATGAGCTTGTGTCAGTCTTTGAGAAATCCAGAATGCCTGCTAGTTAGGTATTCAGTAACCAAGGAGCAGGGACTGAGGGGAAATTGCAAGAATAGCATTTGTGACCATTTGAGCTGAAAAGAAATAGGCTTTCCTTTAGAACCTTACCAACAGCTTGCAATTCTAGTTCATGTAATGCTGTAACTCTCACCGTTAAGGGCCTTGCAGATAAATATATCTAATTCTCCCTTAAGTGCCCTGAAATACTGGCTTACAAAGGTTTAAAGAGAACTCAGCAAATAAAGGAAGCAGAGAATATTTCTAGGCTGAAGTCAGTGGTTCTGAAAGTGAGATTTTTCCATCCATCAGCACTGGTCACCTGAGTCTCACTGCAGACCGACTGATTTGGAAAAACTGGGTGTATGTCCCAGCAAATTGTGGTTTAATGCCAAGCTCCCCAGGTGGTTCACTAGTCACATTTAACCACCATGGACCCAGGTGGCAGATGTTTTTGTTGGTGTGGTGATGGTCCTAGGCATCACATCCAAGGCAGTATATACCACAGCGAGTTCTGCATCCCTAAACTATAACCCCAACCCCAGTTTTTCTTTAGATGAAATAAGCTGCACCCTGCTTGCAACAATATTATATTTTGCTTTATTTGATGGAAGAGAAAACAGGTGCACAGTCCTAATGTTAAATGAACAGTAAAGATGGAAAGTTGCTTTATTTGTCAAGCATTTGAGATGGTCGTAGAGGATGTAGAAATTACAAAGGGAAAGGCTTGCTTTATTAACTATTACTTTGTGCTTTTTATAGCACAGTACTAAATTTAATAATCAAAGAATGTTTTCTTTTCTTCCGAAGTTTTTCCGATATCCAGCCTTTACACCATTATTATGTCTTTTTTGTTTTGTTTTGAGAGAGGGTCTGAAAGACCCCCGAGTTTGGGGAGACCCTCACTCAAGTCTCGGGAAGATGCGACCCCCCAATGACTCACGAGAGACCGAACTTGCTGCAAGCACACGAGGTTTATTCGGGAAGGCAGTGCACTGGGCAGAGCTCATAACCCACACCCGGGCAGAGGAGATCAACCCTGAGCAGCTGAAGTTCATTGTGACATCTGTGGTTGATCAACAGGATAGGAGTCAAGGCAAAACAACCATTTCCCAGAACTGTCTGGGGGGGGGGGGTGTGAGTTTAGCCCATCTTAGGCCCTGGGTGACCTATGGCTCTAGTGCTGAGTCTAGGGGCATTTTTCTTCTCTTTTTAAAAGGCCAGGGTCTTTCATCCCCACTTCTTCTAGAGCATAGTTCTAAATCTTAGAACTATAGTCTTATTTCAGTATCATCTATTGATTAAACAGGGTCCTATTAATGAGCAAAAGAAGCAAAATCATCAGAGGCCCTATAAAGGCAGAAAGCAAAGTTGTCATCCTGAGCTGGTTCTGATGCTCTCTTGACATGGGAAGTGTGGATCCAGGCCTGAGATGCCTTCTACCTTGACCACCATGGGGGTGGTTAGAAGTACTAAGTACAGTCCCTTCCAGTGAGGTTCAAGGTTGCCCACTTGATGGCACCGGATCAAAACAGTGTCCCCAACTTGGAACTGATGGGGCACGACTGGACTCTGTTTTGTAGGCCCCCTTCAGCTGTTCCCAGGCTTGGCGTCTGACCAACTCAAGGGCCTTTAATCGGGTAAACAGGGGTTGAGAAAGAAGCATCAGGGTCAAAAACTCCACCTGCCTCTGTAAGTGGTGGTGGCCCCCCACATAGAAGCTCCTTTCTCTATGATTAAACCTTCCAGGGGTGTTCCGAACTCGGAACAGGGCGAAAGGAAGGAGGGCTGTCCAGTCCTTCCCGCCGGTCTTTAAGGCTAATTTGGTCAAGGTCTCTTTTAAAGTTCTGTTCATTCTCTCTACCTGACCTGAGCTCTGGGGTCTGTAATTTCCAATTAATCCCCAGTTGGGTGGCCAGTCCCTGACTTACCTGGGCAACGAACGCCGGTCCATTGTCAGACCTGATTACCTTGGGAATTCCGAACCTTGGAAAAATCTCTTCAAGGATCTTCTTAGCCACCACATTGGCAATCTCTGTCCTAGTGGGAAAAGCTTCTACCCATCCTGAGAAGGTGTCTATAAAAACTAGCAAGTATTTGTTACCATATTTGGCCGGCTTAATCTCTGTACATATTAACATTTCAGTCCCTTTTAAACATCCAATCTCTTCAAATTCAAAGTCATTTTACCATTAAAAGTCTCTTAACTATGGGCTCCACTAAAATTCCTTCTTCCTTCAGGAGGGAAAATATATCAGGGCACAGTCACAATCAAAAGCAAAATCAAACTCCCAACTGTCCAATGTCTGGGATCCACTCACGATCTTCTGGATTCTTCCAAGGGCTTGGGCTACTTCTCCAGCTCTGCCCTTTGTAGCACACACCTTGTCTTCTAGGCTCCAGATGCCTGTACTCCACCGATGCTGCTGTTCTTGGTACCATCTCATGGTACTGGCATCTCCAAACACTATCTTCCCCTGCAACTAGATTTACCAACAACCTCTCATGGGCTCTCTTCATGGTGCCAAGCCTCACCTCCTTTGCATGACCCCTTCAGTCCTGGGCTGTCAATTGCAACTGAGGCTGCATCTTCACCAGTGGCCTTCCATGGCCTCTCACAGTGCCCAGGCCTCAGCTGCTCTTCACGACTCCTTCATGCCTTCAAAACCAGTACCACCTGGGTGACTCTTACACATTACCAAGTCCTGCCACAGCACAAGGTACAACCCTGGCTATCTCTGGAACGCAGCCTCTGTGCTCTCAGAAAACACTTCTCAGAAGATTTCACCCCAATGATGCTGGTCTCTTCTTAATCACCGCTAATATCTTAGTTCCAGCTAATCAAAACCACAGAATCTTCATAGTCAAAATAGCAACGGCCCTGATGAAAGTCTTTAATCTTTCCTCTGGAATTTCACAAGCCAGGCCTCCATCTTCTGCACTGTTCTCAACATTATCTTCCAAGTTCCTACACAACATCAAAGAGCAGGAGCTGATGCAGAGGCTATGGAGGAACACTGCTTACTGGCTTTCTTGCCTCTCCTGGCTTGCTCAGTTTGCTTTCTTATAGAGCCCAAGACTACCAGCCCACAGATGGTACCACTCACGAGGGGTCCTCCACCCTTGATCACTAATTGAGAAAATGCCTTACACCTGGATCTCATAGAGGCATTTTTCTCAACTGAACTCCAGCTTGTGTCAAGTTGACACAAAACTAGCCAGTACAATTGACCCCTTGTCAACTTGACACACAAACACATCACCATTAAGCCTCCCAATGATACTGTTTTTGTCCTGTGGCCCCAATGACAACAGTCTTTTTGTTTCTCAGCTTGCCCAATGGTTGCTTTAAGATGGAAAACTCAGCTCCGGTGTCTACCAGAAAGTCCATGGGGGTCCCCTCCACAGTCAAGGTTACCCTAGGCTCGGGGAGGGGGTCCGAGCCCTGTTCCCTCTAATCATCATCCTCTAAGGCCAGGACCTTGGGGGCCCGTTTCTTTGGGCACTCTCTTGCCCAGTGTCCTTTTTCCTTGCAGTAGGCACATTGGTCCTTCCCCAGAGGGGGTCTCTGCTCATCTTCTCCCATCCGTGACCTCCGGTTGCCCAGGTTCCCTGTCTGCCTGAATCCTGTCTTGTCCTTATCTCCTACTACTGCGGCCAAAATCCTGGTCAAATTCCTCTCCTGCCTACAATCCCTCCAATTCTCCCTTTCTTCTGCTTCCTACTTCTCCCTCTCTCTTTCTTCCTCTGTCTCCCTCTTATGAAACACTTTCTCGGCTTCCTTAACTAGATCCTGTAAGGACAGGTTCTGCAATCCTTCTAAACGTTGTAACTTTTTCTTAATATCTATTGCTGACTGTCCTATGAAGGCCATGACCACCGCCGCCTGCCGACCCTCAGAAGTCGGGTCGAAAGGAGTATATCGGCGATAGGCCTCCATCAGGCGTTCTAAGAACACAGACAGGGGTTCAGTCTGGCCTTGGAGGACCTCTCTTACCTTAGCCAAATTGGTGGGGCGCCTGGCTGCCCCTTTGAGACCTGCCACAAGAGCCCGGCGATAGACTGTCAGCTGCTCCCTACCTTTAGCTGTATTAAAATCCCAATTAGGGCAGTTCAGGGGAAATCCAGCATCTATCTCATTCAGGAAGCTGGTTGGTGCCCCGTCCGCTCCTGGTACATTTTTATGAGCTTCCAGGAGGATCTGCTCCTTTTCTTCTGTAGTGAAGAAAACATGTAAGAGTTGTTGACAATCATCCCAAGTGGGCTAATGGGAGAACATTAGGGATTCCACCAGTCCTGTTAAACTGGCGGGATTCTCTGAAAAAGAAGGGTGGTTAGTAAAGGTCAGTGGAGGAAAATGGCCAGTATTGGAGGGGTTGGAGCTGAGGTGGGTCAACCTGGGGCCCGTAGACGCGAAGTGGCAACACAGTGGTGGAGTCCGGTTTTCCGGGACCCTGCTCAGGACTCTGGGTGCGCCGGCCTCAGGTCCCTGCGGCTGGTCCGTCCTCCATGCCACCAACCGCACAGGGATCCGGCACCTGGGGAGGGGGTAAGGCGGCAGAGGAGGAGGGGGCCATTCAGGGGGCTCCTCAATCTCGGGGTAGATCCTAGGAGGAGCCAAGGGCTGGCTCTTGGGTTGAGCCTCAGGCTTTGAAGTTTTGCTTTCGGTTTGCGTTCTGACTCGCTGAGAGCCAGGACTCGGGAGCCTGGCTTTCGTTTCTGAGCCCACGGCTTGAGCCATGGAGGGGGGTTTTGTGCAAGATCCTCCCAGACAAAGATGCGGGGGGCCTGATCGGGATGGCCCTCTGGTCCTTCTTGGAGGACAATGGCTCTCACTGCAGAGATAACAGACAGGTCAAGAGTGCCTTCGGGGGACCAGCTGACATCGAAGGTCAGCCACTCCGAAGAACAGAAAGTCTGCCACGGTCCTTTCTTAACCTCTACTGACAAATTGTGCACCCTATCTTTGATTTCAGTCCAATGGTCTAAAGACAGAGTCAGAGGAGTTGTCACAGTCTGTCCCATCCTCAGTCGGAAAGTCAGACACACAAATAACACAAATAAACAAAAAGACAGAAGACACAATCCAAACAGCCCTGAGCACGTCCTCCACAAAAGCGAAAGTGTGGCGGACAGCTTTGGGCGTGCAGGAAACAGAAGGGCTCGACTGGAGCCCACCAGATAGGAGCCTTCCAGGCGTCCCCGGCACTCCTCCCCTCCTAGAGCGTTTTCCAGGGCCACGGCCTGTGGTCTTTCTGACACGTCTGTCGACCACCACTCGGAGACTCTTACGAGACAAAGAGCAGCCCCAAAACCGAAAGTGCTTTTCAGACAGATCCAAATTTTACCCAACACAGACGAACATAGACACGGACAGAATTTCACCTCCAAGTGGGTTCTCAGAGACTAGGATGGTTGCAAAATCCCAGACGAGCCCCCAATGAAAGACCCCCGAGTTTTGGGAGACCCTCACTCAAGTCTCGGGAAGATGCAACCCCCCAATGACTTAAGAGAGACCGAACTTGCTGCAAGCACACAAGGTTTATTCGGGAAGGCAGTGCACTGGGCCGAGCTCATAACCCACACCGGGGCAGAGGAGATCGATCCTGAGCAGCTGAAGTTCATTGTGACATCTGTGGTTGATCTTAGGCCCTGGGCAACCTATGGCTCTAGTGCTGAGTCTAGGGGCATTTTTCTTCTCTTTTTAAAAGGCCAGGGTCTTTCAGGTCTTAGTACATAGTCCAGGCTGGCCTTGAACTTGTAGAGATCCATCTGGCACTGACTCTGGAGTGCTGAGATTAAAGGCAGTGTGCTATGGTGTGGGGAGCCGCCCGAGTGGCACCCACATTCGCCATTACAAGATGTCACCTACATCCGGCCGAGGACAAGTTGTAAACAGGCTAGTGCGCATGCACCTGGTAATTTTCCACCTCAGAGTCTCAGCCTCTCTCGTGGAGTCATCTGGCCTAATGTGCGGGGAGCCAATGGGGAAGCTCCACGACCCAGGCGAGCGCTGTGGCCTATATAAGGGACGGGTGTTCTTTTGTTCGGGGTCTCCATTCTTGGCAAGCTTATGCTCTCCCTCTCAAGATGCATTAAAGCTTTACTGCAGAAGGATCCTTTGTGTGCCGCGTCGTTCTTGCTGGCGAGACGGTAGCGCGGGACACTATGGTGCCTGGCTACTGACACCTTTATACATCTAAAAGAATCTCTGGATTCTTTTAGATGACCTCAATGGTGACCTTTGCCCACATCTTGTCAGTCTCATTCGTATGCTATAGCATGACTGAAGCATTTAGCTATCCCGAATCTGTGAAGATCAAACTAGAGAATGCTCAGTCAAACTTCCCTTCTCACTAAATACATTTCTTTATCACCTCAGCTGTAATAGGAAGGACAATAACAACCTGTTCAGCCACCAGTAACAGTGAAGAACATAAGATGTAATCATACTTTTTTTTTTTTTTTTGGCTTGCTAGCAAAATGGTTTCCTTTTCATTTCCAACCCTGAATGTTCTCCAGAAGGCAGAGTAGGTTCAGAACATCCCCTAGAAGTAGGACAAAGATTGCGGGTCTATTCTATGCTTCAACTTCTAATAAAATGTCATTAGAGTGCTGCCCTGCCCCCAGTCATACGTATATCCCTGAACACTACTTAGAAGGCTGACTTTCCCTCCCTAGGCCCTCTTCCCTGACTCGCTGCAGCATCCTCATGAATAGCTAGGCTAGCCACCTTTGAGTCATCTTTCTCTTCCTTTGAAACCCTTCACTTTACTGTAACTATTAATATATTTTTTTTTACTTGAGCCAAAAGACCAGAGTTTATATTTATACAAACTGTGACTAGTACACTTTTGTATGGCTATACAGAGAATTATTAGGAATAGTCACAAAAATTTAACAATGATTCGTACGTGTTGGTTTTGCTAGCATTTTTGATTATTTCTGAATTGTTTGATTTCCTTACAATATGCATGAATTTCCTCCCAGATAATAAGATGATTGGTAGTTTGATGAGAGCAGTCATGGAATATTCTAGTTTTGTTAAAGTTAAATTTCCTCATCTTTGGTGTTGCTGGAAGTGCCTTTCTTTCCAGTAGGAATACTTTAGAGAGCAAATAAATTCTATACAAAGCCAAGGCTGCGGCCAAGGCTGTGGCCCACACCTTCAATCCCAACACTTGGAGTACAAGGCAGGCAGAACTCAGTTTGAGTCAGCCTGGTTTACACAGCAAGATCCAGGACAGCCAAAGCTACACAAAGAAACCCTGTCTGGAGAAAGATCTATCTATCTATCTATCTATCTATCTATCTATCTATCTATCGAGAGAACAATCGCACAAAAGTGGTGTTTATTATCCATTTTGGGTTTTCCTTTGGTTTCAGGGTAGGCATCTTCTCTAACTTCGTGTCACCAGATACTTAGGTGTCACAGATGCCTGCAAGATCAAGATGCCCGCAAGGCCATCCTGGAGCTTTCACTTGTTTTCCTTGAGCCGCTCTGCCCCAGCACTGCCCGAAGCTAGAGTCATCAGAGAGGAGGGAGCCTCAATAGAGAAAATAGCTCCATAAGATCAGGCTGAGGCAAGCCTGTAGGGCGTTTTCTTTCTTTTTTTTTTTTTTTTTTTTGGTTTGTTTGTTTGTTTGTTTTTTGAGACAGGGTTTCTCTGTATAGCTCTGGCTGTCCTGGAACTCACTCTGTAGACCAGGCTGGCCTCGAACTCAGAAATCCGCCTGCCTCTGCCTCCCAAGTGCTGGGATCAAAGGTATTTTCTTAATTAGTAATTGATGTGGGAGGGCCCAGCCCATTATGGGTGGTACCATCCTTGGGCTGGTGGTTCTGGGTTCTAGAACCCTTTCCCAACTAAAGAGTTTCTAAAACTCTTTCCCAACTTGCTTCTTGGTCATGATGTTTGTGCAGGAATAGAAACCCTGACTAAGAAGGTGTTTCATCACAATAATAGAGTCTCAGAAATGCAGCCCCCTTTCCTCGTTTTCCCTCATCCAGGTCAGGCAAGCTTCTGCATGAGTCAGCAGTGGCTGTGGCTGCTCCCCTGTTCTCATCATGTACCCCCATCTGCTATTGTCCAGAAGCCTGAGACCTGGCCTCCTGCCTCAGAAGCTCCCCTGGCTCCTTCGCACTGTCTTCTGCTTACCAACCTCCATAGACAGCTTGATTCTTCACATGCTTAAGCAATTAGTTTTTTCTGTTCTCTTTACACTTAGTTCCTAAGCTCCCACTCTTGTATAGAGCAACTCTATGTTTAAAATATCTTTGTGTATTATTATAAATTAATAAAATAGGATTTTAAAATGTTAATCTCATTCCATCTTTTTTTTTTTTTTTTTAGATAAGGTATCCAAACTGGCCTTGGATTTGTAATTCTCTTGCCTTAGCTTCCAGAGCACTGGGATTATAAGTGAGTACCACCATGCTTGGCCCAGAACTGTGTTTTTAAGGTCTACTTTTGTTAAGTGTTGTTTTCTGAACATAGTATCCTCTACCTCCTCCCCACACTACATACCTGAGTAAATGTGCATATTAAAACTTATCAGCCAATATAATAGTATGGGAGGTTTTACAAGATATCTTAGCATTTCTATGTTGGGTTCTATATTAAATAAAACAAATGAAATACCAAGACTGAAAGCAACTTGGGAAGGAAAGGGTTTATTTCATCTTACAGCTTGTAGTCCACCATCCAGGAAAGTCAAGGCAGGGACTCCAATAGGGCAGGCATCTGGAGGGAGTCAGACAAGCAGAGGCCATAGAGGAGTACTGCTTACTGGGTAGTCAGTCACCCAAGGCTTCTCAGCTGCATAGGACCACCTGCCCAGGGATAGTATTACCTACAACTGGTTGGGTCCTCCAAACAAATCATCAATTAAGAAAACACACTGCAGGCTTGCCTATAGGTTGGTTTCATGGAAGCATCTTCTCAATTAAGATTCCTTCTTGCCAGATGACTACTTTGTGTCAAGTTGGCATAAAAGCTAGCCAGTACCAGAGACAATGAAGTCATGAAAGTGGAGCCCTCATCATAGGATTAGTGAAGTCAACTGTTTAACTCCTCACACTATGTTGAGGACTTTTAAAAGCATCATCCATGACAAATACCCTCACCAGACACAAATCTGTTTGCTCTTGCTCTTCCAAGCCTCTGCAATTGCCTACAGTGCACTTTTGTTTATAAATTACCTAAGTCCAAAACATATTATCATTGTAATCCAAATGGAAGATAGAATGTATCTATATTTTGTTGGGGTCCAGAAATTGCCTCACAAACTACACAAACACCAATCTCAGTCAAACAGGCATAGTTTATTGAGCAACTAGGGCCACAGTCCAAATTCAGAAACTAAACCATGACCCCAAGTTAAGGTCCTGCAGGCTTTTAAGCCTGAGATCTAGAACATCTGTGCCAAGTTATTCTGCCAATCAGGATTTAGGGATGGGGGATTTCCTTAGGAACATGTCTTTGTTTATACGTATTCTCCCATTGGTTGGGGTATTCAACTGTGGTATGGTGTCGGCCTTTGTGCTGGGAGCTTTCCACAGGGATCTCTAGCCAAGCCAACTTTGAGGTTCAGGCAAAGGGGAGAGTGCAAGCAGGGATGGGACCTTCACCTTGGTCTCTGCAGTTGCCGCCTCGGTTGCTCCAAGATGCTGCACCTGCTGCCCTGCATTGAGTCAAGCCTGGGCTGAGCCATCAAGAGGCTGACTAGCCAGCAAGGAGTGCGGGAAGCTTCTGGTGGCGTTTTGGGAGAGCAGACCTCTTCTTAAGCAGCAGTGTTACAGCTCTTATGATAGAAGCTCTCAGATGACGGAGTAGTTCTCACACCTTTATTTCTTCTGGATGGGATCTCTCCTATACAGTTTGAGATGGGTCAGGGGTCTGACAACAGGTACTTTCCATTGGCTTGGTCTGAGAATTTAGGGATACCTTAGCTGCATGTGGGAGGGCTTGGTGTGCTGCCCCTATGTGACAGACCTCACATGTCAAACCTCTCTACAGGGGGATCTGGGGGTTAAAGCTACTTGACAGGAGCCAAGGGCCTCCCTGGAGCATTGACAAAACACTTTCTGATCCCTTTCGAGGTAAGCTCCACTGGGTCACTGGAGTTAAGCCTGTGCTCAACCGGGGCCAGGCTGCCTGTCAGTCTACTGCCCCACAGTAAGGGACTTGCCTTGTCTAATATTTATGTCTTGTCTACCAGGATGGGACTTGTCTAACATTCATGTCTTAACTCATCAACCAGGGTGTCAGTTACTCACATAGATGTCTCTTTCTGCCAAGTAGGATGTCAGCTCACAGGGAGGCCTTTGAACTTAAACTTTGCTAGACAACTACTCAAAATGTAAGTCTCATTCCAAATAGTTTCTTAAATTGGTGCAGCTGTCTCTCTTATGTTTGGGACTCTCCCAGGGGCAGCTTATACCATAAAAGTTTATACATAGGTGCAGGAAGTGCTGTTGGGTGGTTGGTTCAGGTCCAAGCTTAGTGTGGATAACTATATAAAGCAGTTCTACTGACTTCTATCATGATTGGTTTCTAAGGGTGCAGAACATAACAGAATATGTAATCAACTTGGTATTAGAAAGTTTCCTAGTAACACCAGAAACATATAAAAAAATTTCCTTATAATGGCCGGCTATCCAGGTAACAGTTACCTAGCCCTTAACATTATATCTAGGCCTTAACATATTTTATATGTCTTTTCTCCTGATGAGGTGTGGGAACAAACCTGGCAAGGTGGTAAGAAGCCCCATGTGTCCCTCCCGGGCCCTGCGGCTCTGGGTGGGACAGGAGACACGTGGGAAGTGGCCACGCATCTTCCCACACAGTCTGACAGGCAGGTGGAGGCTGTGGGAAACCTTTGCGGGCCCTGCCCGTGGGTGGGGGAGGGGGCCATTCCCGGGGAATGCACAGCAGCCATCTCCATGGGTTCTCTAGCCCGGGCCACTGCAGTCGCCACAGGGTGCTGCAGACAGGCTAGCCAGAGCACAGCTGGGGTTCCTGCCAGGACCATGTTTCCAGAGGCTAGGTGGGTGGGGCTTGGGAGCGCTCTGCCACGTGGTGGCTGGGTATTCCTTTTTTGTTTTTCCTAACCTAAATGTAAAAGCAGAAGAAAAGCCAACTTTGAAAGAAAAAGAACTTAAAGAAAGAAACAGAGGCTTGATAGAACAGCCAGTGCCAGAGGAGAAAGCGAGAAGCTCGAGGTCATAACCAAGCAGGAGCCACCGCAATGGCACTAGGGGAAAGAAACTGGTCTTTGGTCTGCAGGGACCTCAGGAGATTGCTGGTAAAGCCACTGATGGGGGAGCAAGGCGCTCAGAGCCAGAGCTAAACAGGAGCCCTTGTGGTGGGGGCTGGAGGGGGGAGAAACTGGGGCAGTGATCTGTGACAGGCAGTCTGGCACCCGGTTGAGCACAGGCGTAAACTCTGGGAAACCCAGCGGAATCCACAAGGGATGGGAAACGTTATGCAATGCTCCTGGGAGGCTTTTGGCTCTGATCACAGTCACATACCACCCCTCCTCAGGTAGAGGCGTGGCCACACCCAAACCATCCCCATGTTAATGACACACCTAGAGGCTTAGCCACACCCCTTCCCAGTTACTATATCTGCCTCGCCTCTTCCAGAGGGGTAGGGGTACAATTCCATCCAGCCACTCTCCACAATGAAAATAAACGTCTTAGAATTATGGACTGTCTCTTCATCTGGACCCACCGTGGGAAGCAAGGGATCTGGTCCTTTATTAAGGAGTCGAGTCTAATCTCTCCCGAAGGGCTTCCCAGCGCTCCCAGACAGTACCCATTCACCCAAGCTTAAGCACCTATCCTGGCACCCCAAGCCACCGAAAACCCAGTCCAGGCGGGTACCCCAGCTGTGTTCCGGCTAGCCCGTCTGCCGCACCCTGCAGCGAACCCGTGGAGACAGCTGCCTCCAGTTCCTCAGGAATGGCACCCTCCCCCACCCATGGGCAGGGCCCGCAAAAGCTTCCCACAGTCCCCATCTGCCCGTCAGACTGTGTGGGAAGACACTCGGCCACTTCCCACGTGTCTCCTGTCCTACCCAAAGCCGCAGTGCCTGGGACGGACATGTGGGGCTTCTTTTCACCGTGCAAGGCTTGTTCCCACAATGAGGAATTCCCACGTTGTTTCCAGTGTCTCAACACCTTATCGAATGAGAATTTCTTTTGAATAAATATCCAGGAACAGAATTTATGGATCTATGTAAACTTGTCTTAAGAAGCAGTCGCTGCCTTTCAAGATGGCTATCATAGCTCTACACGCTGCCAGGACAGCATCAAGCACATCCACCCTCCATCCTGGCCATCCCTAGACGTGATTCAACTTGGCAAACTTAAGTGACATCCATTACTGTTTTAACTTGCCTTGGTCTGAGTTCTAGTTTTATCTTTTTTTTTTTGGTTTTGTTTTGTTTTGTTTTTTCGAGACAGGGTTTCTCTGTGTAGTCCTGGCTGTCCTGGAACTCACTCTGTAGACCAGGCTGGCCTCAAACTCAGAAATCTGCCTGCCTCTGCCTCCCAAGTGCTGGGATTAAAGGCGTGCACCTCCACTGCCCGGCTTAGTTTTATCTTTTTAAAAGATTAAATATATTATTTATGTCTGTGAGGGTGGTCTGGGAGGTTCCTATGTAGGCCAGAAGAGAGTGTCAGGTTTCCTGGGACTGGAGTCACAGGTGCCCATGAGCCACTGGGTGTAGGTGTTGGGGACCCAACTCTGATCCTCTTCAGGAGCAGGGACCACGTTTAGCAGCCGAGGCATCTCTGTAGCCCTGTGATGATTGCATACAAACCTATCTACTTATGTTTCTTATAATTTGTACTTCCTTTTTCTAATCAATCTTCCATTCATAATTCTCTTATCCTACTGACAGAAGAAAACCAGTCCCAGTTAGCATTCAGGATAACTGAATTCATAAAGAATCTGGCCTAAAAGCCCACCACCGAGAGTTCGTTTCTTATTACTGCCTTTGTCACATCTGTGCCCCACTCACCTGCTGCAATTTCTCCTTTTCTCCTACCAAATAAAATAGTAATGAGGTTTTATGAGTGGTGATTTTACAATGTTCCTGCTAATTTTCTCTGTCAGTACTGAGACCATCAGTATTTAAAAATACTCTTTTAAAAATACACTCTTATTTTGTGTGTGTGTATACACGCTGTACCCAGTGCAGGACCGGAGGTGAGAGGACAGCTTGCAGTTTTCTCTTTCTCCCACATGGGCTGAGGGATACCTGATGGTCACCAGGCTTGGCGGAAGAGCTTTTAACCACCATACCATTATTACCACATGTGAGACTCTTAAGTATTTAATGTAAAATGTAATTATAACCCTTGCATGTTTGTAACCTGTTAGCACATGGTAACTTCCTCTTAGAAAATGAAAAGCAGTATCGTTTAAAATTTCTGTTTCATGAAAAAGACTAGGATTAAAAATAGGCACTTTGAGCAATTTGTTTCCATTTTAGATCTATATGAATATATATACATATATATATAATATTTTGCTGTAGTTTTAAGTCAGCAGAAGTCAGTTATGGCTGATTCCAAGCTGTATTAAGATACACTGTAGGTCATGTAATATTTCATGTCCCGTTCTCTGAAACCATGAATCAATACAAAAGAAAAGCAAAACATGAGCCAGGCTTCATTGGCACGCACAGTTTCTGTGCATGTTCAACAGGAACAGAACAGTCCTCCCTGTCTAGAAACTGGCATGTTTCAAATTATCCAGCAATTATTTTGTTATCACTGTTTTTCATGATCTAGTTATAATTAATATTTACAATAATACTTGTGGTGGTTCTGGGAAACCAAACCAGGAGCCACATTATTGTAAAGAAGCTGCATTGTTACTAAGTCTCCATATCTTCTAGAATAAGTTCGTTTCCTAAGCCTAATGTATGCAAACCATGTTTTTCAACCTACCCTGAACTTGTAACCCCACGATGTTTGCCCACCCCCTTTTGCCTTGCTAAACTTTTGAACCTGTGATGTACAATTGGCCTTTTGCCTTATGAAATTGTGTCTTCCCAGATACCCTTATGATTCCCCTTCCAGATGAGTAATTGTACTTATTTTATTGCCTCCTTTCTAATTGGCTAATTATCCTAACAGCTGTTTCTATCTCGTTATCTACCCCACAGGCAGCTGTGAGCCCTGAGTGAGCCCCCCCACCCTTCTGTCCAGGTGCTAACAGCCAATTCTCTCAACAGCTGTCTTCTATAAGCCTTAGTCCTTTCCCATAAAAGGGACCCCAAAAGCCAATGAGGGGCTGTCTCTGAAACCTCGATTTAGGGTGAAGCAGTTGTCTGGCCAGAATCTTGTGAATAAAACTTGCTTAATCAGACAGTCATGGAAATGTGTCTTCCTCCAGTCTAACAAGTCTTGTCAAATTGACTGGATTTGGAATAACCTTGGAGACACATCTCTAAGGTGTTTGTGAGGGTGTTCCTAGCTAGACAAGCTTAAGTGAGGAAGCGAGGTAGGCAGTACCATCCAACAGATTGGGGTCCCAGACTAAATTAAAAAAAAAAAAAAAAAAAAAAAAGTGAGCTGAGCACCAACAACTAGCTGTTTCTTGACTGTTGCCTAAATGTAATCAGCTCCTTTACATGGGGGAGAGGGGGACCCCCAGTCCAGTGCCATTCCCTCACAGTATCACACCCCCCCCCTTTTTTTGAGACAGTGCCTGTGTTGCCCTGGAAGTCTTTGAATTCACTATGTATTGCTTCTTGGTTCTGTTGGCTATTTCTCACAGTAACAAGAATGCTGATGTATTAATGATACCATTAGTACCTGTTACTGTAACCAAGGATGCAGTGAAACCACCATGCCAGTTTACTCCTGGGGCAGAGAGGTTTATTGGGGACCAAACTGCAAGACTATCTCTTGTCGGGGCAGGGGCAGAGAGACGTGCAAAAGGGTGGAAAAACAAGCAGATTATATATGATTGTCAGCAGGGTGGATCTCTGATCTGATACAAACTAGATCGATTGGGAACTAGGTGCTATTGCCTGAGGTAGCTGACCTTTGGATTAGATTGAGGGAGGTTCTTGCCAGATTAAGAGATTCCTGGCAAATAGAGACCTGCTTTTAGACCCGTTTACCTACTAACAATCCTGTTTACCTGGCCTAAGTCCTTCTGTTTAGGACACTGTCACCAGCACTGCCATTTTGGGGGGCCCACTTAGGACCGAACAGTTACATTTTATGCATGTTGTGTAAATTGTAACTATCTTCATCCTTACAGCAAGTTATGTGGATACAATTCTATTCAGGTCAAAGAAACTGGGATCCTCATCTTTTCTTGTGGCCCCTCCTCAGTTAAGAGTCTGGAACTTGCTGGGCAGTGGTGGCACATGCCTTTAATCCCAGCACTTGGGAGGCAGAGGCAGGTGGATTTCTGAGTTCGAGGCCAACCTGGTCTACAGAGTGAGTTCCAGGACAGCCAGGGCTATACAGAGAAACCCTGTCTCGAAAAACCAAAGACAAACAAACAAAAAAACAAAACAAAAAACCCAACCAAACAAAAAACCCAACAAACAAACAAAAAACCCTAAACAAACAAACAAACAAACGAGTCTGGAACTGAGTCCTGCCTCTCCATGAGCCTTATGTCCCAATTCATAGCAACGAGGTTCTTACTCCCTTCTGTCCACTTTCTCTCCTCTCTTTGCCACTCTTTAGATAGATTTCATTTGTTCATACTTTGGGGAGGTCCCATCCTGAGCTCCCACCCACATCCCAAAGAAATCTCTCTGCAGTGCTGAATCGTTAGGGGTACAAAAGGAAGGGCCTTTCCCTTGGCCATCAGCCCCCAGGTGCTCACAGGGTAGGGGTGTTAGTGGGGGTATCCCCTGCTGAATTCCCTTCTTAGTTATTATTATCAGAAGCAAGCTAAAGTCAGAAGTGAGGTCACTTTGTAGCAAAGAGCATTTTGGGCTTCTCAGACACTGCTTCTGAGCAATTTTCTGATCCCTTGATTTGTGACCTACTTCAAGGACCGCAGTTCTTCCCAGAATCCCAGCACAGAGCTGCTCTTGCTTTTTAAGTTCGGAGACCCCAAGAGATCTGGCTTCTTGAACCCAACAGCATGCTATAAAGCAAAGATGGATCAGGATATCAGGTCCATCAGTAAATATTTCCTGCCCAATGTGGTATCTCAGACACTTCCCAGATGTTAATGCTGTGAGGAATATTGCTGGTTCCATGCTGCCGGTGGGTAGAGTGCAGGAAAGGAGGGGACCTAAGGAAAGGAAAGACTTCAAGATAAATCGTGAAGCATGAGGGATTCTGTGAATTTGCAAAAGGGAGGATATTTCGGACAGAAGAAACGGAATGTGAAGTACACTTTACTTGCAGGTGGTGTATGTTGCTATTTGTTCAGCTGGGAGAATATCTAACCCCAGAAACTAGTTGTGTGTTAAACTTCTATTGGAATTAAAAAATAATTACTGTGGCTGAAACGATGGCTCAGCAAAGATGCTTATTGCTGAGGACAGGGGTTCAATTCCCAGCACCCACATGGCTTACATAACTCCAGTTCCAGGGTTTCCATCAGCCTCTTTTGGCCTCCTCAGGCACCAGGTAACCATATGATACATATACATACATGCCGGCTAAAAGAACTCATGCATATAAATCTAAAGTTTTAAAACTTTAAATGTATCTTCAAAAGATTCTCCTCCAGAATGTTAATTTAGTGACAATCTGAATCTTAGACCAGGATTGAGAGTCTCAACTAAGGAAAGAGTCTGGTCAGATGAATAGTGTGATACAAGTCAAAGTATTTGGAAAGTACTTGGTGGCTTGTGAGTCTTGAGCAAAGGACAAGGTACTTCTAGTAGGAGAGAGGAAGGTTATCAATCAGTGAAGTGGATAATCTGAAATAAAGAGGTTTGGGAAGCCATAAGGTATATAATAGTATGCAAACAAGATTAATTTGACATATCACCACTGGGAGGCCTGTTAGAAATACTGGTGTGTGCAGGGCTCAAGCTGGGAGGACATGGAGGACGAGGATAACTGGGACACACACACACACACCTGAATCCCATCAGCCTGGTAATTAAACCAGAACTCAATAACTCACCTGATGGCAGATAAAAGATACTAAATGCCACCAGGCAGTGGTGGCACGCCTTTAATCCCAGCATTTGGGAGGCAGAGACAGGTGGATTTCTGAGTTCGAGGCCAGCCTGGTCTACAGAGTGAGTTCCATGACAGCCAGGGCTGCAGAGAAATCTTGCAGAGTAAACAAAAAGAATGGGGAAAAAAGATACCAAGTGCTAAAACTTAAATCCTGTTACATGACGTACATGAGAACCTCCCAAGACAAAATAGCAAAACCTTGTGACTGGACACATTAATTGTCCCAAGAGCACAGATGAGAAACACATGTTAGTAACAAAGCACACTAATTTGGAAAGGGCAATCTAAGTACCTTTACTTGGAAACAGGCTTGACATTTGGCCTTTCAATTCTATCAACCAGGTCCTACTCATAAGAAAAAGCTCCACTACAAACTAACATCAAAGGAGGACAAGAAAAAAAGGGAAAAACAAGATGTTAGGAACAGTTGAAAGAGGAAATGCAGAACTTGAGACCAGGCACTGTGCCCAGCCTACAGCCCAACACCTGGGGGAATAACCATTCTACAAGAACCCATTCCGGAAACCAATAGGGAACCAAGATTGGAGATATCGTGAAAAGACCGAAAGGTGAACAGCTCTTTCCGGGAAGGTGGGGTGGCTCTGAAAAGAGCCTTTGGTGGGATGAACCAGACAGAACTCAGGCACGCTCCCCGCGGATGCGGCGGGCCAGCTGGATGTCCTTGGGCATGATGGTGACGCGCTTGGCGTGGATGGCGCACAGGTTAGTGTCTTCGAACAGCCCCACCAGGTAGGCCTCGCTCGCCTCCTGCAGCGCCATGACGGCCGAGCTCTGGAAGCGCAGGTCCGTCTTGAAGTCCTGCGCGATCTCGCGCACCAGGCGCTGGAACGGCAGCTTGCGGATCAGCAGCTCCGTCGACTTCTGGTAGCGCCGGATCTCGCGCAGCGCCACGGTGCCGGGCCGGTAGCGGTGCGGCTTCTTCACGCCGCCCGTGGCCGGGGCGCTCTTGCGGGCGGCCTTGGTGGCCAGCTGCTTGCGCGGGGCCTTGCCGCCGGTGGACTTGCGGGCGGTCTGCTTCGTACGGGCCATGGCGGAGACGAAAGACACCGAGACGAGGAGAACCCTGGGACCTGACCCGGGACGGAGACGGCCGTTTTTATAGGCGCAGTCTTCCCCGCGGCGGGGCGGAGACAGCGGCTTGAAACTCCCGCGCTGCCGGGCCATTGGCCGTGGCGTCACCGGCCCCGGTCACGCCCGTCGGCTCGGGCTCGCCCCGCCCCTCGCCCGCCCCTCGCCCGCCCCTCGCCCAGCCCTGCGGCCGGCCGGCCGACTTGCCGACGTTCCGCGAGGGTGGAGCCACGTCTGGTCGCTACCGGTAGAGGGCGGGTCCCAGCCCGGCTTGAGAGAAGCTCGCGCGCCCCCGCCCGCCGTCCAAAGTCCCAGGGAAGAACTAAGCTTATGTTTGTTCAGTGCGGCCCAGCCCCAGTAGCAGGCCCCCATGACCCTTACAGCTGGCCGCGCCCCGTCCTCTCGGGACAGGTCCTCCTCCCAGACCTTGCCCAAAGACCCGGAGAGAGCGGCGGCTGGCTGCGACCTTATGTCTGGACTGGCCTAGACCTCCTAGTCGAGTCCCGGTGCTGGGAAGGGACAGGAAGCCTTCAGTCAGGAGGGTGGGCTGGCGGTAGCGTGCTGAGTGAGGGAATACTGTGTTGTGTGTGTGTGACAGATGGCGCTAGGTGCTTGGGACGGTCAGCGAGAGCCACCTCCGCTCCGCCGAGGAAGGGCAGCAGAGAGCGACAACACACGCCACCAGGGGGACCACGGGCAGAGTGGGGAAGCAGACGACACGACACTCTTACTCCCGGGGCAGGGCCGGGAAAGGCCACGAGACCGGCTACCGTGACACAACTCTTTATCTGATTCAGTGGGTGGCTCTGAAAAGAGCCTTTTTGGGAGTTCGCGGGGGTATCCCGGAGACGCCGGCCAGCCTCTCACTTGCCCTTCGCCTTATGGTGGCTCTCCGTCTTCTTGGGCAGCAGCACGGCCTGGATGTTGGGTAGGACGCCGCCCTGCGCGATCGTCACCTTCCCCAGCAGCTTGTTGAGCTCCTCGTCGTTGCGGATGGCCAGCTGCAGGTGGCGCGGGATGATGCGGGTCTTCTTGTTGTCGCGGGCCGCGTTGCCGGCCAGCTCCAGGATCTCGGCCGTCAGGTACTCCAGCACCGCCGCCATGTACACCGGCGCGCCGGCGCCCACGCGCTCCGCGTAGTTGCCCTTGCGCAGCAGCCGGTGCACGCGCCCCACTGGGAACTGTAGCCCGGCGCGGGACGATCGCGACTTGGCCTTGGCGCGGGCCTTGCCTCCTTGCTTGCCACGGCCGGACATCACGAGAGCGAAAACAGATGGACGCCACCAACCAGGAAACTGTACTCTAACGCGGACGCCTCACCCTTTTATAGACAGGGAACCGATTCCCCGCCCGACGCTCTCATTGGCTCACACGCGCCCTGACGTCCTGGCCAATAGGAGCGCGCCGACAGAATCCTCTCATTTACATAAACCCGGCTCCCTCGCCCCAGCACCGCCTTAGAGCCCGCGAATCACGACGCGGGTGCTCAGTGGCCTCATTTGCGTGCGGCCGTTGTTGCGACACTCGGTGGGTCGC
>JADRCH010000206.1:770968-848863 GCA_019843965.1 Rhynchomys soricoides | reverse complement strand
GCGACCCACCGAGTGTCGCAACAACGGCCGCACGCAAATGAGGCCACTGAGCACCCGCGTCGTGATTCGCGGGCTCTAAGGCGGTGCTGGGGCGAGGGAGCCGGGTTTATGTAAATGAGAGGATTCTGTCGGCGCGCTCCTATTGGCCAGGACGTCAGGGAGCGTGTGAGCCAATGAGAGCGTCGGACGGACAATCGGTTCCCTATCTATAAAAGGGTGAGGCGTCCGCGTTAGAGTACAGTTTCCTGGTTGGTGGCGTCCATCTGTTTTCGCTCTCGTGATGTCCGGCCGTGGCAAGCAAGGAGGCAAGGCCCGCGCCAAGGCCAAGTCGCGATCGTCCCGCGCCGGGCTACAGTTCCCAGTGGGGCGCGTGCACCGGCTGCTGCGCAAGGGCAACTACGCGGAGCGCGTGGGCGCCGGCGCGCCGGTGTACATGGCGGCGGTGCTGGAGTACCTGACGGCCGAGATCCTGGAGCTGGCCGGCAACGCGGCCCGCGACAACAAGAAGACCCGCATCATCCCGCGCCACCTGCAGCTGGCCATCCGCAACGACGAGGAGCTCAACAAGCTGCTGGGGAAGGTGACGATCGCGCAGGGCGGCGTCCTACCCAACATCCAGGCCGTGCTGCTGCCCAAGAAGACGGAGAGCCACCATAAGGCGAAGGGCAAGTGAGAGGCTGGCCGGCGTCTCCGGGATACCCCCGCGAACTCCCAAAAAGGCTCTTTTCAGAGCCACCCACTGAATCAGATAAAGAGTTGTGTCACGGTAGCCGGTCTCGTGGCCTTTCCCGGCCCTGCCCCGGGAGTAAGAGTGTCGTGTCGTCTGCTTCCCCACTCTGCCCGTGGTCCCCCTGGTGGCGTGTGTTGTCGCTCTCTGCTGCCCTTCCTCGGCGGAGCGGAGGTGGCTCTCGCTGACCGTCCCAAGCACCTAGCGCCATCTGTCACACACACACAACACAGTATTCCCTCACTCAGCACGCTACCGCCAGCCCACCCTCCTGACTGAAGGCTTCCTGTCCCTTCCCAGCACCGGGACTCGACTAGGAGGTCTAGGCCAGTCCAGACATAAGGTCGCAGCCAGCCGCCGCTCTCTCCGGGTCTTTGGGCAAGGTCTGGGAGGAGGACCTGTCCCGAGAGGACGGGGCGCGGCCAGCTGTAAGGGTCATGGGGGCCTGCTACTGGGGCTGGGCCGCACTGAACAAACATAAGCTTAGTTCTTCCCTGGGACTTTGGACGGCGGGCGGGGGCGCGCGAGCTTCTCTCAAGCCGGGCTGGGACCCGCCCTCTACCGGTAGCGACCAGACGTGGCTCCACCCTCGCGGAACGTCGGCAAGTCGGCCGGCCGGCCGCAGGGCTGGGCGAGGGGCGGGCGAGGGGCGGGCGAGGGGCGGGGCGAGCCCGAGCCGACGGGCGTGACCGGGGCCGGTGACGCCACGGCCAATGGCCCGGCAGCGCGGGAGTTTCAAGCCGCTGTCTCCGCCCCGCCGCGGGGAAGACTGCGCCTATAAAGACGGCCGTCTCCGTCCCGGGTCAGGTCCCAGTGTTCTCCTCGTCTCGGTGTCTTTCGTCTCCGCCATGGCCCGTACGAAGCAGACCGCCCGCAAGTCCACCGGCGGCAAGGCCCCGCGCAAGCAGCTGGCCACCAAGGCCGCCCGCAAGAGCGCCCCGGCCACGGGCGGCGTGAAGAAGCCGCACCGCTACCGGCCCGGCACCGTGGCGCTGCGCGAGATCCGGCGCTACCAGAAGTCGACGGAGCTGCTGATCCGCAAGCTGCCGTTCCAACGCCTGGTGCGCGAGATCGCGCAGGACTTCAAGACGGACCTGCGCTTCCAGAGCTCGGCCGTCATGGCGCTGCAGGAGGCGAGCGAGGCCTACCTGGTGGGGCTGTTCGAGGACACCAACCTGTGCGCTATCCACGCCAAGCGCGTCACCATCATGCCCAAGGACATCCAGCTGGCCCGCCGCATCCGTGGGGAGCGCGCTTGAGCTCTCTATCTCTCCCTCCCGTCCCCACAAAGGCTCTTTTCAGAGCCACCCCACCTTCCTGGAAAGAGCTGTTTACATCCTTTACACTTTGTCCCACCTTGGGCGAGCTAGGCAGCTATAGGTCTTCTGGTGTTACATCCTTGTGGGAATGGTTGTTTCCATGCATACCCTTTTAAGCGTAGGTTGTTTTAAGGTTAGTTGCAGCCTTGTTCACTGCTCTAGCTTTCATTAACCTAAAGAACACCCAGCACATCAATCTAAGGAGATAGATGAGTTTATAGAGGGTTGCGGCATGGTGGATACTATGTAACCTCTCTGGCCCTTCTGGGGCAGAGTGGCTTTTCTAAATAGCTGAACGTCTAGGGTTCCAGCTCATTCCCTCACTAAACTTCTAGACAGCTGAAGATCATTGTTGCTTCCTGTTCTGCTAGGCAATATCTGGGGGCTATTTGATTCATCGTTGGTGGTAAATGGACTAAGTAATATTCAATGACACTCCTTTCTTTACTTGATTTAGAAGACCTAGCTACTTAAAATTAAGCATTTATTACTATGATCTGGTTCTGTGGCAACTGGTTAATTTCTCTTATTCCCATTTAGTTTACTTCAAAATGCCAACCCAACTCCCCCCAAATGGCAGACACCTTTCTGGACAGAAATATGACAGTTATCAAAGAAGAATCTGCTTGCAATTCCTTGGCATGAGGACAATCTTCTGCAGGGATGGATGCTGGACCTGGGACTCACGAGCACAGTAAATACCTCATGAGGATCACTGTCAGGGACCTTCCCTCTGGTCTTCTGTCTGAAACTTCCAGAGAGCAACCTTGAGCAATACTTAAAGCTGTGTGGAGACAGCCCATTTGCCCCCAGCATGTTGCTGAACTTTGCCTCAAAGGTTGAGCCCAAAAGTTCTTAGAACTAAGTGATTTTGGTACATCAAAGCTAAACAGACCCTTCTGCATGCAGATTTACATCATGAATTGAAACTAAGGCATATTCAAAAGCAAGATGCCAATCAATTTAAATACAGGAGATCTGGATGCTGACAGCCTGTGTATGTCACAATCCAAGACAGTCAGGGGTCCCTAGCATAGTAGGAACAGCTATGGCCTCCCTTTGTCCTTCTTGTTTTTAGGGTCACTTTATTCCCTTTTATGACTTGTGAGTACTCACTGGCCAAACTCAAAGACTCCAGGACGAGGGAGAGAATGGGAAAAGGAAAGGGAGGGGTCAGTTTACACTAGGCCGGGCAGGACCTGGCCCCTCTTGGCTGGTGTTAGACAAAAGAAGCCTTCTCTGTTAATCTCTATTTCCTATCAAAGGTAAGCCTTTGATGTCAGTGACTTCCCTGCCCAGTCTCTCTTCCAGAGCTGCTACACAACAGAGTTGTGCACTTTGACCATGAGTGAGTTAAGTCAGGTTCTCTTCTCAGCTGCCCTAAGCCTAGTCTTTCATAGGGGAAGAAAACCAGTTGACAGTACAAATCAGTGTGCAGAAATACACATTCTTTGACCGAACTCCTTTTACCCAGCCTGGAACCAGACCCCTCCAGGACACCCTAACACAATAGTCACCTTAGGGACCACACACACACACACACACACACACACACACACACTAAATAAACTTGTAAAAGAATATTCTCACAATCTCAGGTGTTTCCAGGAAAAGTCAGCCACAGAATTGGCAATATTAGTTGATTGTGGGTTTTTTATACAGCTGATGGTAGACTTCAGCTAGGGCAAGGGTAGACATGGATACAGGTGGAATGAGACTGAAAGGGGCTCTTAAGAGGTACAGTTAGGGGCTGGTGCCTTGAGCAGACCTTAGGAGAGAATTCTTTAGCCAGTCCCACAACACCCAGAGGAAGCTCCACTCCCAGGCGCTCTAACATGCCCAGGATCGCAGGATCCCAGGATCCCAGGATCCCAGGAGCTTGGTCACACCAGGATCTCAAGGTCAAAGAGGCAGCTTGACTCCCAGGAGCTCTGTCACACCCAGGATCACAGGATCACAGAGACAGCTGGTTTCTGAGGAGTTCTGACACAATCAGGATCACAAGAAGGACAGGCTCCAGTCATCTAAAGGGAGAGCAGGTAGCACTAGAGATAACCAGATGGCAGGAGGCAAGTACAAGAACATAAGTAACAGAAACCAAGGTTACCTGGCATCATCAGAACCCAATTCTCCCACCATAGCAAATCCTGGATACACCATGACACCGGAAAAGCAAGATTCAGATCTAAAATCACTTCTCATGATGATGACAGAGGACTTTAAAAAGGACATAAATAACTCCCTTAAAGAGGATAAATACAGGAGAACACAGGTAAACAGCTAGAAACCCTTAAAGAGGAAACACAAAAATCCCTTAAAGAATTACAGGAAAACACAACCAAACAGATGAAGGAATTGAACAAAACCATCCGGGATCTAAAAATGGAAACAGAAACAATAAAGAAATCACAAAGGGAGACAACCTGGGAGATTGAAAACCTAGGAAAGAGATCAGGAGTCATAGATGCAAGCATCACCAACAGCACACAAGAGATATAAAGAGAGAATCTCAGGTGCAGAAGATACCATAGAAAACATTGACACAACAGTCAGAGAAGATGCAAAATGCAAAAATCTCCTAACCCAAAACATCCAGGAAATCCAGGACACAATGTGAAGACCAAACCTAAGGACAATAGGTATAGAAGAGAGTGAAGATTCCCAACTTAAGGGACCAGTAAATATCTTCAACAAAATTATAGAAGAAAACTTTCCTAACCTAAAGAAAGAGATGCCCATAAACATACAGGAAATCTACAGAACTCTAAATAGACTGGACCAGAAAAGAAATTTCTCCTGTCACATAATAATCAAAACACCAAGAGCACTAAACAAAGAAAGAATATTAAAAGCAGTAAGGGAAAAAGGTCAAGTAACATACAAAGGCAGACCTATCAGAATTACACCAGACTTCTCACCAGAGACTATAAAAGCTAGAAGATCCTGGGCAGATGTCATACAGACTCTAAGAGAACACAAATGCCAGCCCTGGCTACTATATCCAGCAAAACTCTTAATTACCATAGATGGAGAAAATAAGATTTTCCATGACAAAACCAAGTTTACACAATATCTTTCCACAAATCCAGCCCTACAAAAGATAATAGATGGAAAACACCAATACAAGGAGGGAAACTACACCCTAGAAAAAGCAAGAAAGTAATCTTCTTTCAACAAACCCAAAAGAAGATAGCCACACAAACGTAATACTACCTCTAACAACAAAAATAACAGGAAGCAACAATCACTTTTCCTTAATATCTCTTAACATCAATGGTTTCAATTCCCCAATAAAAAGCCATAAACTAACAGACTTGGTATATAAAAAGGACCCAGCATTTTGCTACATACAAGAAACACACCTCAGTGACAAAGACAGACACTACCTCAGAGTAAAAGTTTGGAAAACAATTTTCCAAGCAAATGGTTCCAAAGAAACAAGCTGGAGTAGCCATTCTAATATCAAATAAAATCAACTTTCAACCAAAAGTTATCAAAAAAGATAAGGAAGGACACTTCATATTGGTCAAATAGAAATATCTAAGGGGTAACTTCAGCAAGTGTTATAGGTATCTGATGAATCTTAGTGTAATGGCCTTGGGAAATGCAAAAGAATGTTGCTCTTTGCTCAGAGTGAAGCTAAAATATCTTCAAGGGAGAACAGAGAACATTGGAGGTATTTGAATTTTATGCTCACATTAGGGAGGTGAGTCCTCTATATTTTAGAAGACTAATATTTATTTTCTCTGAATTTAGTCAGGAGTTGTCAACTTATTTCTAGTTGAGTGTGACAGTAGTAAGGTTTCAAAACCTACTGACAACAAGTAACATTAAACGTGTGATTTATGAGATTAGGTTGTGTGCTATTTTGACTAAAGTCAACTTTCCTTTGTCATTTTAAAGGATAAAAAAATGAATGGCCTACAAAACTGTAAGAGTTGATCTGTCAGAAATAATTTTCAATTGCGTAATGTTTTAACAAAGTGAGTTAATTTATTTTAATCACATTTATAATGTGAAATTATAAGATGATGATAATATTGGCTTCTAAAGTTTTAGCCAAAAAATAGCATTTTAATTATTATAGAAACGTCTACAATTAATTTCATAAATTATTACTTCTATATTTAATTTTGACATGTTTCTCATAATTCATCATTGGATATAATACTGAGATAGATATCTCACAGTGCATACACATTTTTGTCAACATAAATTCCTAGAAATAAGTTTACTAGATAAAATTTTGTGCACAATTTAAAAAAAAAAATGAGCAATAACCCCTTTAAGTGAAAAACTAAACATTATGTGGAAATTTCAAATTTAAAAAAAAAAAAAAGAAGAAAGAGGTACAGTTAAACAGAGGCTGTAACTTGGCCATTTGGAGAATGCAAGAGAAAGGAGCTTCGGGCCTGATGAGCACTTCCCAACTCGTGGGTCACAACCATTCCTTTGGGGGCCAAATGGCTTTCACAGGGGTTACCCAAGACTATGGGAAAAACACAGAGATTTACATTATGATTCACAACAGTGGCAAATTCACTGTTAGGAAGTAACAATGAAAATAATGTTATGGTTGTGGGTCAGCACAGCATGAGGAACTGCATTAAGGAGCTGTAGGACAGTGGAGAACCACTGAGCTAGAATAACAGTAGATTTGAGCAAGGAAGAAAGTGATTCAGAGAAAAGCAATTACTTCTAGAGCCAAGAAGATATACCAAGTCCCCCCTGACACGGAAACTGAGATTCCTTGTGTCTAGAGAACACTATTTTGGGAGTTGGGAATTTTAACATATTCATTGAAGTGGTTCAGCCAGACATATTTGTGGGGAAACTATCAGCAGATAGCTAAAGGAATAACAGAAGCAGCAGATTGGATGAAATCTACACAGTCATTAGAAGAGGAGCTAGAGATGTGGCTCAGCAGTTCTGAGTATGTAGTACCCTTGTAGAGAGCCTGACTTCAGCTCCCAGCATGCATGTCAGGCATCTCTCAACCACAAGTCACTCAAGTCGCTTCAGGGAATCTGACACTCTCTTCTGGCCTCTGCAGTACCTTCATTCCCGCACACAAGACAAAGGTCTAAATACTCAGTCCACATTTTAAAAAAAACTAAATTAAGAAGGATAGCTGGGGAGAGGTGAAGAACTCCAGGAGAGAAGATGGCTGAAGGAAGCAAAGGTGGTATCAGCCACATCGTGCACAGACCCTCAGAAGTGCAAATAGCATGCTGCTTGACCTCCACGTCTGCTTACTGTTGAGTTATAAGCACAGCAACCTTACAAAACAGGCAAGGAGACATCTGAGTACTTTGCCCAATTTCCTGTAACTAGTGTCAAGGACAAAGTATTAAAGTGAGCCCAAAGTTCATATACATAAGGAGGACACCTTCCAACAGTCCACACTGGAAGCTCAGAAGGGAAGTGATGAAGCATACAGTGCTGGGGGGCTTAAGTGCCTCTATTCCAGGTGACTGCTTATCAGCTCGACTTCATAAACATGTAGGGGACAGACTCCTCCACTCAATGCCAGGGATGTTTGTCACTCCTGTGCTTTAAAATCTTTCCATGTTCTCTTTACTTTTACAATGAAATCTACACCATGTGCTGAGGTGCAGAGAATCAGAAAATCAGTGGACAGCACACGTTCTCAAGTCCTGGCTCTGCCTCCTACCACTGTATGCCTTTGTCGGAAGCTGAGTCTTATCAGATCCTCATCTCTAAAGCGGAGATAACAGATGGGCCAATGGTGTGCGGAGGTAGTTAAGGGAATAATTTCCATAATGACAAACAGGTATGACATCTCAAACTAACAATATAAAACATGTCACTGTTGTTAAATATTCAGAAAGTAAAGTCACAAAGGTATGCTTCATTTTCACCCTAAGTTGCATGATTACCCCCCTTCTACCCTCCACCCCTGGCTCCACACCCTGGCCTTTGACTAGATAAATTCACAGTGTACTTACCTTGAATGCAAAACCCACATCTCACCTTAAAGGGAATGAGAGATAGTTTATTCTGGAATCATTTGATCAACTATGGTCTGGGAATATGGAATTAGGTCACCCCAAACTCCATGTCCCAATGTGGAATATGATTTGTGAAGTTTTATAGTTTCACAGCAATAATAATGTCATAAATCAAAGCAAGTTAAAACATCTAAGAGGCAGTTATAGAAAATGGGGAAGTTTTCTATAGGTCCAAGACACTATCTGATGGTGATCTTCCTTTGGGGTTGACAGAAGCCAGCGGGCCTGCTAAGTCAATAGATCCCTTCCAAAGATTTTTTATCTATTAGTCAGAGGATTCCAGTTCTCACACAGAGGTGGGTAAGGAATGGCTGTCCTGGAGGCTAACTAACAATAGCCCAAGACATGGTAACAGTCTCTGGGTCTGAACATTCCAAGCTCTCCAAAGTACTCCAATTCTTATTGGTCAATCTCTGCAGACACAGCTTCTTTCCAGGATTTCTTGTTCACACATCTGCTCAACTTTGGCCTGGCCTGGTCAATGCCTGCAATTTCCAAGTAGGCCCATGACTTGGCAAAATCCTTGTGCATGCTCAGATCTCGTTATCTTCTTGATAGGCTGACTTTGTAATCATCCTATGAACTGCCTCCTGATAATGCATCCCTGAGAAGCTTCTCTCACGTGTCCCATTCCCACTACCACTTACATGGCACTGAAGGACAACAGATAGCATTCTCAGATTCCAAAAAAGCACGCCCCTGATATCGTATCATTTTCTTCTGTATTGATTTCTCTGTCCTGCTAGATCCTAAATTTCTTCAGGGTAAGTGTTTCAGAAGATCAGCATTCTGAGCATGCTTGGAACATAGTAGGTGGTCAGGGAAATACAGGGCAAAAGACCCAGTTCCACTAGCTTCAAACCGTAACCCAGAAGGGGACAAACTGCAAGTGCCTCTCTGCTCTCACGAATTTGCTGACCAGGAAAGAATTTATTCCAGGGTCCTGCAAGGGATTGTAGCACTGGCCTGGCCTAGCTGCCTTGACGAGCATGTGGCAAAGGTTTTTCAGGTTAGAGGCCAGGCTCCTGGGGCTCAATGTACCTTCCAGTTCCTGAGAGACTGATGCACTCCTTCAGGCAGTGAAGCATTCAGGCCACTGTGTTTCTCTGTATGTTCCCCTAGGAAGCAGGGAAGCCTGACAGGACAATTGGTCTTAGACAGCAATCTTGTGTACCCTGTATAGCTTGCAAACACTGTATCCTGGCAACTACAACTGTATTGATCCTGACAACTGCCACTATATGCTGTTTCTGATAAGAGTATAAAAAGTCGATTGCTCTCAATAAAATTGCCACAGCTGGACATCCATCCATCCTGGTTTAATTTCTTGTGGCCATATCAAGTAACTTTGGCCTAGTATAGTAAGTGCTGGCTCTTACATGGCCCAAGATCAGGAAAAACAGCAACTGTCCTAGGGTGGTATGCCTTACCCACAAATAGCTAAAGTACATATTGTGGCATTAGCTGATGGCACAGTTCCTAACCAGCAACCACCTGGATGGGATCCATGATTGAAGGGCAGTGCTTTAGGAAGGGGTGCTTATTTGGGATGGACTGAAAAATACCCCTCCCCCCTTTTCAAAACCCAAGTTCAACCATATCTCAATCCCTGGAATATATAGACATCATCTTATACAGCTAACAGATTTTGTAAATGTAGGTAAATGAAGGACCTTGAGGTGGGCACTTATCCAGGATCATCAGACTGGGCCCTAGATGTAGTCACAAGAGTTCTTCTTAAGGGAGGCATGAGGGCCATCAGTGGAGAGCACAGCCACAGAGACTGGACTATCATCGTCAGGAGGCCAGACCTGCCAGTGATTTCCAGATGGAGAGCTGAGGAACCAGTTCTTCTGCAGCCTCCACCAGGAAACAGTTCTTCAGGCATATGCTTTAGGCTCCAAGACTCATTGGGGCTTCTGGGCTCTAAAAAGAGAATAAATCTTTAAGCCACTAAGTTTGTGGCTAGTTATTAAATAGCAGGAATTACAATGCTGTTGTGACATCCTCAAAAAGACACTTGCTCTTTTTGTTTTAGAGCAGAATTTGAAACACAATTAGCCATGAAGTATATTTGGCAGTCAAGAGGGGAAGAAAGGTGACAGCCAAGGAAGAAAAACAGCACTCAGTGATCCTTGGTTAGCCAGGGATGGCTCCTGACCCACCTCCCTCCCTGACTTGCTCAGTCAGAGTTTCTCAGGGAATCACTATCCTTGTAAGTGTGACTGATAATATAGATGATATGTAGACTCTCCAGCCTCGGACCTCCATATGGGTTCCCAGACCCACTCCAGGAAGAAAGGCCAAAAACTGACTTCATTATGGGCCTGTGACGACCAGAGTGGCAGACTGTTTGTACAATGAAGAAAATCCACTTGCCAAAAGGATACTGGAATCATTTTCTCTAGGGCTGCCAAAGTACTATAAATAATATCAATTTACTTTTTCATAATGTACTGACCAGTTTTATGTCAACTTTGACATAAGCCATGGTTATCTGAAAGGAGGAAACCTCAGTTGAAAAAATGATTCCATAAAATCCGCTGTAGGACATTTTTTAAACAATTGATGGGGAGGGCCCAGCCTATTGTGGGTAAAGCCATCCCTGGGCTGGTGGCCCTGGGTTCTATAAGAAAGCAAGCTGAGCAAGCCGAGGAAAGCAAGCCAGTAAGCAGCACGCCTCCATGGCCTCTTCACCAGCTCCTGCCTCCAGGTTCCTGTGCTCTTTGCGTTCCTGTCCTGACTTCCTTTAGTGGTGGATAGTGACGTGAAAGGTTAAGTCTTCCCCAAGGTACTTTGGCCGTGGTGTTTGATCACAGTAATAGTAACCTTGAGTCACACAGGTTTGGAGACTAGGCTGAGATCGAATCGCCATGTGACCTCCGCTCTAGAGATGATCCCTCCTTCTTCTCTCAGTTCCCAGTGACTCCTGGTGTCCTTTGGCCCGGAGTGACAGAACTACAGGCTCTGCCTTAGGTTTCACACCAACTTCCTCCCTGCATCTCTATAAAACCAAACACTATCTCCTTTCTCTTATATAACAGCAATATTTTGATTTAAGGCCTAAATCTAGGGTGATTTCATTTTAAAAATCTATGCGTCATTGCCACGGACCACCCCAGCCAGGTGTGGGGGTCCCTGGGACGAGGGTCCTCGAAGACTAGGTGGGTAAGGATTCGGAGGTGACAAACAGAAACAAACACAGAGGCAGTGTGAATCAGAGTGTATTCTGCAGCTCTCAAGCAAGGGTTTTTATACCTAAAGAAACAAGTATTGCAGCTCTTAGACGTAATCAGTAAAGCAATCGCAAATATTGTCATTATCTGGCACAGTAAAGCACAAAAATCATCCAGGTATTACAATTCTGAAAAAATGCATACAATAGAACAATCATAAATAAAACTGATGGCATCATTGTTATTTGGTATAATAGAAACCATCCAAGTATTATAGCTCTAAACAAATCTATTCAGTGGGGCAATCATCCAAGGCTAGTGGCTTATTTCCAAAAGCAGGTTAATAATTTTTTTTGATCAGTTATTATTTAGCATCTAATACCTGATTTTTTATAAATCTTCAAAGTGTAATTTTAAACTATTTAAATTCTTTTTATTTAAAGCTCTCTTTACCAGATACCAAAGCCCACCTCCGATAACACATGTGCACCATATGAAATTTCATTATTGGAAAATTTTTTATCTATCATAATACTATATAATTTTATAAGTGATTTATAAAATAAAGCGCTGGTTTTCCCGGAGATAAGGTCATGGCTAGTGACCTCATCTCAAGAGGTGGTTTCTTACCTATTTTTCTTGCTTAAGACCTTGGCCTAGGTGATCAGGAACAGTTCGTAAATAAGAAAAGGAACAAAAAGAAAATAAGACAGACAAACTGCCATGAGAACTACGGCTCAATGTTTTGTTCCAGGTAAGAGTTCCACAACAGGTCCCAGGAGGCCTCCTTCTTTTGAAGTTTTCACCTCAGTCTGTGGAACTTGTCACACAGATTCTACTGGGGTTGGTGTGGCACCTAGTTACATATGAAAAATCCTATTTCCAAGTCAATGGACACACTACAGTAGACCTTAATTAGGCCAGTAAGCTACATACGGAAAGTCTTACCTGGGGTAGGTGGTGCAAAAAAGAACCTTGTATTCAGGCAAGTGGACAAGTGTCAAAAGTCAAAGTGGCAAAAGGTCAAGTGGAAAGCCTCAGGGATGGAAGTTCTTGAGAACAAGGGTATCAGCCATAGTAACAGAGTGGAAACCATTCACACCAGTGCACACACAGCTTGTCTGAATTTGATGGGGAAAGAGCAGAAAGGAACTCCTGACAAGAAAGGTAATTAAAGGTGACTCTAGGCCTCCTACCTTAGTGGCTTGGGACAGGGTACATTGCCATGACAAGAGTTTGGGAAAATGACCTGAACCCACAAGGTCACCTTGAGGGAGGACCAGGGATAAAAAGATAAAGAAGACAGAAAGCTTGGCATCAGAAGGTCTTGCATGAGCTGAGGGCTCATGCTAAGCCATTTTATTAAGAAGTACAGCATCTTGTATAATGTTTGCAGGAGGAAAATGGGCCAAGGTCAATAAAAAGCTAAATTAACAATAACAACAAAAAAAAATGTTGGCATAGCGAATACAGGTTGCATCAGACACAGCTGCTCAGACTGATAACCACAGCCTTCAGGAGAGAAAGCCTAGAATGAAAACTTTAACTCCTTGGTAGCCCTGGCTCCATACTGAGACAGGCCTTGCCAAGTCTGCCCCTGAGGAAGGACCCAGAACTAATGGTCTCTTTGTACTTTCATCGGGGCCTCTGAGAATGTCTTGGTTCAGCCTGGCTCCCAACAGGAGCCCTTGACTGGAAGAAATCTAAGGTTGTGACAGAGCTCAGCTGTAACTGGCAGGGCCAAGTGGTACTGTCCTTCAGGCAGCTGGGACTGTGGGTCTGTGAAGAGAGCTAGAGAGCCAGCTGCTTTTCTCCAGTACCCAGAGGAGACATAGCAGGCTCTAGGAATCCCTGGGGCAAGTTTATGCCCCAGCTTAGTCATCTGGGGAATACCTGCAGCAGTTACAGATCTGATGGAGGCAGGAAAGGTAGGTAGAGAATATTATCCTGAGACCAAAAATGAAAATTAGGAAATGTGATCTCCATGTGTGCTTCTCAGCAATAATATTCTACATTTCTTAAAGATGTCTGACTTCCATGTATGTGCTATGATATGTACATACCCTTACACACAAAATAAGTAAATGTATACAGTTAAAAATAAATAAATAAAAATATGTTTTGGGGGATTGGATGACGTCCTGAGGGAGTGTGAATTATTGACATGGCCATGCCAAGGGCCCCAGTACCTCAGACACACAGAAATGGCAAAGCCTTCCCCAGGTGAGGCTCAGAGGTGTGACAAAACCTCCTTCTGATCCAAATATGAGTGCTTATGCATGAATGATCAGTGTATGCAAAAACTATCAACCATAACTTTCTCCTCCCAGAAGGAAACATCTGGAGACCACTCCCCAACAGAGACCTGCCTTGGCCCTAGCTAACCTCACTCCTTGTGCTGTGCTAAGGATAATAAACACACAGTTCTGGATTGTGTAGTAGGTGCCCTTCATCAAAGAGCACTGTCCCTATCCCAGCTTGTCTGTCTGTCTGTCTGTCATTTCTTTATCCCCCACATCGCCCAACCAGGTCTCCATGACCAAGGTCTCCAGGGTGAGACACACATATTAACAGCCCTTCAAATTATTACGTGCAAGCAGTTTTCTTTTGCTTTTTTGTTTGTATTTGTTTATGTCTTTACTTATTTATATATTTGTGGCGCTGCTGGATGAAATTCAGAACTTTGCACATTAAATGATACTCTACCAAAACGTCGTTTTTAAAATTTACTTTTGGGGCGTGTGTGTGTGTGTGTGTGTGTGTGTGTGTGTGTGTGTATGTGGGAGCACATATACCATGGACCATGTATGGCGATCAGAGGTCAGCTCTCAGGAGTCAGTTCCCTCTTTTCTTCATGTGAATCCTGGGGATCGAATTCGGGCCATCAGGCTTAGGCGAAAGTGTCTTTACCCACTGAGCCATCTCAATGGCACAAGGCCTTGGTGTTTTGAGACAGATCCTTTCTATATAGCTCAGACTAGACTCTAACCTATGGTTCCCCTGCCTCTACCTCCCAAGTGTTAGGTTTACGGGCCTATGCCATCACATCTGGCATGATGTACAATTTTTGGGTGGTACTAGGACTTGAACCTAGGGCTTCCTGTATGTGAGGCAAGTGCTCTGCCTCTGAGTCACAGCCATAACCCCCAAAGCAGATTTTAGACAAAAGTCAGAAGCATCAGAGCATACCACCGAGTTATTTACCTGTGTGATCATCAGCTTCTTTTATGAACTGGGGTTGGTTTTCATTGGGCAGGGGCACTCTGAAACTATGCATCATGCTGGAAGGAGAGGTCTGAATTATCTGTCATGTCTGAAGCTCAGCTTACTCCCCTGTAAAACAAGAATCATAACATCAACCTTCCAGGAGTCATTCTGAAAAATTGAAATTGTGTGCCGAGGGCCCTGGCACAACACAACTGATGAGAGCTGGAATGTTCTTCTTTGTGTGTCTTTTGTAAGCAGAATTCTGAAGTGGTCTCAGGGGCTGCTGGCCTCTGCCAGCTCTTATTCAATCCTCTTCCTCTCCTCAGAGGCAGAGTCCCTGACTTATTTGCAGTTAAGAAAAATAGGACAGGGGCTGTGGAGATGGCTCAGAGGTTAAGAGCACTTGCTGCTCTTGCAGGGGACTCAGGTACAGTCCCCTGCATGGTGGCTTATAGCAGTGTTAACTGTAATTACAGAGGATCTGGCACCACACATGTGTAGTGCAGGAAAACACTAATACATATAAAATAAAAAACATATCGTGTGTATGTGTGTGTGTGTGTGTGTGTGTGTGTGTGTGTGAAATGGTTGTGCGTGAATATTCTTGTATCCCTCAGATTCTGGATTAAAAAAGCAGAGTCAGTGCACGCCTTTAATCCCAGCACTTGGGAGACAGAGACAGGCAGATTTCTGAGTTCGAGGCCAGCCTGGTCTACAGCGTGAGTTCCAGGGCAGCCAGGGCTACACAGAAAAACCAAAAAAAAAAAAGAAGAAGAAGCAAAGTTTCTTAGTATCCTATGGCTGTGAATAGACACCATGACCATGGCAACTCTTATAAAAGAAACCATTTCATTGGGGCTGGCTTACAGTTCAGAGCTTTAGTCCATTGTCATCACAGTGGAAACATGGCAGCATGCAGGCAGACATGGTGCTGGAGAAGGAGCTGAGAATTCTACATCTGGATCTGCAGGCAGCAGCAAGAGAGACACTGGGCCTGCTTTGGGCATTTGAAACCCTAAAGCTCATGCCCAGTGACACAGTTCTTCCAACAAGGCCACACCTTAATGCCACTCTAAGCTTTCAAATACATTAGTCTACGGGGGCCATTCTTACTCAAACACCACACTGAGGTAGGGTGACGAGAGTTTGAAGATAATCTGGCCTACATAGCAAGATCTTGCCTTAAAGACAAAAAAAACATAGAGATTGTATGCGGGTGGGGTGGGATGGAGGCACCGCTAGTAACTGAGGAGCCACAAGCCTTCTCTGGTGTAACGGGTGCTGAGATTTGAAGGCCTGTACCACCAGACCCAGCTTAGTGTTCACAGTTACGGCTAATTATGTTTTTAATGAGACTGGGGATAGTGGAGTCCCAATCCCAGATCTGTGGGTTAGTCCTCTAACCCCAGGGACTTTTGGACTTTTTGTTGTCTTTGTTATTGTTGCTCTTAATTTAAATTGGTTGCTGTTTGCATTATTGAGATATTTATTTTTCTAAACTATCTCCGAGAATTAGCTGCAATGCATTGAGAGTCAAGTAGGTTCTGAGGAATTTTGAAATACGTTGTTGGTTTAGGTTTCGGTTTACTGGTTTTTGTTTTATTTGAAAGTTTTGTTTGGTTTTTGTTGTTGGTGGTGGTGGTGGTGGTGGTTGGTTGGTTGGTTGGTTTTTGTTGTTTGTTTGGTTTTGTTTTGGTGGGGGTGGTCTTTTGAGACAGGACATCATTTTGTAGCCCAGGATGACCTCAAACTCCAAATCTTCCAACCCCAGCTTCCATGTGATTCAGTTATAGGTGTGTACCACCACACCTGGCTGTTGTTTGGTCTACTTCTATTTTGTTGATTTATTTTATTGTATTTTATTTTTAGGGGTTGTTTTCTTTTGTTTGTTTGTATTTGAGACAGGGCCTCACATTGTAACAAATGCTTGTCTATGAACTCACTATGTAATCCAAAATGGCCTTAAATTTGCAAAAGCAGTCCTGCATCAGACTCCTTAGGGCTGTGAGGAATCTCTGCAGGTGTCAGGCAGAGAAGCGAACTGAGAAAAGAATGAAAACTCAGTTCAGATTGAACTCAGCAACTTTGATCAAGACTTCTTAAGCATCTGATATCGGGAGGTTTATTCTCAACATATTTAAGCCCAATATAATTTGGAAAAAAAAAAAAAAAAAGTTTCCTGGTGTAATACAGTCCCTGATGCTCAAGGGGGCATAACTACATTGAAATTCAGGATACATGTCATGTCTTCCAAGAAGATAGGTTCTAGAAAAGCTACCTATACTAACTTAAGGGCCTAGGGAAAGCTCTGACCTGGTCTCAGTTATACAGATAGCATAGAGGTCATTTGAACTATTAGTTACCTATGGTCCTGGTGGTGGGAGCTTGAGGGACCTCTGGCTATAAGGGTCATTTAGACTATAAGGTGTCTCTGAGCCTGGTTGTGGGAACTTGGTGAGCCTCTGGCTGTAAGATCAATTCGATTACTAGCCACCTCGGTCCTGAGCTTGATATGGCCTGGCCCAACAGATCACCAGGCTATTAATCACTTTCCATTTCCAGCCTTCTGGGTGGAAAAACAGGTTTTTCATCTTTCCCGTTGGAAAGACTGTTAGCATTCTGTTTAAACTCCACCCACAGTTACCTGGCAACAGCCAGATATGCTCCGCCCCACAGTTGCCTGGCAACAGCCAGGCGGGCCTGGCCTACTATAAAAGGGGCTGCTTACCCCTCATCTCTTTCTTGCCCCCTTGCTCCCCCTCTCTCCCTGTTCCTTTCCCCCCTCTCTCCACGTGGTCATGGCCGGCCTCCACTTCTCTACTCTTCTACTTCTCTGCTCTCTCCCTCTCTCTGCCTTTCTCTGCCTCTACTACCCTCTTAGCTCCCCTCCCCATGCCCTGAATAAACTCTATTCTATTTTATACCGTGGTGTGGCTGGTCCTTCAGGGGGAAGGGATGCCTCGGTTTGGGACCGCTGAGGCACACCCTTCATCCACACCTACCTCACCACACCACAGAGAACATATATCTCTTTATCTTTTTATAAACACATCAAAGACAATCATGCATGCTTAGCATTCCTGGTTTCTCAAGATCTGTGAGCTCAGGGACTTCTATGCCACCCTCCCAACAGTGCTGGGGCTCTGTCTACCAGCCACCACTCCTTGCTGACAATCTTTTTAAGAGCATATGAGCAATAAATTCAAATACTAAAAGATAAGAATAAACAAAGAAAAGTCTTCCCCCCAAATCCTTACAAGTAGCCATTCTTATGTAAACCAATGAAAACCAATTCGTTATGCAAACCACATTGGTTTTTATCTGTATGAATGTTTTTACCTGCATGTATTGTCTGGAAAACATATATACCTGGTGCCCAAGGAGGCCAGAAGAGGTGGTTGGATCCCCTGGAACTGGAGTTACAGATGGTTGTGAGCCACCATATGGGTGCGGGGGAACTGGGAGCCACCATGTGCATGCTGGGGAACTGGGAGCCAACTCAGGTCCTCTGCAAAAGCAGCCAGTCCTCTTAACTGCAGACATCTCTACAGCCCCAAGTTTTTATTTTTGTTGATTTGGTTGTTGTTGGTTTTTTTTAAAATACTTTTTGAGACAAAGTCTCTGTATGTAGTCAAGGCTGGCCTTGAACTCGCAATTGTCCTGCTCGCCTGAGTCTTGTGCACTACCATACTCACCAGATTCGTTTTTCACATATAAATACAAAACAAAAATCTCTAAGTGAAAAACAGTGAGATGTTTGTCCAGTAATGTTAGTTAGCAGCTTTAAAATATATGCATTTTAGGGTTTGGTGATACACTCCTGTAATCCCAGCCCTTAAACCACATAGGCAGGAGGATGCCAAAAGGTTGAGGGCAGCCTAGTCTAATGTAGTGAATTTCTAGCCAGCCAGGGCTGCATACTGAGAGCTTGTCTCAAAAGTCAATAAGTAGTGTATTTTAAGTTGACCTGCTATAACCCTAAGGAGCCGCCAGGAATCGTCTTGAATGTACTTCAAATCTGTGAGCTGACTGGGCTGGTGCCTAGTCAAAGCACAACAATAGGAAAGAAACTGTTGGAGGTTGGTCTGTTGCTATGTATACAAATGCTAAATTCTGACAAGTGCATTCTCACCTACCAGAGCCTTTGTTGTGTGAACCTTGCTCACTGATTAAAAGCTAATTGGGCAGCAGAGAGGGGAAGGCAGGTCTTGAGGATCGCCTGAGGGGACTCGAGAGACCAGGGGGAAGAGGAAGGTAGAAGTGGGAGAGAGGTGAGGCCAGGAGAAATGCACCCTGAGGACAGGCTGATGGAGCGGAAGCAGCCTGGGTGAGACTCAATGTGAGTAACTAGGGGCACACGGCTTGGATAGTGGTGAGAACAGCATAGAATCCGCCCAGTCTAGGCTTACAGCTTGTAAATACAATACCAGGTTTCTGTGTCTTTTATACAGTCTGGCTAGAATAAATATTTCATTTACAAGTAACTAAGAGAGCTAAGAGCACCTTCCACGACACTTTCTACGTCAGTACTTCCCTCTCTTAATACTCACCATTATGGTCACTGATTTAATATCTTTCTTTTCTTCGAGTTAATAAAAGTCTAGGGAGCCAGAAGCCACTCTTCTGTTTGATCTGCATCATCACTGCCTAGGACGTGACCTACCATCTAACACACAGGATTTTTTTTTTCCTTGAGACAGGGTCTATATAGTCCTGATTGTCTTGGAGCTCTCTATGTAGACCAGGCTTGCCTTTAACTCACAGAGATCCTCTTGCCTCTGCCTTCCCAGTGCTGGGATTTTTAAAGGCTTGTGCCACCACAGTTGCTTGGAATTGTTTTCTTTGTCACTATACAGATTAAACACAGGGTCTTACTCACTGAAAGCCAGCACTCTACCACGGCGGAGCCACCTCAGTTCTCCTCGTACATTTCTGGCACAATGGCTCCCTAAGGTTTCCAGGCAGGTTTTGACTTTGTGATCCTCCTGCCTCAGCCCCTGGGTAGGCCAATTGCAGGCTGACTTGCAACACAAGGCCCAACTCCAAAATTTCTTAAATGAATTAGTGATACTACACCTAATAATGCTTCTGAGTCTAAGAGAAAGAAATGGCCTAGAGGCTATTAATGTTAATATTAATAGACATTTATAAGCGTACACATTCCCAACCAAACACGTTAAAGCGGATTGAACCTAGTGGCCCTAATCACGATGACAATCTCTTGGTTAAAGGGCAATTTCTGAAGGTAAATAAGACTAAATGGAATACAAATAGAGCTGGAGCTCAGGCCTTTTTGCTGAGAATTATGAGCTCTGACAATTTCCCTCTTTTTTTTTTTCTTGTTATTGTTTTGTTGTTTGCTTACTTTGTCACATGACAACTTTACTGAAAGGAAACACAGTCACACCCAGCAGACAAGGTTTCTCTGTAGTTCTGACTCACACAAAGTCACCTACACAGTCACACTCACTCTACTTCAGTCTTACAAGCTAGTCCTCAGCCACAGGGGCAGGGCACTTCCTGAGCCCAAGAGGTATAATGGCCTTCCTCTTAAAGGCACAGGAGTCCACAGATCACAAGTGAAATTGAATATGGTATGTAGTTTCATGTTTCACTAAACAAAGCCAAGGCAGTTTACTCCCCAACAGAGGAGGTTTGTGAGCCAAGCGAGGGGGTCAGAGCTGTGTTGGGGAGGACTCACACCAGCATGTAGGGTGGCTAGAGCAGCTTTGGTGGAGAAGAGAGGACGGAACCCTCCTCCCACTTCGGAAGACTAAGTATATGTGTTTCAACCCTCCCTCTCGGTTCCTTTTCAACTAGGGGTGGGAAACTTGCTGTGCTTCTCTGTGGAGTCATCATGGCCCAAAGTTGGGGTATATTCAAAAAGTGGGGGAAAGAGAAGAGCGAGAGTACAAGAGTGGGGGCAAGGGCTAGGGCAAGCCGGGCCGGGCCATGGTGGCGCACGCCTTTAATCCCAGCACTCAGGAGGCAAAGACAGGTGGATTTCTGAATGGATTTCTGAGTTTGAGGCCAGCCTGGTCTACAGAGTGAGTTCCAGGACAGCCAGGGCTACACAGAGAAACCGTGTCTCGAAAAACAGAACAAAACAAAACAAAACGATCTCACTGTACTGATAATTTCTCCTCCAGGGTTAAAACACCAGATTCCATTAATACTCTTCTTCAACTGTGTCTGCCACAAGGCCATCATACAAGCACAGAAAGACCTCCAAACAAGCCACTAAACCTCTTATGCTGGTGAAATACTTCCCCCACAACCCCTTTCTCTGGCAGGATAAACTCAGTTGGCTGGAGAGGTGGCCTCTGGGATGGAAAGTCAATCTCCCCAATTCCATTCTCAAGGTTAATCACCACGCTTCTAGATTTGTACTCAGGCAGGGCTCATTCTAAAGCAGAGAGGGTAGTGTTGAAGGCGAATCGTGGATACTTCAACCCCCTTCTCTCACATGCAGAGAGGGGTCAGGGTTTTCAGAGAGCAATCGTACTTTCTCAAGTCCTGTAAAACTCAACTGGGAGCTTACTCTATGAGGAAAGGCCGTGCCTCTGTCCCCTTAGCTATAAAACAGGAGATAATAACAGGACTTATTCCATAAAGTTCCCTGTGAAGGTCAAATCACCCAGTATGTTGAAAGGGCTTAGAACTTCCTAGCACATCGAATGTTCTGCAGGTGTTGGCTAATCTTTACCAGGGATTTTATTTCACTTTATCTTGTTTGTAATACTTTTTATTTGTAGTTATATATTTCTTAATCATGAGGCATTAACAATGGCTTTGTCGTAGATGTTCCAACCCCAAGGCACCTCTGAAGTAATGGTCAGCTAGAAGCAGGTGTGTGTTTTAATGTATTGGGGATTGAACCTAGGGCTTCAGTACATTCTAGCCAAACTTTGCAAACTATACCCTAAGCTCTGACTAATGGCTTATAAATCCTTCAAATCAAAGGCACCCTGCTTTTCCACAGACCCAACCACAAATGGCTGTATCTACTCATTTTTTTTTTTTTGAGAAAATGAATTCCACAGAAAACAATCCAGCAAAGATTTGAAACTAATTGGTAACTTTATTACTGATAATAACAGTGTCTACACATTTGAAAATGTACATGCAGTAAACAGGATTTATTCGCTCTATGACAGTGTTTCAAATGCTTCATTGGATTCACAAAGCTCCTGCAGTCAGCTCCAGGAACCCTTACTATAAAGCAGAACTGAGAGAGTGATCAAACAATCAAGTATCTTCACAAAAAAAAAAAAAATCAAGACTTCAAAGGAAAAATGCAGTATGCTACACTCCACAAAAGAAAATCAAGGCCGTTGTCTTCAGGCAAGGAGACAAGAGTGGCTAGTGTTGGCCTATGGGGCGGCCAGTGGACCAACCCATTTAGCGTCTATTAACTTCACTATTTGTTCCATATCCTATCCTCCAAAATAGAAATGATAGGGACAATTGTAAATTGAAAGTTCATCTCAGTAAGGAATAGAAAAATTAGGAATGGGGATGGTGGTGGCAGTAAAATGTCTCTCCCCCAAAGGCCAATGCTCTCAATTTAATACAAATCCAAGAGCTTACTCTAAATTGGCAAAATTAAGGAACTATATGGCCAGCCCCTGGTAAACACACACACACACACACACACACACACACACACACATAAACCCATGGCTTACGGGGCTGGGGTCCAGCTAGTCCAACAGTGGCTGTCTACCAATGGAAGGTCCAGCAATCCAGTAGTCGTTCAGTCTACGAGGCTGGATGTTTCGGCTGGTCTTCAGTGTATGCCTGAATCCTGAAGAAGGAGGCTCTAATGCCAGTTAAGGAACAGACTTGCCATCTTGAGCAAGCAGGCAAAGATCAAGCTTCTTTCTTCCATGTCTTTAGTAGAAGCTGCCAATAGGTGTGACCCAGATTAAAGGTGGAAAAGATCCAATTTAAAAGTGGTTCTTCTCACTTCAAATTATGAAATTAAGAAAAAAATCCCTCAGAGGTGTAACAAGCTGCTTGGGTTGACAACCAAGAACAGCTAACACAGTAACTATAACTAAAGACAAATTTGGAAAAAGAATCCCCAAATCATTTCCGTTCCAAGGCATCTTCACATACATCAAATGGACAAGGCCCCTGCTGCCCCAGCCTTGATATAAGAATTAATTCAATAAGTAATTTTTAAAGGTAGCATCTTCTGTGGGTAAGACATTGGTGGGCTCTGGAGGTATAAAAATGTGAGGCCAGCTTGACCAGCAACAGTGTAAACAAGAAAGCAAAGGGAACGGCAGACAACTTCTCATGGAGACACAACCGGAAGGGAAAAGCTAATTCCTGAGTGTGTGGATTAGAAAGATCCGCTTCATGGGCCCAGAGATAAAAGGAGCAGTAACCTTACGGTAACCTGAGGTTACCGTAAGCTGAGGTTAACGCAAAGTACTAAATGGAAAACAAAACAAACAAAAAAAGCAAGCCAGGAACAGAGATTCTAAGGCCTGATAGAAAACCACAACATACTTCTACCAAATCCGCAGCAACGAGGAATGTTCTTTTGTAAATCAGTAAATTAGAGGGACATCGCTCAAAGTACCCGTAACCGCTGGTGCCCAGGACAACCAAGTAAAGGGTCAGAGCGGTTTCAGTTACAGACGGCTGGTACCCAGCATTCGTCCACACAGACTATCTGTGTCCTGGAGCCCTCTAATCGCCAAGGTAAGGAAACCATCCCGCTTTAGGTCAAGTAAAAGGCACCGGGACACAACCGTCTGGAACATGGAAGCCGGGCCCAGAGACCCACCTCCATTATCCTAGTCTAAAAAGAACTCCAAGAAACTAAGTAGGATGCAGCTAACTGCAAACCAGATACCCACAATGAAACTCAAAACCACAAAGGCTTAAAACTTCCGAAGGGCCTTTTCCAAGACCCTTAAAGTAACTTTGGAATAGAAATTAGAAACTAATGCAAGTGGACAAAGCTCTCTCCTGATTTGAGCGAGAACCTTTAAAGACCAAAAGGGCCAGCGAGCGCTTCATCCAGGGGGGACCTCTACTTGGCGCTGGTGTACTTGGTGACGGCCTTGGTGCCCTCCGACACGGCGTGCTTAGCCAGTTCTCCGGGCAGTAGGAGGCGCACTGCGGTCTGGATCTCCCGCGATGTGATTGTAGACCGCTTATTGTAATGCGCCAGGCGAGAAGCCTCGTTTGCTATGCGCTCGAAGATGTCATTGACAAACGAGTTCATGATGCCCATGGCCTTGGAAGAGATGCCCGTGTCCGGGTGCACCTGCTTCAGCACTTTGTACACATAGATGGAGTAGCTCTCCTTGCGGCTGCGCTTGCGCTTCTTGCCGTCTTTCTTTTGCGCCTTGGTGACAGCCTTCTTGGAACCCTTCTTGGGAGCTGGGACGGATTTGGCCAGTTCAGGCATGATTGAAAGAAAAGAGTGAAAACAGTCTAGTAAGCAGAAAAACAATCAGGAACCCGGACGACCTGAGCTCTTTATAAACGCCTTATGCAAATTAGGTCTCGAAGTACTTTTAATTTCCATTGGCTCATACGCGAAACTTGCGTTTTCAGTACAAGCCTAAAATTTCAGATTTCATTGGACTTCTCTGGGGCCAAATAACGACCAATGAAAAGCTCCTTTCTGACCCCACCCCTAGGAACGCCTATAAAGGACTTAGAGACAAACCAACCTAGCTATGTAGAAATTATCACTTCGGTTAGCCTTACTATAAACTTAAGTTATGTCTGGCCGTGGCAAGCAAGGAGGCAAGGCCCGCGCCAAGGCCAAGTCGCGATCGTCCCGTGCCGGGCTACAGTTCCCAGTGGGGCGCGTGCACCGGCTGCTGCGCAAGGGCAACTACGCGGAGCGCGTGGGCGCCGGCGCGCCGGTGTACATGGCGGCGGTGCTGGAGTACCTGACGGCCGAGATCCTGGAGCTGGCCGGCAACGCGGCCCGCGACAACAAGAAGACCCGCATCATCCCGCGCCACCTGCAGCTGGCCATCCGCAACGACGAGGAGCTCAACAAGCTGCTGGGGAAGGTGACGATCGCGCAGGGCGGCGTCCTACCCAACATCCAGGCCGTGCTGCTGCCCAAGAAGACGGAGAGCCACAAGGCTAAGAGCAAGTGAAACTCACACGAATCCAAAAAGGCTCTTTTTAGAGCCCCCAAGTTTTCATAAAAGGAGCTAACACGCTAGTTTGTGACCAGCCCTTTGGTTGACACTTTGGTGGCTCTTAAAAGAGCCTTTTTGTGTGGTAAGAGATTGTTTAATAGTTATTTGTTCTTTCCAGGCTTATGACTCTCCGTTTTCTTCGGTAGTAAGACAGCCTGGATATTGGGGAGGACTCCGCCCTGGGCGATGGTGACTCCTCCTAGTAACTTGTTGAGTTCCTCATCGTTCCTCACAGCTAGCTGCAGATGGCGCGGAATAATGCGGGTCTTCTTGTTGTCGCGGGCCGCGTTGCCGGCCAGCTCCAGGATCTCGGCCGTCAGGTACTCCAGCACCGCCGCCATGTACACTGGCGCGCCGGCGCCCACGCGCTCCGCGTAGTTGCCCTTGCGCAGCAGCCGGTGCACGCGCCCCACAGGGAACTGTAGCCCGGCCCGGGACGACCGCGACTTGGCCTTGGCTCGGGCCTTGCCTCCTTGCTTGCCACGGCCAGACATGGCGGAATATGTAATAACTGCTGCTTTTTCAAGGAAAGGATATGGAAAGGTGAAGCAATTTGGTGTAATTTATAAGGTCTATCGGGAGGGGTGAAGGAAAAGTAGTTTGATTGGCTTAAAACGGAGCTGTCTCCAACAGCCAATGGGAGAGCAGAAGCTAGACTCAGTGGTTTACAGCCTGCAGTACAGGAAATGACGGGCTTTTGGAAAAAGGAATTTACCAATCGATGAGAGCCACATTTAAAGCCCTCTATTTACATCGCAGGATTTTTTTTGTTTGTCCAGTTTAGAGCTGGAAAATCTAAACAAAACCAAGAGCAGAAGACGTGAGACACTCCCTTGGAAGTATGGGTTTCTGCTCTGTCACCCCCTCCCCCTCTGTAGCTTTAAATTACTCTCCAAGACTCGCCTTTGCTGTCTCACACAGTCAGGCTCCGTGTATGAGGTTGCTTCCCTTCCTTACCCTTGTCAGTGACTCGCCCCCTTCCCCATTTTTGCCCCTGAGTCGTTTGACCAAGGGCTAGATGACATTGTATCATCCTCTTTGACCTCTAGGAGGCGTCTGTCACCCCTTTATTCCTCTAGCTTTCAAGATGTCCTCTTTTGATCGCTCCTGGGATTTTCTTTACCCTACTCTGGTTCTCTCCCCACTTCTAAATCCACGAGTAGAGCTGAACTGCCCTATCCCCAGCTCTTCACTCTGGCGATGCTTACAAGCTTCCAGCTAACTCAGACTCCGGTATCGGACGTTTACCAGATTTAACTCAACAAGCATCATTTAGCATCTGAACATGAACTCTGCATTCCTTTGCTCTCTCCCAAGAAATGCACCCACAAACTTTCAGGTACCAAGATAGATTTGATAGGCAAGATACTAATCTTGCCTCTGTCACAACAGCGTACCCTGTCATTTACTTCCTTAATATCAAATCACCCGTATGCACTTTGTATTCCTCCCTAAGAATCCAGTGAAAGCCCCAAATTAATAGTTTTGTCTGCAGACTGGCTAGAGAGATCGTCCCCCACCCGCACCTCTACCCTTGCACCTTTCCTTTAAGATCTTTAACCCATCTTTTTCTTCCCAGGGTCTGTCTTGTCAGGCAGAAACCCTTCCCTTAGTAATCCTATGAAGGCAGTCTGCTTATTAAAGAGAATAATATAGTTAAAGTCTACGCTTTTAGGTTCGTTGTCATCCTCATTTCTTTGGGGGTTTATTTCTTTTTATTTATGTATATGGGTGTTTTATCTGCCTGGTGCCAGTGATAGGCAGGGCCTCTAAGCCCCTGTAACTAAATGGCTTTTAGCCACCATGTGTGTGCGTGCTGGGAATTGAACCTGGGTCCACAATGACTATTGAGCCATCTCTCTCTAGCCCCTCAACCAGCACTTACTGAATGTGGGCCACTGCCGAATGAACATGTGAGTCTTAAGACTAGTGAATTATGCTAATTAAATTATGGTTTTTTGTTTGTTTGTTTGTTTGTTTGTTCAAGACAGGGTTTCTTTGTGTAGCCCTGGCTTCCTAGAAGTTGCTTTGAAGGCCAGGCCAGCCTTGAACTCAGCGACTCATCTGCCACCTGCTATTACCTCCCAAGTGTTGGTATTAACAGCCTGTACCACCACCACCCTGCATTTAATGTTAGCTATATGCAGAAATTAGTCCTGGGAAAAATGCTGTTATATACTTGGGTAATGCCCAAATCCAGTCATAGAGCATGAGGTCACTAATCAAATCCCAGCATTTGGAAGGCTGGGTTATGGGGGCTGCCAAGAGTTCAAGACTAGCCTGGGCTAGCTGACGAAGGTGTTTCCTCAGCAAGTGAAATGTGGCATAATTCAGAAAATAATTCTAACCTTTCTTGTTATTATTTCATTTCATTTTAGAAACGAATGAATTTATAAAAAGGTCTGACTCGGGGTTCACAGGTGGCATTTCTGTAGGAATATGTTGTGTTTCTCCAACATTAGCAATATAAATAGAAAGCACTTGCTGCTCTTGCAGAGGACATGGGTTCAGTTCCAAGCACCCACATGGTGGCTCACAACCAAGTATAACTCCCCCTCCCCCTGCGGGCACCAAGAAATATGTGCAGGTAGACAAAATAACTAAGACACATAAAGCAAATGGAGGTGGTGGTGCTCACCTTTAAGCCTAGCACTCGGGAAGAGGTGGAACTCGGAGTCTGAGGCCAGCCTGGTCTACAGAGCGAATTCCAGGATAGCCAGGGCTACACAGAGAAATTCTGTCTGGGGGTCGGGGTAGGGAGGTGGAGCCTGTTAAGGGAACTGTATCTAATTCCAGAAGTTACAGTTTCATTCAAAACTATTCTTAAGTTTGCAGGGTATTTTGTTAGCATTAAACAACCCTTACACTATGCAAGTTAACAGTGTCAACTTTTGAGGCATTTGGGGCTGAGAACAAAACTCAGATAACAAGGAAATTCCGCACACACATCCCTGGCACCTTGTGAGGCTCCGCTTGAAGGGCCAGTGAACCCCTTCTCCTTTACCTCTGGTTTTCTTCTCAGTGAACTTTGTTGTGAAGAAGGCTAAAGGGACAGAGACTGCTGGACCCAAAGGTGATACTCGCTATGCTACAGGCCATCACAAAGTGGGTATAATTTTCTGTTTCATGGATAAAGAAATAAGGGCTCAGGGGGATTTAGGCCCTTGTCCAAGGTCATGTAGTCCCTCACCCAGTTTACAGACGCCGAATATACTCTTTATGACTTTATTCATCATCTTTCACTAAGCAGACACTGGACATAATGAAGTCACTTGTCCACCATTATTCTCCTCTATAAAGGAGAATTATTTTGAGATTTTAAATCCCAAACAACCTTATTAGATAAGTCTACATAGGCCAGTGTGTACCAGGCTCCATAATTGTCCATGGCTCCCTAGAGCTCCCTTCCCAGCATTTTAACCAGAACCTTCCTAGAACAGACAAACAGGCCTTTTGTAGAGTGCACACCGTCACTAACAGGCTGGCTGGTATTTCCTTTGATACCTCTGGGATTGTTTGCCAAAGGCAGCAGAGTTCCTTCCCAAACAGCTTATTTCTTTTTTATTTTATTTTATTTATTTACTTTTTTTTTGTTGTTTTTGTTTTTTCGAGACAGGGTTTCTCTGTGTAGCCCTGGTTGTCCTGGAACTCACTCTGTAGACCAGGCTGGCCTTGAACTCAGAAACCCACCTGCCTCTGCCTCCAGAGTGCTGGGATTAAAGGCGTGCGCCACCACAGCCAGCTCTTCCCAAACAGTTTAGTTCAGCAAACATTTATTTAGTGCCTCCCTTTATTCCAACCACAGTCCCTCCTCTCCCCTCCTCTTCCCTCCCCTCCCTGTCCGTTCCTGAGAGAGATGAGCCAGGCCTTTCCATAGCTCTTGACCACTGGACCTTCAGTTGCCTGGCTCGAGGGCTTTCATCTTTGGACCCAGTCATGTTCTTGCCTTTCCAGTTTCCACCCCACTTCCACTCAAATAACCTGGGTGTGTCCACATAGCTCTGTTACCTGTTCACAAATGATAGCGTTTTTTCAATGTTTATTTCACCTCTACCTTTTTTCAATGTTTATTTCACCTCCATGTTTTCTTTATATCAATAGTTACTGATTCCTTCTACCTACCTTATAATAGGTAATTAACTATTTTCATATAAATTAACTAAACAATACTTTTAGAGAACTCATGGGCTTTTTCCCCCTATGATTTTTTTTTCTCCATTAACACTTTCCAGATGCCACCGAATGCTGGAATGTGGCTCCACTGGTAGAGTGCTGCCTAGCAACACAAGGAACTGGGCTGGCTCTCCAGTACCCCATGGTAGTGAGAAACCTGGAATTTCGGTTTCTTAAAAAAACAGAAATATTATAAGAATGGTCCACGATTCCCCTCAGGACATCAACCCATGGGGCCGGAAGGGGAAGACAAAGCCTGGGACTGGTGGAACCAGTTTGATTCCCAGTGAGTGCATCGAGTATAGGAGAGACTGGAAGAAAAGGGCCTTCTCTGGGAGTTCTTCAGGAGGCTCTTTGAGATGAAGGCCTTCCCCTGGGCCATCCTTAATGAAGAGACAATTCTTGCTTGTTTATACTGGTTTATTTGATAGTAGATTGGAATGTATACACCTTCCCCAGGGCAACCAGGGATTAAATACCTTTTGCAGGAAGGAATACCACAGAAGGGAGGCTCATTGGATGAACACTCTGGGGACCATCTAGATACCTCATTAGCATGGAGAACTCCAGGTTTTTATGCTGCACGACTGATTGTTGGGTGTCATGGTTAAGTGTTCTAGAGCAGGCAGAGGGAGGCAGGGGATGGCTTCACTCCTGCTGGTCTCAGTTCTGAGATCCCCCAGGTCTGAGCTCACTCAGCCTTGCTAGTCTGTCTAGTAACATCATCCCACATGCCCTACAAAGTCTTGTTTGTTTAAGAGAAAAAAAAAGTGTGGGAGTGGGCAGCTAGTGAGTCACTCCTGCCCTAAAAACCTGTAAGTATTTAAAGGTAGTGAGAGGAGAGACATTTTCTTCAGTTCTGGAGCCATAGATAAGCTTCACGTTCCTGCAAATAACCCCCACCCATGCTCCTATAACCAATAGTAATTAAACTCAGTGAGTCGCAAAAGGGAAAAAAAGATATGAAAAAAGAGAAAGATTTGGAAAAAAAATAAACATTTACAAAAGAAAGGTTTTTATAAGGTTACCTGAAAGCCAGTAGTATTAAATTTGCCCAGTGCCTTCTAAAGCATGGGAAATGGCCTTTCTTGACCTGAGTGCATTCAGGTGCAACTACACTGCATAGTTAAGATTCCTAAATTCAGTGTGTGTGAATCATACCTCCTTGAACACTAACCTTACTGAACAAATAAAGTGAGATGGCATCGTGAGGGAATGGTGAGGGATTGTTGGTCGCCCCAACCCTCAGTTTACAGGTGTTTGTCATACACTGTATCTGTTTATATGCAAGGTGGCTTCCATAATTTGGGCCTAATGCCTCACAAATCTTGATCTGCCCAAGACAGACCCTTCAGCAAATAAGAGATATGATTGCAACAATGATTATATTAAAAACAAAGTTGAAAAGCTCGCTATATATAGCTTGCACTTATTTTTTTCTTTTAAAATAAGTAATAAAATTAACAATTTTAACTTATCAAGTTCAGTCCATTTATGTGTATATCATGACCATTAGCAACTGAGGATGTATATTTAGATATATTTGTTACATCTTTATGTTTCTATTTACTTGCCTTAATATGCTATTTTTACCCATTCATTTTTATTGGATGACTCTGGCCATTATATACTTGTGGTCACCCTAAAAGTTAAGTTTACCTTCTAAAGAACTAAAATGATTCAGTGTCCTAAGCCTTCAAACAAGAAAGCTCCACAAAACTTCCTTTGCAAATGTAGTCATACTAATGTTGGCCCCTTCCAGCTGTGCTTTGGTTTCTTGATCCACCCAATACATGGTTTTGGTTGTTACGACAGATCTTGCTGCAGTGCCCAGCCTGGCCTCAAGCTCAGTCACCTTACCTAGTCACTACAATCATGGATGTGGACCCCTATGTCCAAGCTATTTATTTCATGTACTATATCCTATCGACCACCTAAGTATGCCAGCCATGATTTGGCCTCACACCTATAGGATACAGTCAGTGCCATGTTCTCTCCCTGGGGGCCTCTTTCCACAGAGTTAGTTGTCGGTGCCCATTCAGATCTCTGATTATCTCCACAGCAAGGCTTTTCAGAACCACAGCTTCCCAGCATTCCCTGCCACTGTGGATTAACATGTCTCCAGCCCCTGACCCAAATGATTGAGCCCTTCTATCCATGACTACCTCCCTCTAGCATGTCTCGCCTTCTCTCATGTTTTCTGCCGTACAGTATTCACAAAGGCTTCTCTTGTCCCTCTGCTGCCTCAAATAATGCTCCTCACACGCTAGCCAGAATTGTCCTTCAAGCAAACAGTTTCATTCTTATTTTCTTTTCCTTCTTTGTGATTCTGATATGAGACTGGGGTCCTTCAGAGATTCACCAGTCTGACCATGAGTCGATTTTAACAAAGAATAGGCATTTATGCAGATCTCTGTCTGCAAGGGCTAGGTCTACACCTTGAACCCGAGAGTCCCAAATGTAGCCCTGAGTCACATTAGTCAGGTGTTTATATAGGCTAAGAACACAAAGTTACATTCTGTATACATGCAAGCAGAAGGCTACATTCTGTTTTGCAAAGTCTTGGTTATCTGGGATAAAATAAGCTTCTGTTTACAGAAGCAGAAACAGCAGTTAACCTGATGACCTATTAGCATATCTTGCTTAAACAACAGTCTGGTTAAGATTGTAAAAGCCCAGACAATTACAAAAATAACCCCTAACAGACCTTAAAGTTTGAGGGCCAATTTTGTTTATTAGTTCTCTTAAGTACAGTAATTTTAAACTTTTAAACACAAAGTTCATCACAATTCTTTTTTGTCCACATGCTTCCTCTTCAGGTGATTTTGTGTACACCCCACAGATCATACCTATCCTAGTAACTGTCTTTTGTCTTCAATAACCCCACCTCCAGTATACTGCCAAGTACTAAAATTACTGCACAAAACAATAATGAAAAACAAAAAAGTCCCATACACTCAAAACACCGTGGTCCTCCCTCTTCCAAAAGAGAAGCATCCTCAGATGCTCAGTTGATTCTCCAGACCTCAGATAATGCAAACCCTCTGTACCCAGTCATCCCTCAAGGGATTGGTTCAAGTATGGGTACCAACACAGCAGTGCTCAAGTGGCTTGTGAAATGGCGTAGTGTTTCTGTCATTTCTTTTTGTATTATTGTGCAGTGCTGGGGTTGAACATAGGGCTAGTGTGGTAGAGCAGTTTCTTCTATAATTGATACATTCCATCTGCAGGGAAACTCTTAAGGCAGAAAGTAATCAACTCAAAATAGCTTCCAGTAGTCCCTGAAACTAACCAGATTCTCTAGGGCCCTCCCTCCCCAAGAGTACCCAGTGAAGACTGCTAAGTAAGATCTAAAAAATCACTGAAGGAAGACCCCAGACTCAGAAAGTATGCAAAAACAAAGAGCGTTTATTCTTCAGAAACAACCAGCATTTGGGATTAAACCATTCTTTGAAATGGTGACCCCAGACAAAGACATGCAGGCCTTATAGGAAACCAGGAGAATTCGCTAGAATAATTATGTAATCTAAAATTTCATTGGTAGGTGCTAGGGGGTCGGAGGTGAGTGGTCTGCATTCCTACATTATGAGTGTTCAGTCGTGTGATGAAATAGGACTGCCCAGTGCAGATGGCCCATTCTCAGCTATTTCCCCACTTTTGTGACTATCCCCAGGCTGTTCTTTGGGAGGGGGTTTTATGACCTTGTTCTGGATTTTATGCTCTGTTCCTAGAGCTGGTATCTTATGACCTAGTTTCTGGGGCTTATGGTCTATTCCTGAAGCTGGTGCCTTACAGCCTTTTTTGAAATCAGGCCTGGTCCTTAAAATGGAGACAAATGGGGTTTCCGTTGACCTTTCAGAGTGTCTCTCAGAGAAGCCAAGCTACCTGAAAAGTTTAGACCGACCAAGTCACTTGGGAAAGACATTCTCCAACCTGTTGAGCTGCCTATAGGCTGTGTAGTGTACTCCAGGCTCCCAGTTTTTGTGAGCTGTTGCCCATGCTGGGGTGTGGGCTTTGGTACTGCAGCTGTCTGAATCAGTTCTGTTCCTGTGAGTAACCCCAATGTTGGGTTCGGGGTGGAAGCGGAGAAAATTCACTAGATGAAAGCTTTAAAATGAAAGCTTTATTTTCTGAGTGCTCAGGAAGGTGGGCAATTCAGGATCTGATCGAGTCCCAAAAAGGGAAATTGTACAACATTTTTAAAGGGTGAGAACACAAAGGGGGAGGGGCTGGGGAGAGCTGCAGTTATGCAGTTATATTTTGACATTATGGGTTCAACGAGGGAGTACCATTGGAGACTGGGCTGTATCCAGGGCTTCAAGGTCCTCGATGCATTCTCCTAGATTTTAGGTCGAGAGCTCAGAGTAATAAGAAGACAAAGGAACAGGTCAGCTGCATGTAGTTAATTAAGGCATAACAGGCAACCAGTTATATATTTTTATAACTTATGTACCTTGGTATAGATAACAGCAGTGTCTATATTCTTTACCTGTTAATAGAAAATTAAGAAAACATTTGGAGAGGTGGGATGGGCATTCCTAGGCCTGGGAACATGAACTTGTTTGACCCTGCCAGCAAGATGGAGAAGTTGTCCTTGAGATGTCCGGACTCAGACGACTGTCTCCTTACCAGGTGTCCCTGAGATATCTGGACTCAGATAACTGTTTACATCAGAAGCTATTTGGCTATAGGGAAGTCCCCAGCTCCCCTAGGGCATGGGACCTTGAATTTAGTTTTTCCCTATGATTAAGTGGAGTCTGAAAACAAAATGGTAGTACTTAGAATAGTTTCTTTTGCTTGTTCCCAACACCCAATAAAACTCACTAAATTGGACTTTGGTGTTATCACCACATTGGTCTGTCACAGGCCCCTAGCTGGGGTGAGAGGATGTGTGTGTTGCATCTCTCCAGATATACTGGCTGGTTATTGTGAAATCAAAGCAGGAGCCTCGTTGTTGTCAAAGAGCGCATTGTTATACATTGTTACTAAGTCTCCATTCCTTACGAGGATTCTGCCTCCTAAGTCTGCTTCCTAAGTCTTAAGTATCCTGCAAACCGTACTTTTCAAACTAAGCTGAACTTGTAACCCCGTGATGTTTGCCCACCCTCCTGCCTTGCTAAACTCTGAACCTGTGTGCTGTATGATTTCCCTTTTGCTTGGGAAAGTGTCTTCCCAGATACCTTGATGGCCCCCTTCCACACGATGTATTCTTGAACTTACTTTTATTGTCTCCTAACAACCAAGTATCCAGAGAGCTGTCTGGATCGCACGCCCAATTAAAATTAAGCATTTCAGCCTAACACAGGGTTTCCACTCGTACCTTTATAAACTGCCATTTGCTTATGTGCCATGTCTGTCTCCTCTATCCCTCTAGGACAAACACCCTTTCCTGCGGCCTCTCCCTTGTTCCCCTTCCTTTCTCCCTCATCTTCTATCTCTTGTCTTTGCCTCTTATTCCCCACCCTCCGTCCCATTGGGACAAATAAGTCTCCTTTGTGCTGAGAACTTGGATTTAGGGGTCCTGAGCCCTTTACCTTGTGCAACTCTAAGGACAGCTTGTTTTAATTAGGCGGGTTTTTTCCTCAGGTTTAACAGTATTTATCAACTTGACACAAGCTGGTCATCAGAGAGGAGGTGAGAAAATGCCTCTATGAGACTGTGCAAAAGCTTGAAGGGCATTTTCTTAATTAGTGATTGATGGGGGAAGGCCCTGCCCATTATGGGTGGTGCCATCCTTGGACAGGTAGTCCTGGGTTCTACAAGAAAGCAGACTGAACAAGCCGTGAGGAGCAAGCCAGTAAGCATCACTCCATGGCCTCTGCACCAGCTCCTGCCTCCAGGTTCCTGTGAAAGAAATGCTTTTCCTCCCCTCTTCCCCTCCCTAGAGATAAGGCCAACTGGCCAACTCAGGCTGTGACCAGAATCTGCCTCAAGCATGTATAAAAGGTGTGAGCTTTGAGAATTCGGGGTCGCCTCTGTCTCCTGTGCAGGACGACCCCAATGCATTGGAAATAATAAACCTCTTGCTGATTGCATTGATCTTGATCTCCGTGTCTTTGAGAGGGGGAACTACCGGTAGCTGCGACCTTCGGGTCCAACACCTGCCCTGCTTGAGTTCCTGTCCTGACTTCCTTTGATGATGAACTGTGATGTGGAAGTGTAAGAAGAATAAACCCTTTCCTCCCCAAATGGTTTTGGTCATAGTGTTTTATCGCAGCAATAGTAACCCTAATGAAGACACCAGAAAAAATTCTGTCACACAGCAGCTAAGCAAGCACTTTAACACTGAGCTATATTGCTAACTCTTGTTATTTTTGAGACAGGGGCTCACTTAGTTCCCAGGCTGGGCTTGAACTTACTATGTAACCCAGGCAAGCCTTGAATTTGAGATCATCCTGTCTCAACCTCTTGAGTATCTGGGGTTCTAGGCCTATGTCACTAGACCCAGTTCTTTTATTTGAATGTAACTTGTTTACTTTATGTCTAAATTACTTATACTGTCTAATTCTATGCAAAAGTCATGGAAATTCTGTTACATTGTGTTGCTTGGAGAAGAAACTAGTCTGTACCTGGACAGTGTGGATGCGATTTTTAGTTCAGCTGGCTTTTTTTTTTTAAGACAAGGTCTCTCACCTTTAATTTCAGCACTCAGGAAGCAGAGGCAGGCAGATCTCTGTTCGAGGCAAACCTTGTCTACATAGCAAGTTCCAGGACAGCCAGGGTTACACAGAGAAACTCTCTCAATCAATCAATCAATCAATCAATCAATCAATGCAACAACAAAAGGGGGGGAGCAAGGTCTCTCACTGTATAGTCCTGGGTGGTCTGGGATTTGTAACATAGAACAGGCTAACTTGCCTTAAAGTAACAGAGATCTACCTGCCTCTACCTACCCAGTACTGGCATTATAGGTACACAACCATGTCACATTATATACATACACACACACATACACCTTTTTAAAAACAAACTACAAACACACACACACACACAGAGGAACATTCCTTAATAACTTCAACTTTTATTTCATACTGGCTGGTCCTAAAATTCTATTCTACAGCATAAATCAAGAATCCTAGCTTAAAATGAGTAAGAGAAATCCACAGACTACAGATGGCAACATAAGGCTGGGGTCCCAGCCACAGAGAAGGCTGAAGCAGGAGGATTGTCCTGAGCTCAGGAGTTTGATATTGGCCTGAGAAGCATCCCAAACCTCCATCTCCAAAGAGAAAAAGTCAATGCTCTGAAAGACTAAACTGAGGGGCTAGCCCAGAGCTCTGAGATATTAAACTGAGGGGCTAGCCCAGAGCTCTGAGATATTAAACTGAGGGGCTAGCCCAGATTAGTGAAGAGGAAAAGACAGCAGCACAGCAGCTGGCAAGTTTGGGGTAAGGGTAATGGAATGCTTTCTGATCATTCTGATTGTTATGTAAGAAAATGTCTGGATTTTTAAATGTATTGGTAAAACATTAAGAACCTCCAGAGAAATAAAACTACAAGAAGAAATAGATGGACAGATGGCAGGGTAAGGGATATACAGGGATTGTACTATTTGTGTGACCTCAGGTGCACAAACGGAAACACTTCCTCCTCGTAATCTCCTGCCACAGCCCTGTATAGTTAGTTTGTCCGTTTCTACTACCTCCTTAGCTTAGGCTGAGACAAGATGGATAAACAGGGAAAATTCAGGGAACCTAAGAAAGAAAAGGAGTCCCTGACTCTGAGTCCGTCTCTCCTGAGAGTCAGGCACTCCAGCACAGTTGTCAAAGCCTGCTGGGAAGATTGCCTACATAGAAGCAACATTCCTCTTCCGTGGAGATGTTTCAAATAAGAATATTGGAATAGTCATGACGCATGCTATTTCTATGTATGGCTTTTGAGTGTGACCTCATCCCTTATGCAGATACAAGTCTGAAAATCCAAAAGTTTCTGGATGGGACTCTTTCAAATAAGATTTTAAAGCTGGGCAGTGGTGGCTCACGCCTTTAATCCTAGCACTTGGAAGGCAGGGCCAGGTAGATTTCTGAGTTCGAGGCCAGCCTGGTCTACAGAGTGAGTTCTAGGACAGCCAGGGCTACACAGAGAAACCCTGTCTCTGAAAAAAACAAAAACAAAACAAAACAAAAAAAATAGATGTTAAAACTTTGCAGTAAAGACTCCTTAACTTCTCTGCAGCCTACTATGATTGTGTGATCAGCCATGATCCTGTTCATTTTTTCCTAGGGACCACTCTGATCTCCTCCGAGTTCCTCAGCAGATCCTAGGATCTAACCTCAGAAGACACCGAAGTCCCATATGCATAAGGACACGGAAGTGGAACACTCTAGAGCTCCTGTCCACAGCTGCGTGTTGAGTCCCACACGGAAATCTCTGTCAATGCCCTTCCTTTACAACTCCAACTCCCCTTCATAGGAGTGCATTCTGAAATTCTTTCTTGTGGTGATGTGAAGCTCAGCTGGATCTGAAAGGCGCTCTGCAAGAAAAGCAGGCTGCTGCAAGAGGCTGCAGTGACCCGAGGCCACTCTCCTCGCCTGAGAAGGTCGTCCTCCTCACATAGCTGCATTGCTTTCCCAGCTGCTCCTCAGCCTCCTTGCTTGCATCTTTTATAATCCATTTTCCACGCTGCAGACAGTGATCTTTGCAAACTGGAAATTCAAAGCCAAGTAAGTCCATTTCTAAAACTTCAGCATTGGATGGGATGCTGTCTTCGTCTGTTTGTGCTACCATACCAAAATATCACTGGCTGGGTAATTTATAAAGAACATTTTTTTTTCTAGTTCCAGGCCAAGACCAAATTGCTGACAAGCTTAGTGTCTGGTGAAGGCCAGTTTCTCATAGATGACACTGTCCAGTTCTCTTTGCAGAAGGGCTGAAGGCATGACCTTGCTTCCTCAAGCCTGTTTCTAAGGCACTAACCGATTCTGAGAGCAGCGCCTTCACAGCTTCACCACTCCTAAAGCCCCACTTCTTAATACACTGCAATAAGGACTGAGAGTCAACGTGGGTTTAGAAGACACATTTGAAGCATGATAAATGCTAACTAAGGAGAGGATTGGGTAAACTGGATTACAAGCTGCATAGTAGACAGACAGGTTATATGACTCTTTGTTAGGTGTATAATGGATGGCAGGACAATGTCCTTGTTCTTAGAAGATAGGTGAGTGTTTATATAGCAGCTAAGGGTGGAATATTTTGTACCCAGAGGCTGGAGAGATGCTCAGTAATTAAGAGCTAGTATTGCTCTTGCAAAGGACCTGGGTTCAGTTCCCAGCACCCACATGTAATTCACAAGAGTCTGTAACTCCAGTTTTACAAGATCCACCAACTGCTGCTAGCCTCCTCAGGCACCAGGCATGCAGATGGTGCACTTATATATAGTCAGGCAAACACTCAGACACATAATTTAAAAAAAAAAAAAAATTCCAATTACCTGAAGTGATTCAGCAAAAATAATTATTTTGTCATTATTATAAAACATCTACATTCAATGAGAGATACAAAACAATTCGAGTAAAATGTTTCCAGTGAAAAACAAGGAGTGGTGACTCAGGCCTATATAATCCCTGCACTTAAAATGCAAAAGAGGCGGAGCACCATGAGTTCAAGGCCAACCTGGTCTACACACTGAGTTCCAGGCCAGTCAGGACTGCACAGTGTGACTGTCTCAAAAAACAGGGGATGTAGGGAGTGGGAGTGGAGGACAAAAGGTCAGTGAATCTAGGTTAAAGGTAGATATATTGTCTGCTATTAAGCCAATACTGCAATTCTCCTGAATATCTTAAATGTCTCACAGTTTAGGGAAAATGTTAATTATCTTGAGTCTGATGATCAGTGTTGTGGTTGTATAGCAGAATATTCACATTCTAAGGACTTAGAGGTGAAGTGTCATAGTATGTAAGATTTATCTTCAAGTGGCTTAGCAAAATGAAAGTATAGAAACACATTTTACATGTACGTAAGGTAAGTGTACAAATGAAAGAAGGAGTAAGTCTAGGCAGGGCATAGTGGCTCTGAGCATGGTGGTACCGGCCTGTCAACCAGCCAGAGAAGGGAAGGGAGGAAGATAGTGGTTGAAGCCATCCAACCTGGATCTACATTATCTGTACTGGGCCACACACCCCAGCACATCCAACACAGACTACATGGAAACACACACACACAGACACACGTCTAAGGAAAAGTAGAAAGCATTGCTGCTTGGTGACAGGACAAAGGGATCACAATTCTGAGTCCGTGCCTGGGCAGGCTTGGTAAAGTCTGATCTAGACTGGAGCCAGGGCCTCTAAGGAGTTAAGGTTTCAGATCCTGGGAAAAAGGCTCCCCCATCCCCACCCAACAAGGACTGTGGTTATCAGTCCGAAGGCAGATGTGTTTGAGGTATCCTGTGTTCTTTTGCCAAAGTTGTCTGATTTAGCTTTCTGCTGACCTTAGCCATTTTCCTCCACAAATAGTTTATAAGATGTTGTACTTCTTAATAAACTGGATTGGCATGAGACTTAGCGTGTGCAAGGTCGCCTGACCCTAGCTCTCCCTTCTCCATCTTCTCATCTCCCAGCCCTCCTCTTAGGACCCTGTCATTGGAGAGTGACTTGCTGTCCAGGTCAATCTCTCTCTCTCTCTCTCTCTCTCTCTCTCTCTCTCTCTCTCTCGTTCTTTTTTAATTATATGTCTCTGTGTTGGTATGTGCATGTGAACAAAGATGCCTGCAAAGGCCAGAAGCACTGTGGTTGTGTGCTGCCTGATGTGGGCTTGGTATAGGACTCAGGCCCTCTGGATGAGCAGAAAATGCTATTAATCAATGAGCCACATTTCCAGGCCTAGAACTAAAATTTTTGAAAATTAAAATGGAAGGAATATATATATATGTATATATATACACTTATATTATATATATTCTTATATTTTATGTATATTATATATAAATTTAACTTGTATATAGCATATAAATATATAAATTAAATATATAAAAATTATATGTAAAGATACATAAATTAAAATTATATAACATCTTGGAAAAGTCTCATCTTGTTGCATCTCTAACTAAAACTAGATTTCAGCTACTACCTAGGTAGGGGCTGGAGAGAGAAAATCATCTAACAAAGCCACCCATAATCTAACAGGATCTGGCCCCGCCTCTTCTGCCCACTACTGCTTGCTCCTTCTGGTCAAGAAGATAAAATTTCTGTTGTGGGTAGAGCTCTAATGTTCCAAGCTACTCAAAATATAAAGTAATTAATCCAGTTAAGCCATTCAACCACTTGGCCAAGGGATCTCCTGGGTGAGACAGGTCCACCCTTAGAAAGCCAGGCACATCCAGGCAATGATGGTGCATACGTTTAATCCAAGCACTGGGAGGCAAGTAGATCTCTGAGTCTGAGGTCACCCTGGTCTACAGAGCAAGTTCTAGGACAGCCAGGACTACACAGAGAAACCTGTCTCAAAAAAAGAAAAAAAGAGAGGCTGGAGAGATGGCTCAGCAGCTAAGAGCACTGATTGCTCTTCCAGCGGTCTTAAGTTCAATTCCCAGCAACCACATGGTGGTTCACAACCAACTGTAATGGAATCTGATGGCCTCCTCTGGTGTGTCTGAAGACAGCAATAGTGTACTCATATACATTTAATAAACAAATAAACCAAAAAAAGAAAAAACAAAGAAAGAAAAAAGAAATCCAGCCTCACCTTAAGCCTTCCAAGAGACATTGGTAGAATAACTATCTCTTTAATGAGATGATATTCTTTTCCTTCACTTAATCCCCACTACACCCATACACACCAGGACAATCCCTCAAACAGCCTGAGGTTCTGTATAAACATGGCTGAAGTGGAAACTTACAGGTTCTTCGGAAAGTCAGTTGTGCTAGATGGTGTCTTGTTAGGCAAACACGTGAAGCAGACACAGGAGAGAGGATGCGCTGCTAAAGCAAGCACGTGAAGGGCCCCGTGATGAAGGATTCTTTGCTACGGACACACATGTATTGGTCTCCCTTCATTTCGTTGTTGAGCTGCATTTGTCGGGACTCCATAAAGAGAAATGCACCAAAAAACTTCTGGTGGTGTGCTGCAGTTTCTTGTCAATTCTGCGGACTCCAGCCAATTGGCAGAGTGATGTCAGCTGAGACAGACTCACATGCTGAGGCGAGACCTGTGGAGGACACTGACGTTTGGCAGGAGTATAAAAAGGACTCGATGGACAGTGACGGAGGCTGAGCTAGGCTTGCTTGTAGAGCTAAATGCTTCTTGGTCTTTACTAATCTTCACTTCCCTAAAAGAGGCACAGCTGAGAACTTTTCCTGTTGGCCTTGGTCCCTGTTGGCCTTGGTCCCGCCTGCTGACTCCTGTTGAGACTGAGGCCTGGCTGTTTCTGCTAGGTCATGCTACCGAAGCTGCTATCCCAACTCTTCCGAACTGGACTGCTGGTGGATCTGTGAAGTGTTTTCGAGTGGATTGAGTTGCCACTGCTGACCTGTGGACTGAACTGCCGATTTCCAGACAACACAGACAGGAGTTGCTCTAAAGAACCTTACTAAACAGGTCCATTCCCTCCCCCGTCCTTTCTTTTCCACTGCTTCTGGTGGGTGGTGGGCTAGAAGGGAGGTTTAAAATGTTTAAGAACCTGCCTGGCAGTGGTGGCGCACGCCTTTAATCCCAGCACTTGGGAGGCAGAGACAGGTGGATTTCTGAGTTTGAGGCCAACCTGGTCTACAGAGAGTTCTAGGACAACCAGGGCTACACAGAGAAACCCTGTCTCCAAAACAAAACAAAATGTTTAAGAACCATCATTAAAAGCAGACTTTGAAAAAAAATTAAAGTTACATATGACCACACAGGAAGGGTTTTATTATAGATATGAGAGAGAGAGAGAGAGAGAGAGAGAGAGAGAAAGACAGACCAAGCATGGTCAGCAGACTGGACCTGGCAAGGAGAGAAACAAAAGCAGAGCAGAGAGACGGATGCATAGAGAGGGAGAGCAGAGAGATCAAGAAATAGCAGGGTTCCCAGGAGAAGGGGTAGAAGGAAGCCGGGAGCTGGAGGGAGTTTAGGGTAAGAGAGGAGGTGAGAAGGGCTAGCCGGGTGCTAGCCAGGTGCTAGCTGGACTCTGAACTATGTTAACAGGTACTTGAGATACTGAGAGAGCCTGGAAGCCACCCTAGGCTTTGGTATCCTAATTAGAAGCTCAGGTAGCCATTTGTCCCTTCTGCCTGTTGGATTCTGGGAAGTGGAATCTCCTTAGGATCTGACAGCTGGGTCTGCCCAGAGAGGTACAACTTTACTCTTTCTTCAGATGCTGTCCAGAGCCTAGGCCTTCTTTTTCTGGTAATTTAGGACTCCTTTTTCTCTAATGCTCCGTCTCCACCATGTGGCTGTTCTTCATGCCTGCTTAACTCAAATAACATGGAGATTTTTCCTTCTTGTCTCCGGTCTCCCCCTTGGGGCAGCTGTTGAGATTACAGCTTGCCTACCTGGTATTTGGTTTTGTTTTAAAAACAAACAAACAAAAAAGAAAACATCAGTAGCATTGTCCTCTTTTAATAAACTGACTTGGCAGTGGTGGTGCACACCTTTGATCCCAGCTCTTGGGAAGCTGAGGCAGGTGGACTTTTGGATTCAAGAGGGGCCAGCCTGATCTACAGAGTGAGTTCCAGGACACCCAGAGCTACACAACCTGTCTAAAAAAAACCCTAAGCTAAGTAACTAACTTTGACTTTGCATGAATTTTGAACTTTTCTGCCTTTTAATTCTTAGTCATTGGAGAAAATGAGCTTTTTCCTGCACCCTTGATGGCATCATTATCTTTTCTGCCCCAGAGCTCCAACCATACACACCTATCTACATACTAATGCTTCCAAAACACTCTCTCTCTCTCTCTGTCCATCGGTTTTGCATTTGAGTCTGAGGAACTAAAGAAAGGCAGAGAAAGTAAAGGGGACCTGGGACGGGAAGGCATGTCTCACGTCAGAATGTACTCGAAGTTTCTCGCCCTCTCTGGTGAAAGGTTTCAATACAGTTAGCATCTGCTGAGAAGGCTGCTCACATAGAGGCAGTATTTATTCTTTTTACATAGAGATATTTCAAGTATTGATACAAGAGCTCTGAGTCATGCTTACAGCCTAGGCACACATATCCTTTGTGTGCCTTTCTATGACATAGAACTACAGATTTCTGGAAATCTCACAAACAAGACAAAAAAAAACCTTATTTACAGTAAAAGCATATCTTAACTCACTTGTGCTAACTTCATGACAAGGTTTTACATCATCGGCTGTAATGTTATCTGATGGATCTCAGAAACCACCCTATGATCACATTTAAAGTCCTTGGCAACCCTTAGAGAACCATTCCGAAGTCACCAAATCATAGAAAGCCTGATGTAAAGATGCAGCCAACTCCCTTGAGAAGATCACAGCCCACAACCACGCCCTTCCCTCCACTCTTCAGTTAATCGCCTCACTTGGATAAGTGGGTTTTTTTGGGGGGTGGGGGTTCGCAACAGGGTTTCTCTGTATATCCCTGCCTGTCAGTAGACCAGGCTGGCCTCGAACTCAGAAATCCACCTGTCTCTGCCTCCCAAGTGCTGGGATTAAAGGCATGCGCCACCATTGCCCAGCTTGGATAAGTGTTAAAATCTCTTCTTAATAAACTCCATCTCTGAGCTGGAGAGATGGCTCAGCAGTTAAGAAGCACTGACTGCTCTTCCAGAGGTCCTGAGTTCAATTCCCAGCAACCACATGGTGGCTCCCAACCATCTGTAATGGGATCTGGTGCACTCTTCTAGTGTGTGTCTGAAGACAGCTGCAGGGTACTCATAAATAAAAAATAAACTCCACCTCTAGCCAAGAGTGGGTGTATGTCTTTAGCCTTTAAGTCCAACACTTGGGAGGCAGAGGTAGGTGGTTCTCCATGAGTCTAAGGCCAGCCTAGTATACAGTATGAGTTCCAGACAGCCCACTGACAAGGCTACTGTCTGGTCCCAAAGAAACCGGGAACGAATAGCTAACTGTGGTTCCTATTATACCAAAGTACATACTGGCAGCAGGACTCGGTACCTCTGACTCCTCTTAGCTCTTCTCACCCTACCTCCTAACTGCTCCAGCCAAGGGGCTTCCCTTCCCTTTCCCCAGCTTCTGATTCTTATATAACCCTGCCATTTTGACCATGAGCTGTCGTGGTTCTCTTCTCTCCCTCCCTCCCTCTCTCTCTTTCCCTCTCTCCCTCTTTCCTTTCTCTCCTCTCATAGCCCGGTTCAGTCTGCTGCCACATTTAGTCTGCTCTTTTTTCTTCCTGCTCTAGACTCCTCCAGTTGCCTCCGGCTGTATTCTCCCTAACAGGCAGAGTAAAAACCTCTTCAGCCATTCCTAGCGGTGGACATGTGCTCACTTCATTCAATTACCACATCCTGACCAAATAAGGTAAGAAAGTGGTTTTCTTGTTTCTCCTAGACTGCTCTAAGTCTCTTGACAAGTTTGCTTGGTCCCCACCCATGTCTGGGTAATATGCTTGCAGTAAACTGTGTAGTTTTATCATACACTCAGCAGACGGTATCACAATGAACGTTGTGACTATTTCTCTAGCGCTTTGTAAACTCTGAAAGCAGGGCCTGCCTTTATTCTCCATTCTCCAGCACTGGTCTGGCACACAATAATTATGTGTTTAGTATATGGAATGGGCTTCCATTTTCTTGAATGTAAAAGAGAGTAATTGAGATCCAGGAGTGGTGACTGTTAGATTTAGGAGCACAGAGTCAACAGAAGGCAGGAAGAGAGCGGAATCTGACCTCAACAGGTGAAACTATTAGCACGCGCGCGCGTGCGCACGGGGGGGGGGGGGGAGGGGGGGGGGAGAGGGAGAGAGAGAGAGCGAGCCTATCTCTCAGGAACGAAGGGATCTCCAAGAGGAAAAACACCTGCTTGGGAACTTACATAGGAACACGTGGGGGGCTTGGAATGATGGAGTTAATGCAGCTGTTAGGGGGCTACGTGAGGCTCTTCATTTTCTTCTCACTGGAATTTTCTGCTTCCGGTAGGACAGAATATCTTGAGAGATAAACTGTCTCAGAGACATTCCCCTCTGAGTTGAGCAAAGTCCGCTGTAATCGCATAGGAATCCTATTTTTGCTATGGAAGCACTCTATCAGTAACCCAGGACAGTAATCCCAGCACGTAGGAGGTAAAGGCAGGAGGGTCAGGAAATAATGGGCATTCTAGAGAGATAAAGGCCAACCTGGGCTACATGAGACGTTGTTTTTTTATTAATTATTATAAATGACTAAGGCTATTTGAGTTACAAGATCAAGAAGCTACAAATCTGGTGCAATAATCTCAAATTTGCAGGAAACCCTTTTGTTTTCATTGCATTGCTCTAATTTCTGACCTCGCAGGATTTTACAGGTCGGGAGAAGCAGGGACTACAATTCCCATGAAACCTCTGGGTACTAGGTAACGCCTGCCAGACGCAACCAGGACTGCATTTCCTAGCGAGCTTCCTGACGCCCGGTTTGCGTCGACCGTGTACGTCCGAAGATTCGGTTGTTAGATCAAACAGAGGTACCAGAGGCTGCGCAGCAAGTACAAAGGTACCACCCTACGTTTCGGAGACGTTAGGGCTCTGACTCAGCCAAAAGGACCGAGTTGTACATACTCCGTTTTTCAGCTCCCAGCCATGCTTTCCCAGTGCCCTTAGTGCCTAGCGCTCTGGCCGTTCAATCGCTCTTGTCCCTCCGCTCCGGCGTAGAAGCCTCGTTAACCCGTCACGTAGGGCAGAGGCGGTTTCAGGGTGTACTTGGCTGGGGTGCGTGGGGAGGGTGTGTGGACTCAGTCCCTTGTCCTTCGTTTCTCCGCAGCGGATGCTAAGTGCGCGATTGGCCCGGTGCAGGGTCTCCATGGCCACGCGCGCGTGTGTGTCTCTGGGCAGCGCGGGATCGGCGGCTGGCGGGCCAGTGGAAGCCGCTATTCGTGCCAAGTTGGAGCAAGCCCTGAGCCCTGAGATACTGGAGCTGCGCAACGAGAGTGGCGGCCACGCAGTCCCAGCAGGCAGCGAGACGCATTTCCGCGTGGCGGTGGTGAGCTCTCGTTTCGAGGGGATGAGCCCCTTGCAACGGCACCGGTTGGTCCACGAGGCACTGTCGGAGGAGCTGGCTGGGCCGGTACACGCGCTGGCCATCCAGGCGAAGACTCCCGCCCAGTGGAGAGAGAACCCACAGTTGGACATTAGCCCCCCCTGCCTAGGTGGAAGCAAGAAAACTCGAGGGACCTCTTAAAACCCGGATTGGGAGAACAAGGATCCGAATGGGTCGACTAAGAATAAACTACTATATCACTACTACCTTTTTCCTTGGTTTGTATGGACCAGGGCCTCTGCCCTTTCTGCTAATGCAGAAGCGAAGAAGTCTCTGGTGAAAGCTAAGCTAGACTAGGGAAAGAGCAGCCACTCACTCCTGCCCTTGCCTGGGCTAGGCTAGAGAAAGGCTGCCCCGTCCTGATGAGTCGGAAAGGGCCGTGATAATAAAAGAAGCTGGGGCATGAGGTCAAGCAGTGCTCTTAATACCTGTTAAATTGGAGCTACATGTTATTATGGGGGGAGGGGCCTGCATGACACCACGCGCATTTGTGTGTCAGAGGGTAATTTTTGGGAATCACTCCTCCCACCGTCGTATGGTTCTAGAATTGAACTCCGCAGGCAGGCCATCGGGTTTACATAGCCGTTAGGTCCCCACAGGCGTTCTTGCGAGAAGAAAATTACCGGTAGGCTAGAGAAGGGATTTGTGAGGAAGTGAACTATATGGGTTTTGCAAGGATACCAGAATTAACCCGGGGAAAAGGGGGGAATTCCTGCATTCGAAGCAGGAAAAGAACTGAAATAAACATTGCCTAGGTTTTCAAGGGAAGCTCAGATAATGTTTACAAGCTGCTTTCCAATGCCCTTTTACGTGGAGATCGAGAAAAGTGTTGTTGAACATACCTTGGGCTCAGTGACAGAGCACTTAACAAGCTTGTGTTTGAAGCCCTGGGTCTAATCCTAGCAATGAAGATATGTGTGTACAAGTGTGTGATCTTGTCCATTTCTGATGATAAATAGTTTCTATATTGGACCTATTTGGTCAGTAAAAGGTTATTAAAGGCCTCAGAGCCCCATATAGTGACACACACCTTTAATCCCAGCATTAGGAGCAGAAACAGGCAAGTTCTCATTGAATTCAAGGCCACCCCGGGCTAAATAGTAAGACTCTCAAAAAAGAAAGAAAGAAAAAATATAACAGCTTGATTAAAGCAGCAATGGACTTGAGTAAGGGGGATCAAGGGTTAGCTGCAGGCAGTAGGAATCCTCAAAAGACATTGCTTAAAACTGGGGAGCCAGAGAGGTGGTATAGCACTTTCTGCTCTCCAGAGGATCCAGGTTTGATTCCCAGCACCCACTTGGTGACTCACAAAAGACTAACTCAGTGCAGGGGATCTTTTTTTTTTGACAAGGTTTCTCTGTGTAGCCCTGGCTGTCCTGGAACTCACTCTGTAAACCAGGCTGTCCTCGAACTCAGAAATCCGCCTGTCTCTGCCTCCCAAGTGCTTGGATTAAAGGCATGTGCCACCACTTCCTGGCTTGGTGCAGGGGATCTAATGCCCTCTTCTGGCCTTGTTGGGTACCAGGCACATGTAGTGCATATATACCTATGCAGGCAAAATGCTCATGCAAATAAAATGTTTGTGTTGCTTTTTGCAAGAGTAGCAAGGGCTCTTAACCCTCTAAAGCCAGCATAAGTAAATCTTTTTTAAACAAATAAAATGTTGATTTGAGGAACCCCATTTCATAAGAGAGGGGCTTGCTTGTTTGGGCCCTGGAGAAGGACTTGTTTCTCCAACACTAGCTTATCCTCCTCAGGCGGTCAGGATGGAGGACGGTGAATGGAGAGGCCAGGAAGCAGACATAGCCGCTTTGGGTTTTAAGGATTCGTACCCTTTATTTCAGTATTTTTCATTTCATTTTTTCACATCAATGGAGTCAGGTTTAGGGTTCCCCAGGAGACAGGAAGGTGGGTGTGTCTCCCCTGGGGATGTAGTAAAGGAGAGGGCTACGTCCAGCCACAGAATGGTGAAGAGAAGGGGCACACACTCACACACTGGACACTGGAGGAGGAGGCGGTCCTTTGAGCACAGACTCTAGAGTTAAACAGTCACCACCTGGTTCAGTGTTACAAAATCGGAATGGCCTTAGGGTTGAGGGCACCAGACGCAGCAGGAGGAGGGTGAATTTGGATTTTTTTTTTCTTTTTTTTTTTTGATTAACTTCCTTTTAACTTTTTTTTTTTTTTTTAAACATTTTACAAACAGCTAAAAACTACAACACATCACAGCTACGGTGGGAGTGGGAAGAGAGTACCAAAGAAAGCAGCCACACAGAGTAGGATAGGACGGGGGCAGCTCTACCTACAGAGACTGTTCTGTGGAAGGGCAAGATGGGGAAACTGAGGCTTCTGGTCCCTGCATTAGGGGTCCCTCAGGACCCAGCCTTTTTGAGAAGGGTTAGGGGATGGACCCCTGCTTCCTGCCCCTGCCCCAGTTCCTTGTGCTTTCAGATCTGCTGGTTTAACCGTACATGCCTGGCTATTCTCCCTTTCTTTCCTCTGGTCCACTGCCTGTGCGGACAGGTCAGATGGGAGGGCTGTGGCTAGTGGGTAGAACCTCTCTGGAGGAAGGAGAGAGCGAGTCGTTGTCAGGTGCCCTCAGGTCCCCCAAGATTGAAGGACTCATCCCAGCCTGGGGTTCTTCCTCTAGCCCCAACAAGATTCTGGGAGGTACTATAGAAAAACAATGTCGTGTGTGTGTTCACTGAAACTACTACTCTTGGCTTGTATTTGAACAGTATAGTGGTACTCCTACCCCATGGCACACACACACATACACACACATACACAAACACACACACACATGAGTGTATGTATACATCCACACACAGTCCAGCTAAGCTGCCTCAGAACTTATATATAAATAAGAATCAGAAAACTAATTCCATAAAATCCAGGCTTCACGCTTGTAGCCTGAATTGAGGTGAAAATGGAGGCCAGAGAGCTGAGGTTTGTTGCTACTCCCAGCATCCTTGGGAAGTTAGAGGGCACCCAAGGCCTTCCACTCAAGAAGTTCTTTTGGTCCAAGCCTCAGCCCCCATTATAACTCCATCCCTGTGGTTCACCAGGGCCTAGGCAGAGGGAATAAAGGGGAAGGCAGAAGTTCTGGAACCCCTGGAGCAGGGAAACAGCCCCCCTCCCGCACTAACACTGGGGGAGAGAAGGCTGCAGCTCAGCCTTCTCCTTGTGCAAAGTTGAGGGTGGCAGCAGGTGGGGAGTACCTCATCCCAAAAGTGGAACGAAGGGACCTTCCCTGTAGTCCCTGCCCATCAGGGTCACACACATGCACACAGGCACACACAGCTAAGACACCAAACACAGGGGTTGTGAGGATCAGGACAGCAGGGCAGGGTAGGGATAAAAGGAATTATTGGTCTCACAGTGTGCCTGCCATCCCTAAAGCCCCTGAGACACCCCCCCCCCCATCCCTCACTGCAGCACCTGTCCCCGGGTCTCAGGCAGCTTTAGAGCCAGAGAGCTACCAAGGGCAAGAGCAGCCGAGGCAAAGAGAATGGGAGCAGCCTTGGTGATTCCCACAAAGGATGTGAAGATGCTGATCCCCAGCACAGCTGCCAGCTTACACAGGGCATTCAGGAAGCCAAAGGCGGTGGTCCTGCTCAGTGCCAAGCCACATGGCAGTCAGGGCCCAAAAGAAGGAAGATGGGCAGGTGGGAAGGCAAAGTGGGGTAAGACAAAAGCAGTGTGCAGGATCAGGAAGGATGGATGGAGAAGCGATGGGAGGGGGTGGAGCATACAGACACGTTGGGAGACAAGAGAGAAAGGAGACAGAAGCAGTGGTTAGTAATTAGCAGTTCCAGAAGTGAGGACAAAAGCTCCCAACTGTGAAGGAAAGGCCTCAGCAGGGCTGTGTGTCCCACTCCTAACAATGCCCTTATCCTTCACCAGATTCTTATCCCTAAGGATATTCTGTCAGCTCTCCACCTCACTCCTCCCCAGTCCTGGAGCTCCTAAACCCCCCCCCCCCCCCCCACCACACTCCAAACTACCTCTTGTCAGAAGGATAGAGTTCAACAGTCAGCACGTCCAGCGCGTTCCAGGATGCAATGCTGACTCCCCCAAAAAGGCAGAGCAGAGCGATCATGGCTGACTCACTGTTCCCAAACGACAGGAAGAAGCAGGAAACACAGGACAACACACTGGAACCAGCTGGAGCCAGGAGAAGAGATAGCAATGAAACTCAGCCATGGCCCAGCTTACCCCCAGCTAGCTTTGATACAACCCCAGGTAACTGTTTCCCAGGGGAGCCAAAAGGAAGGCTTTTCACTTGCCCTCAACCCCTGTGTTTGTTAATACCCATTTCAGTAGCAGCCATTTATTCAATACCAACTATGAGCTAAGTAACGGGATGCTTTCTACGGACCTATTTGAGAGATCAGCCTTCTGAGAGAGGTGCTTTGTTGCAGGTGCAAGCTCACAGGGTGTAACCTGTCCAAGGTGGAGCTGAACCTCAAATCTATAACCTCAAAGTCTATACCCTACTTGCTTACCACCCCACCTATTTAACCCTCCAGAGTAACTTCTATGCCAGGTCCACCCCCATTTTGCAGCACCCCTAGACAAAACTTGAGAGGGGAAAGCTCTCTGGCCAATGTTTTCCACAACTGGAGGTGAGAAGCCTGCTGACAGCCGGCCCTAGCCCCTGCTGCCTCTATTCTGCTCAGCCAGCACCCAGCCCCCAGTCCCTTACCAAGCATTCTGAGCCTGCCAATCTTGTCCATGAGCAGAGCAGACACAATATTTCCAGGAAGCACAGCCAGTGTCCCCAAGAAGCTGACAAAGTACACCATGTAGGCACCTTCGCCCGTCCCTGTCACATCTAGCGGGCAGCCTTCCTTATTGTGCAGGAACGTGCTGTTCACCAGACGGCTGTTCACAAACTTGTACTCAAACAGGTCTAGAAGATCAGGACACAGGGTGAACATGAGACCTGCTGCATCTGTGGAAGTTAGCAGTCTCAGCATTATCACTGACACTCACTACAAAGCATCCAACATCACCATGGGAACTAGCAATTTTCTCGGCACAGGGACCATAAGCAAGAAGAGTGCATGGCGCATCTGAACTTTACTAGTCTTTGTTTCTTGTTCATCCTTTTTGTCCACCTGAACTGGCTATAAACAGGAGCCCTGTTGCTGGCCTAGGAACTGCTTCTGAAGAAAACATTAAAAATAAGTTTTAAAATCTGTCTCTGTGTGTCTCTGTGTGTCTCTGTGTGTCTCTGTCTCTCTGTCTCTGTCTGTCTCAGTCTCTGTCTTTGTCTTCCTCCCCCCCCCCACTCACTCACTCTCTCTTTTCTGTAAGGTGAGAAAAGCTTACACAATACTCCATTTAGAGGTGGGATATTAGCCAGGTGGTGGTGATGCACACCTTTGATTCCAGCACTCTGGAGGCAGAGGCAGGCTGGTCTGAGTTTGAGACCAGCCTAATTTAGAGAGTAAATTCCAGGACTACCAAGCTACCCAGTAAAACCCTGTCTTGGAAAAACAAAAACAAAACAAAAACAAAAAACAAAAAACAAGACAAACAAAAAAGGAGGTGGGGTGTTTCAGTCTGGCACACAGAGCCCAGCCTTTCAGCTAAGACCATACATTAGTCAGGGCTTTGCTTGTGTTTTGTTTCTTTTTCTTTCTTACACATTTTAAAAAAGATTTATCTTAGGCTTTTTTGTTTTGTGTTGTTGTTGTTGTTGTTGTTGTTGTTGGTGGTGGTGGTGGTGGTGGTGGTGGTGTGTGTGTGTGCACACGTACCATGAACTCTCGGGGGGCCAGAAGACAATGTTAGATTCTCTGGAACAAGAGTTACAGGTAGGCGTGAGCTGCCTGATGTAGGTACTGGGAACTGAACCAGGACCTCTGCGAGAGCAGTCAGTGCTCTTAACTGCTGAGCCTTCTCTCTAGCACCATTTTTAAAGGGTTTTGTTGTTGTTGTTTTGTTTTTTGCATTTTAAACAGGTCTCATGTAGCCTAGCCTGGACTCAAACTTGATGGCTAGTGGACTTGAACTCCTGGTCCTCTTGCCTCCACCTCCAGAGGGCACCACCATACTCGTTAGATTTTTTTTTTTTTTTTTTTTCAAATTACTAGAGATTAAACCTAGAGAGCATCATGTGAGTTGGGCAGGTGCTCCACCACTGAACTCGCCACTCTCAGCCCTTTTAAATTTTGAGACAGGACCTTACAAAGTCTACCAGATTGGCTTTAAACTTTCTCAATCCTCCCACCTCAGCCTTCTAAGGAGAGAGATCGCAGTCCTCTGCTAGGCCAAGCTAAGAAGTGGACTGGCGCCATGATTCCCAGCTTTTTCCTATTAAATATCCCTTGTATTGTCTTTCTTTCTCCCAAACATCCAGTTTACCCTCTTTAAAATTACATTAACATTACCTCACTGAAACTTTATATTTACAGCTAAAGGTAAAAGAACTGAAAGTTCTCCTCAGACAGTGGACCCCAGGAAAATACTCTTTATTTCTCAAATCACTGGTGGTCACCAGTAAGCAGCCCCAGGGCTCCAGGGCACTCGCAGCTTGAGAACAGGAAGCTAGGGGATGAGGAAGCCTCCTTCTCCCTTCATCAATGTCCCTTGGGCTGGCACCCACTGGCCACCTTACCAGTGTTATAGAACACAGTGTTGATGAATGTGCAGTTACGGAAGAATGTGTTGCTGGATGTAACATCTTCAAAGTAACACTCCTCAAACAGGGAATCCTCAAAGGACACCGACTTCAGACGCAGCCCGATGAACCTGCAGGACAAAGATGATGAGACACGTCTCCTCAACCTTTGCCCCTCACGAACTCACACCCCTAGAAGTGGTGAGAGCTGGAGCACTGATTATAAATAGGTTTGCCCTAAACCAGCTGTCTTGAGCTCGGACTCAGCGAGAAGGAAGTAGGAGGAGCAGGGGAAAGTGCTGTGGAACCATCCCCCACATACTTGTCATTGAAGTACTGTCCCCCTCGGTGGATCTGATTCTCCAGGGTGAAGTTAAACGTCACATGCTCTACGCGCTCCCCTGGAAACACTTTGGTTCGGGCTGCATAGTCCACAGCCTGGAGATGGCGGATCATGTCAGGAAACCAGACAGTCAAACCATAGTAGCTGGGGAGTCAAAGGCTTGGCATCAGACAGGGCAGATGAGACACCAGAACCCCAATCAGAGAGGCAGATGAACAGTCTACCTGCAGAGGGGCATACTTAACCCCAGCCTCATCCCACACATTCTCCAACCACCTACTGTGGTTCTGGAGACTTTAGGGTCTTCTATGATCCCCATTATGCTCTTCTTCACTTTGAGGATTTAGATCCCCCCAAGCCCCAAGTGTCCCGTATACAACACCCTTACCTCACTGCCACTCTAACAGCTAGTTTTATCTACTCCTGACAGAAGATAAACTAAGGACTGGAATGAGTCTCCTTATCCCAGTACATTGTCTGGTAAAGATTGATTGCCTGTCCGTTTGAATTACAAGTTTGATGACTTAATTAAGTAGAGAACCTGGATAAAGCATCAGGAGGATGCGGACAGATAGCACCCTCCCTCGGGATGTGCCCCTTCGTCTTCTGCCTTATCACTCTGCGTCAGCCACACACAGCCACAACCAACACGTAGCTCCTCACCTGAAGGACATGGTGAACCACACACCCATCATCATCAGTGTGATGTGCCGATACTCTGGACTGAAGCAGGAAAGGAAATTCCCCCAAACCTACACAGGACACAGTGAAGGCAAAAGGTGACCACCTAATGTCTACCTATTGACCTCCGATTCTTGCTTTTTCCACCTCCCTCAGTTCACCTTTACCCTCACACAGGCTCAAGCCCTCTCTTCTCCACTTCCCCCACTCCTTCTGTTGCTCTGCCATTCACTCTATCATTACCTGACTCCCCAGGCTCAAAGCCCGTACTCCCCAGCGCTGGTACCAGGTTCCTGTGTCAGACTGGATCTCAATCAATTCATCCTCCTGATGAATCGTTTTAATGTGGGTTACCTAGGAGCAAGAAAGGGAGTGAATGGTCACGTACTATTTCCCAACCCATTCTAAGTGCCTTTTTCTCTCAGCAGCAAAATGGGAGGCAGGAAGCAACATAATGCCCTGGGAAGGCCACTGAAATACAGTGTGGCCTGGGACATCTAGGAAATGGGCAACATCCAGAAGGGTCTACGTGGGAGCTTGGGGAGTTGAGTGGGGAGAGTCGTAGCTTACTGAGAAGACTCGCTCAGGATGGCCCTTGGCTCGCATGTTGGTGTCATGAACCTGCTTCAGCACCATCCAGGCTTCATCATGCTTCCCATTCTAGAACCACAAATGTAATTCCCAACATGCAATTCAGGGATGCCAGATCCCGTGTTACAGACCCCATCCCTTCAGTCTGGTGTCTAGAGTCCTAAGATACAAGAAGACTCCCAGCTCTCCCCCACAACCCTAATCTACAGTATATACATCAGCCCAAGCTGGGGGACAGCAAGGTATGATGAGAGTCAAGACTTGGGATGGGGGGGGGGGGGGTTGCAAAGGAACAGATGCCGGCAAAGATCCTGGGGGGGGGGGGGGGGGGTTCTCCAGTAAAACATAATGGAGAAGCCTAAGATGAGGAAAATGATGGCCACAGAAGTAGCTACACCCCAATCTGCTGGAGCCAGGAATAGCCGGAAGGGAGATGTAAAGGGTAGGTCCCAACTTGAGCCTGCAGGATTGTAAGCCACCTATAGATGAGCAGGTTTCTTGGTCTCTCCAAGCCCCTCAGGAAACACATTTTAAGACAAAGGAAGCAAGATAAAGTCCCCAAGAGTTATGGGCTTGTGAAGGAGGAAGCAGTCACAAGAGTGCACCAACCCCACAGCAAGCATTTTCATTCCCACCCCCACCGCCAACCCCAACTCCCCCCGGAGCAATCCATTCACCTCTAGGAAGAATCGGGGACTCTCTGGCTGTGTAGTCAGAGCCCCGATGGCAAACACAGAAGGAAAGGCACAGACGAGGACAAAGACCCTCCAGCTGTGGAACTGGTAAGCAGAGCCCATCTGGAAACTCCACCCTGGCAGACAGGCACAGAATCAGCAGAGAAGCAGGTAGCACAGCAGAGCTGGGAGGACTGAGAGTCTGAGGACAGCTTACCATAGTGAGGGATGATGGCCCAGGCCATTGCGGCTGCATATACTCCACCGATCATCCAGAACATACAGAGCCAGCTCAAATGCTCCCCACGTTTCTCCTGGGCCAGAAACTCCGAAAAATAGGAGAAGACGATGGGGATGGAACCGCCAATCCTGGACATTTCAAAAGTAAACATTAGGAAACAGCTGTCTTCCCAATCCCTCACCCCAGGGCTCTGGGTCCTCAGCCCCCCAAACCCCACTTTATGCTAATCCTATGCATTATACATTATGTCCTACAAGCTCTTTTTGCCACCAGCCACCAAGTCACTATTCTTGGGATGGCAGGAAACAGGCAAGCAGGTTTTGGATCAAGGAAAGAACAAACATTAAACCCTGAAAGTGGCTAAGAGTTGGGAAGGAGGCAAGATCATTGCAGAAAAAGGAACTGCAGTCGAATGTGGTGTCGCAAGTGGTGATCCCAGCACCAGGGATCACAGACAAGGCTAGTATTTCAAGTCCCAGGCCAGCCAGGGCTGTACAGCAAGATGCTATTCAAGTAAAAATTCAAAAACAAAACAAAACATAAAAACCTTTGAGATGGATGTCCACACCTTTAATTCCAGGATGTGGGAGGCAGGCAGGTCTCTGACTTTTAGACTAGCTCGGTCTATCTACATAGTGTCCCAGGCCAGTTATGTCTTCATAGTAACACTCTGTCCAAATAACAAAACAAAAACAACCCCAAAAAGCAACAGCAAATGGAGACAGTGCAGGTGCAGGCAGGGTAAGACTTCACATTCTGCCAAAGAGGGTGGCAGCAGGTGTAACAAATTCGGAAAAAGTATACATTCTGGGAGGGGGTAACTCCAGGGTGTGCATGAGCCCAGGGCAAGCCTGAGGCCCACTAGACCTCAGCGTAGACAGCCTCAGAAAGAGGCACGCTGGGAGGCTCCAGGATGGACCATGCATGGTATTCTGGATGTTAGCAGGCAGGTGCTGGTCATGGGTAGCTGGCCTGAAGATGGGGTAGGGAGTGGGAAAAGCATTCATTCACTCAATTCACACAGATTTAAGGTATATGCAATATGCCTAACACTGTGCCAAGTGTACATTACAGCAGTGACCAGGGCACAGTTTTGTCTTTAAGGGTTTAGGACGTGGACACTCACCCAACCCCAGAAAGGAGGCGGCAGAAGAGGAAGGTGCCATAACCCTGGACGAAGGATGAGAAGAAGGCGAAGACGCTGTTGACTGAGAGTGAGATGAGCAGACACTGTCTCCGACCCAGCCGATCAGCCAGGCCTCCCCAGAGGAAGGCTCCTACCATCATGCCCAAGTACACAATGAGGCCTGCAAAGAAGAGGAAACGGGGGGGGGGGGAGCAGATACGCCTCAATTCTCCCATCAGCTTTGTATTAGAGCCCAACTCTAGGCGCTGAAAGTCCTGTAGCAGAATGGATCTGAAGAACTTCTAGGAGATAAGTTTATTCAGAGATGTGTGTGTGTGTGTGTGTGTGTGTGTGTGTGAGAGAGAGAGAGAGAGAGAGAGAGAGAGAGAGAGAGAGAGAGAGATGAGAATGATGAAAGTGGTGGTAGACAGTCACCACTGCAGACCAGGGCTCAAAGGCAAGAAGGCAAATATTTGAGAAAAACAGCCCTCACTTTTGCTGCTTCCTCTCCCTCCCTCCTTCCCCTCCCTCTCCCTACCCTTCTTTCTTCCTCTCTGTCCTTTTCCCGTCCTCCAGCTACTGCACAGAATACTCATCCCTAACTCACCCAGAAGTGAATTGGATCTGCCTAGATTCCTAGATACCACCCACCCTCTCTATCCTCCCAGACTGTTTGAGATCGTCGTCAGTTTTAGACTATGTCTCACTGTGTGGCTCTGGCTGGTCTGGAACTTGCTGTGTTGACTGGATTAACTTCAAACTCACAGATCCACCAGCTCCTACCTCCTGAGAGCTTGAACTAATGATGTTTACACCATGCCTGGCTTTTTCTCCCAGTTTTGATGCCCTCAAAGAAGGAGAGCTCTTGTTCCTTGGGAAAGAGGCTCCAATACAGAGTTTATCCTTTATCGTTCCAGCCCCAGTACTTGGGATTCCAAAATTCCCCTAGTTTTTGTTTCTTTCCTAAAACTAGAATTGGAATTGATTTTTTAAATCATCTCTAAAACTTTGCATCTTGTCAATGCCCAAAGCAAGCCCAGAGAAAGAAACAGATAGACAGACAGACAGACAGAGACAGAGAGACAGAGGCAGAGAGGTTGAGATCTATGGAGAAGCCAGCCCTCTATAATTTCTTGGTGAACATATGGGATTTCTCCTTCTAGATCCCTGTCAGGAAAGGCCGTCAAAGACGTTCCTGGTCCCTAGACACTGCCATGACTGAGGTGTCCTTACCCACATCACTCCAAACAGACCCTCCCCATATATACCAAGGCATTTCAAAGCTGACTTGTTCTGCACTCAGGGAAAGGTAACTCAGTAATAGGATGGAAGACTTAGAAAATGCACCTAACAGTAGCCCAACCCACCATGGCCATATCTGGCAGTCAGGCAAACCACCACCCACTCAGACATCAGTGATATTCTCTCTTTCACACACAATTTCATTTAACCAACCTCCAGAAGAGGGTGTCTATGGGGGGGGATGGTGTGTGGAGAGTCAGTGGGCCGTCTAGGTACAGCTTACAATAATAGTGGGACAGACTGGGTGGTTCCCTACAGCAGGGTGCTCGCAGGCTTCTTACCCAGCATGCCTTTGTTGGAGTCCGACAGGCACATGTCTTTCTCAGCACTGGGCAGCACAAAGCCCACCACAAAGACCTCTACACCATCTGCCATCAGCGCCAGACCCAGCACGAAGTAGAGTGTCCACTGGAAGCGGCCATGACCACACTCCCGGAGGATGGTTTCATACTGCTGAGCCAATTCTTCCCGATCTTTACGCCGCTGCGCCTCCCCCCGAGCCCCAGGGGGACCGTCCCCATCACTCAAGCCCCCTCTCACTCCAGCCAGGGGTGCCCCATCGGCCATCCGTTCGCCTTTGCCCCCAGACTCTGCCCGGGGGATGCCCTGATACTCTCCCTCGTAGATCTCATCATCCTCGTCATGGCCCTCAGTGGCATCACTGGAAGCTCCACCTTCCTCCTCATCCTGGGCCCCTTCTCCGCGGTAATAGCCGTCAGCAGGGGCAGGGAAGTCGTCATCATCATCCTCCTCCTCAAAGCGGGAGTAGGACCTTCGGGAATACTCATCCTGAACTCTGTCGAGGCCCTTCACCACCTTCTTGGCAGCGTGCTTCTTAACTTCCTTGGCAATGTCTTTGGCCCCACGGATGAACGCTGCTCGGTCTCGGAAGCCTTCTTCCATGATGGAGCTTGGGGCACTTCACTGGATCTCCCCTACTCTCTGCTTCTTTTTCAGCCCTCTGCTCAATGAATTGGAGGGGTCAAGAAGACCCTCTCCCCAGATGAAATGTGTTCCAGTATCTTTGGGCTCAGACTAAGAGGAACTAGGGCCCGGCCAGTGAGGTCCAGATGGGGAAAAAGAAGAAAAGAGCTTTGTTCTGAACCTGGTTCAGTAGAGGGAGTGGGGGAGCGAGAGGGGGTGTGGGGAGAGGAATTGGGAAGGGGAACCAGGTTGGAGAGGCTAAACTGAGGAGCCAAGATATTTCAGGGAGGGCTGCCTATTTTTCTTCTGGGAGGCTCTGGCGACCTAGGAAAAGGAGAGAAAAAGAAAGCTCACTAGACTATTGAAGGGGAACCAATATGGGACCCCTCTCAACCTAGTACTTCCGGCCACCAGCTTTTAAAGAGAAATGATTATCTGGGCCAACCATGAGCCACTGGATATACAAATCCTTTTACTTTGATGCTGGAGGGTAGTAGATCCACCGGATTTGCTCTGGAATCGGTCACCTATCTGCTCCTCCCTCACCACTGCCCACATCCATGGAAAAGAAAACTCAGGAAACGGGAGAAACCAGAATTTCCTGCTTTAGGCTCCTGGGGCGTTCGTTCCGGTTGAGACAGCTTGAGGGATGAAGTGTGGACAAGCCTTCCACCAGGTTCCTTAGCCCACTGATGGATCTGAAGACAGGGCTCCCACTGTTCTTCCCTCAAAGTCTCTCAGTGTTGGGTTTGGCCCTGCATGAGTTTGACTGACAAGGCTCCCCTGGATCCCCTTACTTAAAAGATGAAAGTGGGGATTTTGTGATGCAGCCCATTTATGCTTACCCCAGGACCTGGCCCAGAGAAAGTAATGAAAAGCATGAACTCTGGTGTAGTGGTGACAGGAACATAGGGAGATGCCCCTGCACTCCTTCCTGAGATCCCTTAGCCAAGGCACCACTGCTTATTCCTTAGGATGAACAGCAGAAAGGGACACTATCAAGGAGAATGCAGGTCAGATGCAAAGCGCATGACATTTGAAGTCCCCAACCCCCTACTTGCTCCCTGCTGATGGACAGGCTGCCCCAATTTGCCTGAGCCTCAGTGTCCTTCTATTTAGCTTGATGGTAATTGAATTGGGAAAATCCACTTTTCATAGTTGTGAGACTTAACCTCACAGAATTATTTTTATGAATATTAGTTTGCTTCCTTCCCTATTATATTGAAAAAGTGTGAAAGAAGCAGGTTCTGTGGAGGTTCATACTTCGCTGCTGATGCCCAGGATTCTCCCTAGAACTTTGTCTGGGTTTAAACTAACTTCAAGAGCTGGAATTAGGTATATTCTTTGTAAACCAACAGGATAAAGACCCAAAAAGGGAGACTTGAAACCTAGGTAGAAGGGACAAGAAGGAAGACCATGAGCTAAGAGGGAAGCAACCAGCTGCTATCCCCTTCCTTCAGAATGTCTCATATAGAACCCTCCCTTTGCCTGTGGTATAGGAATAGAAATGACTGGATGAGGTCACATTTCTAGTGAGAGTCTAAGGTCTATAGTTGTACCTCATTCTTCCAGGGTCTCCCTTCCTAATCTCCCTTAATCCCGTGGGTTCTTCAGGAGTCAATGAAAAGGGAATCCATAAATACCGCATTTCGTACGCATCTGGTGGAGAATGAAGGGGACCTTACCCCCCCTCCCCAAATAAGACATCCCCAAAGGGAGGCATAGGATAACCTCCTTCAGGGCAACAGAGAATGCAGGCCTAAATTAAGAGCAATATCACTCCCCTAAAATAATCCTTTGCTCCCACCCACCCAGCCAAAGCCTTGACCAATGTCGTCTCTCTCTCTCTCTCTCTCTCTCTCTCTCTCTCTCTCTCACACACACACACACACACACACACACATACACACTAGTGGAAAAGGGTAAATAATGCCATGTCATTCAGAAAGACACACTGGCAAGGACAGATGTAAGCCCTGGACAGCAGTGATCAAAAACAGTGGCCTCGGTGTCACCTTCTCTTCATGGTTCAGGGAGCAGCTGTCCTCAGTGCCAAGGCAGTTTGTGTACCTCACCTTTCTTTCCCAACCAAGATCTCCCCTCAAACCCTGAAGGAAGATTTGGACCGACCAGGAGCTGTTCCCCATGCCTGTTGACATTATTTACCCCTCAGACATGAGTGTGGGGGTAGGAAAGGTTCCCCCAGACACAACAGCACTTGGTGGCTCAACAGTCAGCTCCCCTGGGGCCAGCAAGCCCAAGAGGGAGAGACAGAAGACAAATTCTTTGAGCTGGTGAGGAAGTCGTTGCTATATTTAGCCTGCAGAGCAGCCCAGAGTGGCTGAGCCTGAGGAAGAGAGACAGCTCTGGGAGAGGTGGAGTTAATGGAGACCAGACTGGGATTTACCAAGTCCTTTAAGGCTGACTGGCTTCACCTGACCGGAAGAAACGTGTCCAGATTTTCTGCAGAAGGTGGAAAGGACATGTGGAAAGGGCTTCGTAAGCGAACCTTTTAAGACAGCTGCTCCGATCCAAACTATCCCCCTAATCAAAGCCCTTGCTTTGGAGGCCACCCAGGTTTCCATCCCATCCTATCACAGGTCATTAAGAAGTGACAAGGTCATGAAGAAGCAGTCATTGATCAGAAGGTTCCCATGGAAAAGGACAAGGGACAGAGAAGGTAGGGTGTGGGGGATTCCAGAGTGCCCCCTCTGCATCACAGCTGACCCTCCTACCCCTCTGTAAGACCGACAAGACTGAGTGTCACCCCTACATTCTACCCCTAGGTTTGGAAGATGGGAGCATCCAGTTTTTCGGGGGGGGGGGGATCGGGGGGAGGTGTCAGCTGAGAACCTACACGGAGAAATGCTCACAGAGAGGCCAGGGATGTAGAGAAAATGCTTCACATGCACACAGGCTTAGGGACTGCCTCTGCCAAGATTGCGGAGACCCCCCACCCCCACCTAGCCTCAGAGTGGGTACCAGGCATGAGGCCCTGGAACTGTTTACACTGCTCTTCCCACCCCTGGTCCTGCTGCTGGACAGGTGCCCACCATCATTGTGTGCCCCTCCCCTGACCCCCTCAGTAAGCGCCTCTAGCGCCAAGCCCCATCACCTGGTTGCTTCCCATGTCTCCTTCACCAAACCAATTCCTCTACCCCCTAACCCACCCAAGTCCAGGCAAGAGAGCCAATACTCATTCTCTGGCCCCAGCCAAGGTCATTTACCATGGGGGGGGGGGAGACACATACATCAAGGTAAGGAGGGGATGGAGTTTGAGGGAACCTCAGCTTACCTAACAGCCCCTCACCAGGTTTATGTAATGGGGACTCTAGTCTAAGGTAGAAAAAAAAAATCTTCGCATATGTATGTATGTATGTGTGTATATACATACAAATACATATATGTATATTGCACATATATATTTATTTATTCAAGCATATTCTCAAAGCAACTGAAATAAATGGCCCATTCCCCAAACCACCATCACCACCACCACCACCACCCTCACCCCTACAGCGGGGACAGTCACCCTCCCCATAAGCAAAGCATCAGAGATAAAATGGCTGCAAGGCTAGCCGAGGATGCTTCTGCCTGGGGCGGGGTGGAGGTGAGGGGAGAGGGGTCTCACCTGAGCTTGGTTCCCCGGGTCAGGGAGTCCCCGGGTCAGGGAGGGGGTCCAGCCACAGGGCTGAGGCGGCAGCGGCGACTGCTCCTCCCGGTACCAGGGGAAGCAGCACTGCAGACCTGCCCCCCGCACGCGCTCCGGCCCCGCCTCCGACCCTCCCTCCCCCGCGCCAGTGAGCAGCGGGAGAGACCATTGTGGGGGGGGGGGAGTGGTGAACGAAAAGATGATGGGGGGACTTAAGACATAGGAAGGAAAGATGAAGGAACTGGAGGGGATTGTCAGGGTGACAGCTGGAAATGGAAATGACAGTCTTTCTCAGCCCCTTCTTCCCTAGCAGAAGATGCCAGGAATTAAAGGAAGACGCTCACAGTGGTTAGGGGAGTAAGTGGAGGAAATAGACCGGAGGTGATGAATGAGGTAGCCCCTTCCTTTGCACCCAAGCTAGGATGAGAGACCCAGGAGTCACAGCAGTTCTTGCTGCGTTAAAAACAGCTCCCTCCTCTTCTACACTGCTCCCTGGAATTAAAAATCCTCTCCCAAACCCACAGCGTGGACCCCAGGTTCACCTGGCTATGTGAGAGGATTCAGAGATAGCAAGGTGTGGTTTCTGTACTCAACAGCCAGAGTCAGTGACTCCTGGGTCCTTGTCATCTGTCTCCTCCAAAAACAGTCCAGACTGTTTATGCACAGGGTGGACCTCCTCCTCCCCATCTCCATTCAATTGCTGGTAGCAGAGGCGGTACTAGAGAAGGGGTTTGTTTGATCAACTGGACAGTTCCCTTTCTAACCACTCTCTCCAGTGACTCAAAAAAATAAATAAAATAAATAAATAAATAAATCCCATCAATTAACAACCCCCTCATTGGTGTGTGACTGTGTGTGTGTACTGGCTTGGGTTTTCCTTTTCTTGAATCTTTTCTGGTTTATTGTCAGATAACCTGGACTGACAGATCCAAGAGCTAACACTTGGAGACTGTTTTGCTCCACAAGTCAGAGGCGATTCGAGGTTGTACACCCTGAACAAGTCTTCTCCAGATAAGACCTTGGGATTGTCTGGAAAGAGCACTGGCCAAAGCATATCCCAGATTTTCCCTTCGGATACACCGTTGGCTTTGGCCAAGTCTCCTGCCTCTGTGAACCACAGGCTTCTTGTCTAGAAAACGTAGTGTTTTGGACTAGGTGTCTTTTTTAGCTATAATACCATGAGTCTGCTGGGTTAAGTGTGGGTCTAGGATGCTGTGAGATACTGAATACAGAAGGCTGGCAGTCATGATAGATACTAATTTACCCTGAAAAGTTACCTCTCACCTAGACTGAAGATTTTTGGGTCCAGTACATTCTCCCCATTAGGCCAAATCAGGACCATGTCAATGTATAAGTTACATAGTGACATAACTGAATGAGAGAACTTGTATCTTTAATGGCATCTGGCCATCCCCGGTAGGATGCCAATGAATCCAAAAACTCTCCTGGCAACAACTCTCTGCCCCACCTCTACGAGCAGGGAAGCTTTGCCAGTGCTCTAGAAGTACTCTAAGTCTGTGGCTGGAGTACTCTTTCTAGGATGATACTCAGAGCAGCTCTGCCCACATGGGCCTCGGGGACTGGCCCCTTACTAGGCTTTCATTGATAAACCTTCTTAGGGTTTAATATATCTCCTAAACACATTATTCCCCATTTTGGGTTATAGCCGGGCCTTGCTGACAGGAACCTGTTTCTTCTCTTTCAGGTGATTCTGCATACTCTGCACTGCTATATTTATTAGCCTCTCAGAAGAAATCTAGTACTCATCAGCCGAGGGTGGTAGCACAATCTAGTTAGGAAGCTGAGACAAGCTCCGTGCCTGTCTGGGCTACAGACTGAGTCTAAGGGCATCTTAGACCCTCCATCAAATAAAAAGTACAAAGAGGCCAGGGATTCAATCCCCAGAACTGCAAGCAAATTAAAATGAGAAAATATGTTTCTTTTTAAATTCTGAAGGAAGACTTAAATCAAGTACTTCAGCACCTCCACCTCCCCAGTCCCCTGGACAGGGTTCATCAACACTCTGGTTTCTTCAGGCTCCGTAGGGTAGAGGTGGGGCACTCCTGGCTTAAGCATTTCCTTGTCCACACCAGGCAGCCTCACAACTTCGCTATGGTCATCTGTTGGGTGAGTCTTACATCTCTAAACCAAATCTGTCTCCACCTGCCTAATCTAGGTTACTACCTGGATGCCTGATTAACCAACTAGGGCAGCTCTTATTCCTGAGCAAAGAGCCCACATCCTTTTACCTCAATGTTGTTTTAAATATTTATGTATATGAGTACACTGTCGCTGTCTTCAGACACACCAGAAGAGGGCATCAGATCCCATTACAGATGGTTGTGAGCCACCATGTGGTTGCTGGGAATTGAACTCAGGACCTCTGGGAGAACAGTTGGTGCTCTTAACCACTGAGCCATTTCTCCAGCCCCTTCATGTTTTTTCGAAGGGCTTCCATGGTCACCAATGGAAGAGCTGAAAAGCACTAAAACCTCCAGGAGCCCCATAACCTGGCTGACCTCAGCCTTCACACAGTCTTAGTGTTACCATTTATCCTGACGGCAAAGTCCACCTTTCAAGATAAACTCCAGCCTGGAGCACGGCAACTTCGGAATTCCAGCGTTCTATTGAGAGGCAGGAAGACGAGGCAAGTTGAGGGCCAGTTAAGGCCCCTGGGTTAGGATTAGAGAAGGCTAAATCATCTTTTTAACTCTGGCTTGTCCTAGGAGCCACTATGTAGACCAGATCCACCTACCTCTGCTTCTGCTGGAGTCAAAGGCATGCATCACCATGCCTGGCTAGTAAGATCACCTTATGACCAAAAAACTACAGACCTCACTGTTTTCCAATGGAAGTCTTCCCGAACATTTAGATCAAGTTAGGTGTATTTAATCCTGCTCTGACTCTGACAGTAATACTTGCTGTGTTCACTCTGGTCACCAGCAGAGCCTTTGTAGGAACCATCAATGTTAGAGTGGAAGTCGTTTGAAAGAACCAAGAATGTGAGCAAAATTAGGAATAAGATGTCATTCACTGAAATCAACATTTGCTCTCCTTACTCACTTTAGCAATTATTTAAGACATTCATTTACATGGCTCCAAATGAAAGCCATGGCAACAACACTCAAGAAATGAAGCTTCTACTGAGCATGGTGGCACCACACCTTCAATCCCAGCAGAGGCAGATCTGAGTTCACAGCCAGCCTGGTCTACCTAGTGAATTCCAGGAGAGCCAAGGTTACAAAGACTAGCTCCCAAAGAAAAAAAACCAAAGGCACAAAGCTCCCCTCCACATTCTAATACTTCCCATTGGTTGGCCATCTGTTTTTTAAATATAAGCAAACATACACACATACACATATGCACTACCCCCTAGATAAGGTAGCAAACCATATATATGGGTGGACACACACACATTCTGTATTTTGTTTACTATGACCTACACATCTTTCAGGAGACCTCTGGTACCCAGGATGCACTGCAGCTAAGCTGTGCTCCCACCAGCTCCTCGGTTGTTGCAAAGCTGTAGAGCTCTAGTGTGTGGACTTACCAGCTCATCCACCAGCCCCTCAGTGACAGACACTTTCCAGCCAAACTCCACACGGTACTACAGTGGATACTTTTGTGCCCGTTACTCTTTACTAACATATCAGCAGACCTTTTATTTCTGATGTTAATGCCCCACATTATAACAAAAGATAAGCCCTATTCCAAGTGCAGCTGTCTGGTGGTAAGGCACGGCAGTGCAGCGACATGCAAAATAAATCCTTACGATGTAAACACCATCCCTCTTTCATACTGTTCCTCCCACAAACCCCGACTTCTCCTAAAAGTTACTTCACCAGAGAACAAACAAGCAGCATAGTTTATTTTTTCTATACAGGTGTAAAGAAATTAGGACCAACAATTTAAAATAAAAATGAAGCAAAAATCCCCTGTGGAAAACATGACATTGTAAAGGGGACAGAGTTGCTGAGAGGGGTCAGTACATTAGCCCTGACAAGCTACAGCATCTCTGATTGGTCCAAGAAATGAAGATACAGAGAGGATAAAAGAAGACAAAGGACAGCAATTTACTGAGGAAGTGGGCCCCGGAGAGGACCACGAGGTGGAACTGGGGGCCGTGGAGTGGGTCTGGGTGGAGGGAGGGGCCCCCGCTGGTAGCCATAGGGAGGGGGTCTTGGAGGACCAGTGTATCCATGAGGGGGCATCAATGGAGGAGGTCCACGCATACCGTGCGGAGGCATGGGGCCTGGGTGACCTGCAGGAAGAAAAAGAAGTTAACAAAAATGAAAGCAAGCAGCAGTTAATGTTGAGATCAGTAGGGATGAGAACAGAAATGTGGGAAGTCAGAGAAAGGGCACCAGACAGGGCAATGGGCAAAGAAAACTGTAAGAACACATGCAGGACTCTCTCTCTTACACACACACACACACACACACACACACACACACACACACACACACACGTAAAGGTAAGAAAGGGGCTAGCGCCCACTTACCCATGGGAGATCCAAAAGGAGGCCCTCGGGGGGGCATACCCATCGGAGGAGGTCCAGGATGAGGCATTCCAGGAGGTGGCCGGGGTGGTGGCTGCCCTCCAGAGCCTGGAGGCCCAGCATGGGGGTGTCCTAGGCCATGGGGGCCATGGTGGGCCAGCTGCATCTGGGACATTCCTATGAAAATAAAACGCACAAGGAGACAGGAGACAAAAGGAAACCAGGGCAAAGAAAACAAAAGAGAGCAAAACAACAACAGGGACAGAGAGGACACAAACAAGGTGACACTGCCCTTTACTCCTTCCGCAGGAAAACCCAGCCAGCTCTACACACTCTTCATTTTCAAACAGTCTTTGTCTGAAGGTGACTGACAGCAGTGGCTATAGTAGTCATGCTGCTAATTTACCTCCAAGTTTATTTAGCACGTCAGAAATATCTTTTCTCTTGATAGGAAGAAAAAAGACAATGAAATGTGCATTCATTTTCCTTCTCTGGCTTAAGCATAGAGCTGATGACAGCCAAGCATAAAACAAGCAGAACTGGGTGAGGACTTGGTGACAAACATATGCCTGAGCAAAGGCCAGTAAGGATGCTTTAGGAAGATCAGGCCTGGTAGCACACACCTGTACTGCCCAGCATGCTAAAGGTAGAGGCAGAGGATCAGTAGTAGCAAAGTACCTAGCAAAGTTGAAACCAGTCTGGGGCACATGAGACTTTAGCTCAAACAAACAAACCAAATTCTAAGAAAATTTTAGCTGCCATGGTAGTGCACAATTTTAATCCCAGCATTAGGGAGGCAGAAGCATGTGGAGCTGTGTGCGTTTAAGCTAGCCTGGTCTACAGAGAGTTCCAGGCCAGCCAGGGCCACATGGTAAACCCCACCCATCCAAAAAAGGACCCCTTAAGAAGACAAGAGAGTGGATGTCAACTGTTCCAAGCAGAGAGTTTGGTATGTGCAAACACCAACCAGTAAACATGATAATGCCTGTAAGTGCGGCCACCAGTAGGACCTGAACACTGAGCGCTGACTGTGAGTCCAGGTTTTCTTCTGCAAGTATAGGGCACAGAAGAATTTGAAGGAAATGTCTATGAATACCCTGGAAAAGTTACTCAATGAAAGTAGATCAGAGACAGAGAACTGAGTCACAGTGAATGAACAATTACTACAGGAAGTGACGTGCAGTCTAGAGCACTGGCTTGTGGCAAACAACAAAAACATAAGCTAGACTTGCTATGCAAAGTGGAGGACAGAACAGACAAACTCCCTAGAGTGGTGAACTGCGCTCTTATATGCCAGAGCTACTGAAGATGGTGCTGGGAAGAGAGAAGTAAACCGTGGGCTAAGCAGCAGCCTTTTCTAGCCTGCCAAGAGCCTTGAACCAGAGACCCAGAGTAAATCAGAACCTTCACATGTAACACCACAGATAAACATAGAAAAGAGAATCAAGCGCAAAATCTACACAAGCATAAAAAGCTGATCCAGGATGCTACAGCTGACATTAGAAAATCCACAAATACGTGTATCTTTAATCCCAGCACTTGGGAGGCAGAGGCAGGCAGATTTCTGAGTTTGAGGCCAGCCTGGTCTACAGAGTGAGTTCCAGGACAGCCAGGGCTGCAGAGAAACCCTGTTTCAAAAAACCAAAAGCAGAAATGTCTTCTAGATTTGGCAACCTTTGAAGCAGAGGAGAGGTTGAGAGTTTTGCCAAGTACAAGCTATTCTTCAGAAACTATAAGAAATGGAGATAAAACGGGAGCACCAACATGTACAAAGTATTGTTTGTTTTCTGGAGAAAAGGAGGACTCTGGACTATTTCCATCCACGACAGGAGAAGCAGTAACAAAGCCCCCCTCACAAGCTCAGCTCCTTCCCAGCACAGAGCACTTACCTGGATGGGGCATCCCACCTGGTGGGAATGGATGGGGATGTGAATGGCCGTGACCAGGATGTCCAGCCCCCGGAGTTCCTGCAGCTGGGGGGCCATGTCCTCCAGCCCCAGGTGGCATAGGTGGTGGGGGCATGGCTGGGGGTATCCCAGGAGGGAGGGCTCCAGGAGGTGGCACTGGAGGTGGGAACGAGCCAGGAGGCGGCATGCCTGTTTACGAAGTGAAAGACAGTTAATGGTTGGGGATGGAATGTCTTGCAGAGCTCCAGCCTCCTCCCAGCATGCTACACTCCAGCTTCCAGAGGAAATCCACCAACTTCTTCCCTTCCACCAGCACTCCTCACTCCTTACTCACTGCCCACTGACTTAGCAGCTTACTCTTCCGAGGATGCTTCTGCCTCTGGACCCTCCCACCCAAGGGCCTCACTGGCATAGTCAGAACTACAAGCTGTACCTGGTGGAGGAAGCCCAGAACCCAGGGATGAAACCACAGGATTGGGGGCAGAGGGTGGAGGGGGTGCATCGGCAAACAGCTGATGAGGGCGGTCAGCCTGAGACAGTGGGTTCTGGGCTGCCAGAAGTCGTTCAGCTGCTGAGCCATGGCGTTCACCCTTAGAGTCCTTCTTGAAGGCATAAGACACGGTGATAGGGCGGTTACATAGGTACTGCCCATTCATTGCCTCAATTGCTGCATCCGAAGCATCAAATGAAGCAAAATTAATGAAGGCATAACCCTTGGAGTTGCCTGTGTCAGGGTCCCGCATAATCTTGGGGGTCTGTAAGATGACTCCAAAGGCGCTGAAAGTATCGTAGAGCAGCTTCTCATCAATTTCTGGGTCCAGATTCCCGATGAAAATGTTGGCTCCTACATCCAGGTTTTTGTTGTGAGCCGAGGCCTTGTTCACGCGTATTGGCTTTCCGTAGAGTTTGATCATATTCATAATCTTAATGGCATAGTCAGCATCTTCCTCACTCAGGAATTCAACAAAGCCATAGCCTGGGAAACCAATGGAAAAACGACCATTCAGGTGAAGAGATTCAAAAGGAAACATTAACTCATCAGTCTCCAAACACAAAGAACATAACAGATAATAGCTAGGTGGTGGCACGTTATTTTAACGTCATCACTCAGGAGCAGAGGCAGGCAGATCTCTTCTGAGTTTGTGACTAGCCTGTTATACAGAGCAAGTTCCAGGACAGCCAGGGCTACGCAGAGAACCTCTGTCTCGAAAATAAGACAAAAAAAAGAACATGATTGAAGAATAATTGTACTTCAGTTGAGAATGGTTCCAGTAACTCGAGATAAGAGAAAATATTACAGAAACTGGGGACCAAAGCTTAAGGGGAAAAAATCTTCAGGTTGCTCATTCCAAAATAGCTGTGACTAGAGTTAAGACTCTAGTCTCTTAACTCTTCAGGGCCGGTTAACCTATACAAGGTTAATTCCTGCCATGTACTCACCTTGGTGCTGGCCAGTGACTCTATCCTTCGGCATGTGGGTGTTGACCACTGGCCCTGCCTGGAGAAAGAGCTCCCACAGCAGTGGTTCACTCACTTTCTCGTCTAGACCTCCCACGTACACCGTGGCATCTAAATGAAGGAAGCAGGAGGTAAGGAGAAGGTCAGAAGTGAAAAAGAAAACAAAAACCAAAAACGTTAACTCAAGTCCTGAAATTCCTTCTGCCTCCAGTCTAGAAAATCCACTACGTCTAATTTGGCATCCTTGCTGATTCTGTATTTCCGGGAGATTTTTTGTCTTCTTGGTAGAGGTAGTACTTAAGGAGACTTGATCTAGAAACATCACTCCTTACAGGCCTCGGCCTGCACCTGGCCTCGAGGCCAGCCAGGAGCCCAGAGGTTGATCTCACACCGGCGGGATCTCGTCTCCCACCCAAAGAGAAACACTTCTGGCACTAATCTTTCCTCTACCTCCCTGGCCCTATCTTGGGCTCTTTCCCAATTACCCTGATTCCGTTCGGAGATCGGTCCGGCAGCCATGGCGAAAAGGCTCCCGCCGTCTCCAAGCAGTAGCACCGCCCCCTGACCTCACTTACTACTTCCACTTCCGGGCCAAGGCTCGCATTGGGCGGGGCCGGCGACAGGGGAGGAGCCGGAAGGGGTCGCGGCCATCTTAGGAGTCGGCTCCGTGTCTGCCTGAAGGGAGAGGTGATCTGGGCAGCAGTCGGAGCAGAACTGAAGTGCTCAGCCCGTCTTGATACAGTTAACTGAAGTCCTGAATGCTTCCAGACTGTTAGAGGATCACACTGCACCCCAAGGGCAAATTCAAATGTTAAACCAAGCTTTGTAAGTTCTGTGACGCAGAGACGTGTGCTAGGCGAAGTCCCGCCAAATGCCGGGCCAGGACTGCCTTCAGAAGCAGCCTATTATTAATAAGGTCCACAACGCTTGTGCAGGTTCGGCCTAGGCTTGAGCTTGAGGTATTTTGTTTTCCCCTAAGTGTCAGAGCTCCGCTAATCTTGGGAAATCTGGGACACAAAACCGGGTGGGTTCACCGGCTCGTGTTGAAGCTTTAAGAGGCAGATATGGAACTCTTGAGTTAAAGGCTAGCCAGGTCTACAGAACGAGCCCCAGGACAGCCATGGCCACACAGAAAACCTGTCTCGAAAGAATTCCAGGCTAGCCTGATAAACATATAGAGACCTTATCTCAAAAAAGGTGTGTGTGGGGGGAGGTTTTCCCCATATTTCATGTGAATTCTGCCAAGCCACGCCTGACTTAGATCTTTTATTTCTTTACTATAATATAGGTGCTTTTCTCAGTTCACACCCTCCCCCCACCGCTTTGCTGAGATCTTCATTCAACACAAGAAAATACCAGCAATGTGTAGAAATACTGTGCTTTAATGAACTTAAATAGAAATGCTGCTACAAAAATATACAGTGGGTAGAGAGGGCGTCTCCCTTATTCACCTCATTCCCACAGAAGACTGATTTCAAAGTAGGGTTGAGGGGTTGAGAATGAGGTCTCTGGGTCATCTTGTTGGCATGATGAAAAGGGCCTCATATCACAATTTGACAGCCATCCAAAAGATACAGAATCGCCTGGGAAAAAAAAGCAATCACATTCTGAATTGGTTTTGTTCCTTATTTTTCAAATCACAAGAAACGAAAATAGCTCCAGGAGCCAAAAGAGACAGGAGAGCTAGAAGTTGGTAGCACCACCTTCTGCTACAGAAACTGGCCTACTAAGTGAGCTTTACAGAAGGGAATGGCGAAGCTGAAGCACCAAGGTCAGACATAAAGATCAGCAGAACCCCTGCCCTCTGCCCTGCCTTTGAGAATGCTAGAAGTTTCAGCGGATCTGAGAGAGGATGGTATTTGGATCTCTTTTCTTGCTGTGGTCCTCAGGAAATATTCTTGGTGTCCATTTTCTTAATAGTTCCTGAAGATGAGACAGCTCATCCTGAAGGCCAGAGACTGTAAGAGCTGAGGAGCCCATCTGGGAAGAACACAAAGGAAGATTGTTACAGGTCTAGCTCCTTTTTTTTTCCCCCCTTGTTCTGTTTTTCCGAGACAGGGGTTTCTCTGTGTAGCCCTGGCTGTCCTGGAACTAGCTCTGTAGACCAAACTAGTCTCAAACTCAGAGATCCACCTGCCTCTGCTTCCTGAAAGCTAGGATTAAAGGTGTGTACCACAATTACCCGACTAGTTTTCTATTAAGATCCTTGGTACTTTTAGAATCTTACATGCTTTTCCCCTTCTAACAGTGCCTAGATTCTACATGATCTAAGCCACAGGCAGTTTGCCCACCACCTGCTATCCCTAGTGGACCCAGTTTGATAAATGGAATGCCACTCCCCCAATTCCTCCAGCCCTTTGCCTTTCCAGCCCTTTCTGCCCCATCCAGTCCGTCTTCCCTTCTCACCTGGACCTCAGGCCTTCCCCTCAGGTAACATCGTTTCCAGAACCTGATCTGTGGTCCCAGATATCCAGGCAGCAGTAGCCCAGGAGGTAAAGGGCAAGCTCCCCAATGTGAGGGGAGCCCCCATTCCTGGTCAGCTAGGCTTTCAGAGGATCTAGCAGGTCGAGGGAGCCAATGAGAAGAGACTGCCAGCAAGGAAGGACTGTCTTGCCAAGGACAAAGCTGATTCAGGGGGGTCAGGGCCCCTCTAGAGAACAGCCACATAGAACTGGGGGGTCCAGGAACCATGAGGCTTGGCTAAAAGAGAAGTCAACAGACAACTGAGAAGACAACTGCTTTCTGAGGTAGGAAGGGGTACCTAGCTGCCCCGACTCATTGTGCCAGTAACAAACTGCAGCCCTCCCCTATTACCTCCCTTCTCCTCGTCAGGCTTTGGGCTTTGGGCTTACTAGGTTGATTTTAGAGAGACATGTAATATGTGGACATGAACCAAGAAGACAGATGAAGAATGCTCCCTGCCATTCTAGAACATCTGTCTTGCTGAAGGCAGGCTGCATGTGACAGCTGTAAAAGATAGTCTATTCTCTAAGGGACTCGGATATCCTGTCATTCTCATCTAGTACATGAACCAGAGAGAGTCAAGGGAATTGAAGTGTAGGTATCTTACCTGCTGTCTAGGGAACCTGCTGTCTGGGCAATGCTCCGGATCGTAGCCAGGATTAAGGAACTGTGATATCTGTTCCTTGCTGTAGCGTAAATCCCAGTCCCAGACAGACAGATGTAAATTAGCAGGGCTTCCAGCTAGGGGCTGGGAGTACTCAGGGGTGTAAACTTGTGTATAGGAGTTGAACTAAACAGAGAAAGCAAAGAAACGGGTGATTTGAGCTCAGGATTGGTTTGGTGGATAAAAGCATTTGACTGTGAGAGTGAGGACCTGAGATTGAATTCCTAGAACCTACACAAGGCCAAGACACATAGCTCAGGGTCTGCCATTTCAGTGCTACTACAGGATGATGGGGGGCAAAGACAGGAGAATCCCTAGAAGCTCATGGGCCAGGTAGCCTAGAGTATGCAGCAGACAAGCAACAGGTATTCTGTCTCAGTAGATGGAAGGTGAGGACTGACACCTGAGGTTGCCCTCTGACCTCCATCAGGACTACTATGACATGCATATGGTCATGTTCACACACATAAATGTGTACACACTCAAAAAATTTTTAAACAAGGATGGTTAAACCAGTGTGTGTCCCTGTCTGACATCTGGAACAAATTATAAACCTCTTACCTCCTATTTCTGGCATCACAGACAAAATACAAATCTGATCCTAAGAGTGAACCCCCCCAACCCTTCCACAAACCTCAATTTTCCTAAATCATGACCAAATTCCAAAGTTTAAAATGCTCAACAGGAAAAAATTAAAAAGAGATCACTGACCTGTCCACTCTTCTTCCCACGTTCCCAGGGAGTGTTTCTCAGAAAGGTGAGGGTGTCTGGAACCCTGATGCTGTCATGAAGAGCAAGAAGGAAGAACTCGGAGAATTCAAATTCAGCTGGAAACTGCTGGAGGAGCTGCCAGGCACAGTCAAGGAAGAGAGGAAATACCGGGGCCTGAGAAGACAAAACAGTCTGGGGCTTCTGTAGACTGAAAAAGGGAAGAACAGGGACCCAGAACAGAACACTAAGGAGGCCAGGGATTAAAACAGGAATTGCGAGTAGTAGGGGTTCAAGGCTGACTCACCTGAGTGTCCACTCAGCCCAACAGCCCATTCAGACTGGGTTCGAGTCCAGTGGGCTAGGCTATATCATTTTCTCACCCTCATTCCTTTAGTAATGACCCCACTCAAAACAAAAAAACCCTAAAGTGTCCTTACCTCCTCACTGGCCCCAGTTTCCCCAAGCCTGGTCAGGAAAGGGTGTCCAGCTGCCACCCACTCTCGTTGTACTAGTGACTGGAAACCAAACAATGTCCGGGCTTCTGGGGCCAAAAGCAGCTGGACGAGTGAAGAGAGGAGGCCATTGAAATCACGATCACCACGCTCTGGGTGACAAAGGAAGAAAGAAGGGGGTCCAAGAAACTAGGACAGGAGGAAATGAGAAGAGGAAACACGGGAAGAGGGAAGGAGGCACATAAAAGAAAGTGGGGGAAGGCAGGATTGAGAGGGCACAGACAAGTGAAGAGAAAACAAAGCTTACATGACTCACTTCTTAGACTTCATCTTCCAGAAACACCCAGCATCACAGAGAAAGCAGAGCCGCACTTCCCAAACCAGTGTCCCCAGTGCCCTTCTTACCCTGACCCCACCCTGTCCCCATCCACTGATGAAGGGGTGAGAAGGACTAAAAACATCTTAGAGACAACTGTTACAGTAGGGGCCTGGATGAGTTGGCACTCACAGGTACTTCCGACCAACAGGAAGATGCTAGTATTAAAGAGGTACAAGGAAGCTCCCCCTTCCACATTATCCAGTCACATGAAAGGAAAAGGTAAAGAATGGAAAGAGCTGACCCAAGGAACTCACCTTGAAGCACTACAGAACGGACCCGGGATGTCACTAATACTGAGATGTCGCTGGCCTTTCGAAGACAAGACCTGGGAGGGCATGTGAGGCAGAGAGTAATATGTTGAAAGAGAGGCAGATTCCCAAATACCTGCTCGTCCTCCTAAACAACAGTAACAGTCTTGGGAAAGACTGGATTGATGGAAGACCATTGGAAAGACTAAGTCAAGAGAAGGTTGGAGAGGTCAGAATTATTAACCTTGAATAGAAGGCTGGGCATACCTGACATAGTCCAACCACCGTGTTCCTTCCAAGGCTGAGAGCCATTTATCTTCAGCTACAGATGAGTCTAGCACAGGGGGAGCAAGAAAGACAGATCAGAGCCCAGGATCCAGGTCTGTACCCAGGTGTGTAGTGAATTTTGGAATTTTGGTTTCTTTGAAACACAAATATAAAACTGTCTTTTCATTTTAATACCAGGTGTGGGGCGTGGGGCTGCTTTGGACTGTCCAAAGTGACTGATTCATCTCGTGTTCTAGCAGAGGCATGCTCTGCCAGCTGCAGAGAGTTTCTGTGGCTATGACATTTGAAAATCTGGGAACTTTTCAGAGGGTACACAAATGCTAGAGCCCCTAGGGGTTCCTTGTTTTAGGGAGGCTGGCTGCAGTTTGTTAGTAGTAGTGCTCAAAGAAGAAACACAAGGAAAGGAATTAGACTCAGGGATCTCTCTCTCTCTCTCCCCCCCCCTCTATTCTTTCTTTCCTATCTAGTGATAGGGGCTGAAACTGGAGATGGAGGGGAGGATAAAGGGTGGGAAAAAGAAGAACCCACAAAGTAGCAAAGACTAGCTACACAGGTTAAGAAGTCTGGTTAAGATGTGTATGGTGTGTGCCTTTAATCTCGGCAGTCAGAAGCAGAGGCAGTCAAATCTCTGAATTTGAGACCGGTCTGGTCTAAATAGTAAGTTCCAGGACAACCAGAGCTACACAGTAAGACTGTCTCAAAAACAACAAAACAGAGCTGGGCAGTGGTGGTGCACCCCTTTAATCCCAGCACTTGGGAGGCAGGCAGATCCCTGAATTAAAAGCCAGCCTGGTCTACAGAGTGAGTTCTAGGAATAGCCAAAGCTACACAGAGAAACCTTGTCTCACAAAACAAAAACAGCATAAAATAAAATGGTTTGGTAATGGGGGCTGAAGAGATGGCTTGGTGATTAAGAGTGCATATTGTTCTTCCAGATGGCCTCCTGGGTTCTCAGAACCTTGACAGGTGTTTCATAGCTACCTGTAACTCCAGCTCCCGGATTCAAGCAATCTGACACCATTAGCCTCCACAAGCACCGTCAAATACATGGCACATACACACACACATATACACATGATTAAATATAAATTAAATATAAAATATATGGTACACTCAAGAAGCAGAGGCAGGTGTATCTCTGAGTTTGAGGCTAGCCTGGTCTACATAGTGAGTTCCATGGCAGCCGGGGCTATACAGAGAAACCCCATTTTGAAAACAAAAAAAACAAACAAAACTGATTTCCAAACAACTACAGCAAACCCAAACAAAAACCCATCCTACTTAACTTTTTAAAAAAATCCCAGCACTTGGGAGGCAGTGACAGGCGGATTTCTGAGTTTGAGGCCAGCCTGGTCTACAAAGTGAGTTCCAGGACAGCCAGAGCTATACACAGAAACCCTGTCTCAAAAAAACAAAACAAAAAACAAAACAACAACAACAACAAAAAAGTCTAGTAGCAGTTTCCTAAGACTGGGTATGAATTATGAATGAAGGTCTTGGATTTGATCCTGAACATTTTAAAAAGGCTTTTTTGTTTTTAATCATTTATTTAATGAATATGAGAGTACACTGTAGCTGTCTTCAGACACACCAGAAGAGGGCATTGGATATCATTACAGATGGTTGTGAGTCACCATGTGGTTGCTGGGAATTGAACTCAGGACCTCTGGAAGAGCAGTCAGTGCTCTTAACTGCTGAGTCATCTCTCTAGCCCCTTAAGGCTTTTATGGGTATACAATATTGTAAATAAAAATCACTGTACACTTAAGATGGGTAAAGTGAATTTCATATAGCTTTTTATTTTCATTTTTGTTTTGAGACAGGGTCTTGTACATAGCCCAGGCTGGCCCTAAACTCATTATAGCACTCCTCTATTTACTATGCAAATGCTGTGATTACAAGTATGTGCCACCATACCCATACTCAGCCAATAAAGTTTTATTTTTAAGGTTGGGGAACAGGGTTGTGGTAGTGCATGTCTTTACTCCCAGATGAGAGGGAGGCAGGTGGATTGAGAATTTGAGGTCAGCTTGGTCTACACAGTGAGTTCTAGGTCACTACATAGACTGTTTCAAAGAAACAGGTTATTGTTAAGTAATGAAGATGGGATAGAAAAATGAAAGATCATTGGCTAAAGATCTATAATATACAAAATAGTAAACCAGGTCAGGGTTGAGGGTTCAAAGTTTATTCTCACCAGGCAGACAAAGGGCCCTCAGTTTCAAGTGGGCAAGTTGGATATCAGCAAGACTAGGTATCTCATCCATGGTATCTACCAAGACAACATCAGAGTGCCCAGCCTGTAGCATCGACTCCACTGCTCTGGAGGGAAGAAAGGAAGTCAGGAATGAAGGCAAGGGGTCTTCTTAGAATACCTAGCCCTTGAGTCTCACCAAGACCCCTCACCTGATATCTTCTTTGTTAGGGTCACTGGCTATATAGAAGCCTCCACATCGGAGAAGGTCACTGCCTCCTGGGTGGTGCCGGGACAGGCGCTTCAGATAGGTGAGAAGAGGGTTGGTGTGAAGAAACTACATTTAAGCTACCTTTGCCCCCATGATGACCTCACAGCAAGTCCTCCCATCCCTTGTCTCCTGACCCTAGTTCCAGACTGACCGGTCCACGGCCCTGATGGAAATGCGCAAATGCTCTTCTGACCTCACTGTCCAGAATTCCATTAGGGACCCAGAAGTAACCTGAAAGACTGCAAAACGAAGAGTGAAGTCACAGC